>CM035358.1:5177244-5677244 GCA_020137815.1 Hormiphora californensis
TTTACCGATGGACCAATTTGCCCAGCTTACCTGTACTAGTATAATAGCCATGTTATATCAAGACTCCACTCCTGCTACCCAAACGAAAGTTTCTCTATTTTATCCCGACCCCAACCACCCGAAACGACCCCCTAATCAACCACTAACACCCCATCTCCTCCTCTCCGGGACACTCAGAGCTTAATCCGAGTGGTGAAGGTAACAAACTGCACCACATTTATATGGACGGCAACTGGGGTGCTGTGTGAGTGTGCTGTGATGTCGGTAATTTCCTTACTCCCCTAAACATGTCCATACATCATCTACTGACTGCAGTATTGATCCAGCTCCATTTTAAGCTGGTTACATGGAAATGGGAATAGAAATTATAAATGCAGTGAATGGACTAGAAACATACCGAACATGGGAAGGATCAAGGATCCCGTGGTAAAAATTAGACACTGGCCACTCTTTGTGGACACCCATGTTTTGGATCGAATAATTTTTGAGAATAGTATGAGCAGCAAAACTGACCGTCCCATGAGGTGTTTTAGGATGTTCTCAATTCTTACTCTGTGATATTAAAAACACAAATCTTAGGTATCCATTTCTATATATTACAGCGGATGGAAATTGGAAAATTAGTTTTGAATATGTACATAGAAATCATAAATATATTCCCCCCCCCCCAAAAAAGTGTGATTTTTGCTAATATACAGTCGGTTCCCGATTTACCGCGATGCTCGGGGGAAAGATATTGCCTGATAATTCGGGGTGCCCGGGTCAAATAATGTTAATTTCTTATCCCGGCTCGGGTATATCAACGACCGGTAAATTGGGGTCCGACTGTAACTTAATAAATAGTTCTTTGTCCATCACAATCTTTTAACACTTATTTCCAGGTACTGATCATTGAGTTTCGAACAATGCCGTATAAACTGTCCTCTATCAATAATTATGAAGCTCCCATCATTTTTCCTGACAGAGGTATAATGGTATAATGCTAATTAATAATCAGGTCATTATCAGGTCATCACAACACTTTAGGGTGTGGCAAACATATGTTTGCCACAACCTAAAGTGTTTCAATTTGTATCCTGCTCCCTCTACACCCGGTCGAGCACTTTCGTGGCCGTCACCGCCCCGTACTGTATATTTTACAGTATAAATCCTAAATCGCATTCTCTCTTCACTCTAATTTAAAATTATATCTCTCTCCCCTAGTTTGATTCGGTCCTGACCAAGATGTTAACGTTGGTACATATTTGTCCTTTTCCTTCTCATTACACATACCAAGTTTCGAATAATGCCATGTGAACTGTCCTTTCATCCCGTTCCCGAAAATGAGGTATGGTAACAAGATTTAAATATTTATTTTATGAGTTTTGAATAATGTTTAAGGGGTCATCAATTCAGCCCTAAATTACAAATTGGCTTAATTCAGTTTTCAGATGGTGTTAAAATGAACACACCATGTCACACCATGTCACACTAATACCCTAAGATTTAATCGGGGCGCGCGCGGTTGTTTTTAAAATAAAAGTTGAAACGTGTCAGCAGTTGGTAGCGTGGTCTGGTGTGCGCGTCTTAGCAACCCCTGAACTTAACGAGCGTGCAGGCCTACGCCCCTACGGGGCTTGCCTGCTTCGCAGGCAATGAGATATGCCTCATGAGGCCTCATGAGACATGCATCATGTCAAAACTGCTCATGAGGCCTCATGAGACATCAAAACAAAGTTGGGATGAGGCACATGTCTCATGAGGCCTCATGAGCAGTGTCTCATGAGGCCTCATGAGGCCTCATGAGTGCCTCATGAGGCGCCTCATGAGGTCTCATGAGGCCTCATGAGGCACTGAAACAGCTGAAAATGTCTCATGAGGCCTCATGAGGCGCCTCATGAGGCCTCATGAGACAAACGGACACGTTCTTCCGACTTACCTCTTTTTCTCTTTTTTGAAAAAGTTTCAGTTCAAAAATTTGAACTGATTCGAGCTGTGATTTTCTCCGAGCGAAAAAAACCACGCGCGCGCGTGCGCGGCGTAAATTCTGGATTTGCGCGTAACCAAACACCCAGATTTTAACGTCGCCCGAGCCACAACGCGTCAGACAAACGAGAAATTTTCAGACAGAAAAAGTTTTTTAAATTTGGAATTTTCTAATATTTGTCGACATAATAATATGATTGCATGAGATGTAACGCGCGAAATAAAGTTTTTGTGTGCTGCAAAAACGTGCGCGCGATCAAATTGAATCAATTGACATTTTGTTTGAAGTTTTTCTCGGAAAAAGTTTGGAATGCGCTGCAGGGGCGACGTTAAAATCTGGGTGTTTGGTTACGCGCAAATCCAGAATTTACGCCGCGCACGCGCGCGCGTGGTTTTTTCGCTCGGAGAAAATCACAGCTCGAATCAGTTCAAATTTTTGAACTGAAACTTTTTCAAAAAAGAGGAAAAGAGAAAAAGTCGAGGAAAATCCGAAAAACAGGCTTTGAGGGTTAAAATAAAGAACAATAGCGATGGTTGTTGATGGGTTTAAAAAGTAATGTGTTTAGATAAGAATTAAGAACGAGGGTTTTGACCAGAAACGTCCAAATTGTGTGATAAAAGTGTGTGACAAACTTACAAAATTACAAGACTTGATCGCTTACGCCTTACCGGTGCCAATCGCCTAGTAAGAAATAAGGACTGTTAAAGAGATAATTAAAGCCTTATTCTAACGATCATAGTATCGATCATGGTCTGGATCATGGTCTGGATCACGGTCTGGATCATGGTCTCCCGTCTCAATCATGGTCTCCATTATGGTGTATGACTATGACTATGACTATGACTATGACTATGACTATGACTATGACTATGACTATGACTATGACTATGACTATGACTATGACTATGACTATGACTATGACTATGACTATGACTATGACTATGACTATGACTATGACTATGACTATGACTATGACTATGACTATGACTATGACTATGACTATGACTATGACTATGACTATGACTATGACTATGACTATGACTATGACTATGACTATGACTATGACTATGACTATGACTATGACTATGACTATGACTATGACTATGACTATGACTATGACTATGACTATGACTATGACTATGACTATGACTATGACTATGACTATGACTATGACTATGACTATGACTATGACTATGACTATGACTATGACTATGACTATGACTATGACTATGACTATGACTATGACTATGACTATGACTATGACTATGTCATGGTCTGTCATGGTCTGTCATGGTCTGTCATGGTCTGTCATGGTCTGTCATGGTCTGTCATGGTCTGTCATGGTCTGTCATGGTCTGTCATGGTCTGTCATGGTCTGTCATGGTCTGTCATGGTCTGTCATGGTCTGTCATGGTCTGTCATGGTCTGTCATGGTCTGTCATGGTCTGTCATGGTCTGTCATGGTCTGTCATGGTCTGTCATGGTCTGTCATGGTCTGTCATGGTCTGTCATGGTCTGTCATGGTCTGTCATGGTCTGTCATGGTCTGTCATGGTCTGTCATGGTCTGTCATGGTCTGTCATGGTCTGTCATGGTCTGTCATGGTCTGTCATGGTCTGTCATGGTCTGTCATGGTCTGTCATGGTCTGTCATGGTCTGTCATGGTCTGTCATGGTCTGTCATGGTCTGTCATGGTCTGTCATGGTCTGTCATGGTCTGTCATGGTCTGTCATGGTCTGTCATGGTCTGTCATGGTCTGTCATGGTCTGTCATGGTCTGTCATGGTCTGTCATGGTCTGTCATGGTCTGTCATGGTCTGTCATGGTCTGTCATGGTCTGTCATGGTCTGTCATGGTCTGTCATGGTCTGTCATGGTCTGTCATGGTCTGTCATGGTCTGTCATGGTCTGTCATGGTCTGTCATGGTCTGTCATGGTCTGTCATGGTCTGTCATGGTCTGTCATGGTCTGTCATGGTCTGTCATGGTCTGTCATGGTCTGTCATGGTCTGTCATGGTCTGTCATGGTCTGTCATGGTCTGTCATGGTCTGTCATGGTCTGTCATGGTCTGTCATGGTCTGTCATGGTCTGTCATGGTCTGTCATGGTCTGTCATGGTCTGTCATGGTCTGTCATGGTCTGTCATGGTCTGTCATGGTCTGTCATGGTCTGTCATGGTCTGTCATGGTCTGTCATGGTCTGTCATGGTCTGTCATGGTCTGTCATGGTCTGTCATGGTCTGTCATGGTCTGTCATGGTCTGTCATGGTCTGTCATGGTCTGTCATGGTCTGTCATGGTCTGTCATGGTCTGTCATGGTCTGTCATGGTCTGTCATGGTCTGTCATGGTCTGTCATGGTCTGTCATGGTCTGTCATGGTCTGTCATGGTCTGTCATGGTCTGTCATGGTCTGTCATGGTCTGTCATGGTCTGTCATGGTCTGTCATGGTCTGTCATGGTCTGTCATGGTCTGTCATGGTCTGTCATGGTCTGTCATGGTCTGTCATGGTCTGTCATGGTCTGTCATGGTCTGTCATGGTCTGTCATGGTCTGTCATGGTCTGTCATGGTCTGTCATGGTCTGTCATGGTCTGTCATGGTCTGTCATGGTCTGTCATGGTCTGTCATGGTCTGTCATGGTCTGTCATGGTCTGTCATGGTCTGTCATGGTCTGTCATGGTCTGTCATGGTCTGTCATGGTCTGTCATGGTCTGTCATGGTCTGTCATGGTCTGTCATGGTCTGTCATGGTCTGTCATGGTCTGTCATGGTCTGTCATGGTCTGTCATGGTCTGTCATGGTCTGTCATGGTCTGTCATGGTCTGTCATGGTCTGTCATGGTCTGTCATGGTCTGTCATGGTCTGTCATGGTCTGTCATGGTCTGTCATGGTCTGTCATGGTCTGTCATGGTCTGTCATGGTCTGTCATGGTCTGTCATGGTCTGTCATGGTCTGTCATGGTCTGTCATGGTCTGTCATGGTCTGTCATGGTCTGTCATGGTCTGTCATGGTCTGTCATGGTCTGTCATGGTCTGTCATGGTCTGTCATGGTCTGTCATGGTCTGTCATGGTCTGTCATGGTCTGTCATGGTCTGTCATGGTCTGTCATGGTCTGTCATGGTCTGTCATGGTCTGTCATGGTCTGTCATGGTCTGTCATGGTCTGTCATGGTCTGTCATGGTCTGTCTCGTGATGTCTCGTGATGTCTCGTGATGTCTCGTGATGTCTCGTGATGTCTCGTGATGTCTCGTGATGTCTCGTGATGTCTCGTGATGTCTCGTGATGTCTCGTGATGTCTCGTGATGTCTCGTGATGTCTCGTGATGTCTCGTGATGTCTCGTGATGTCTCGTGATGTCTCGTGATGTCTCGTGATGTCTCGTGATGTCTCGTGATGTCTCGTGATGTCTCGTGATGTCTCGTGATGTCTCGTGATGTCTCGTGATGTCTCGTGATGTCTCGTGATGTCTCGTGATGTCTCGTGATGTCTCGTGATGTCTCGTGATGTCTCGTGATGTCTCGTGATGTCTCGTGATGTCTCGTGATGTCTCGTGATGTCTCGTGATGTCTCGTGATGTCTCGTGATGTCTCGTGATGTCTCGTGATGTCTCGTGATGTCTCGTGATGTCTCGTGATGTCTCGTGATGTCTCGTGATGTCTCGTGATGTCTCGTGATGTCTCGTGATGTCTCGTGATGTCTCGTGATGTACTCTGAGGCTCGGAAAGTCGAGATGTCTGAGAGTTCAAGGAAAGTAACTCGGTGGAAGTCAAAAGAATGATGTCTCGTGAATGTCTCTGTGTCCGTGATGTCTGTGAATTCTGTGTCTTGATGTCCTGAGGATTGATGAGGGCGTGGATGCGAGAGCAATGAGTGAGTGACATATGAATCATCGGAACCAGTGATGTATGCTGAGATCATGAGCGGAGCTCGATGACGCTCGCAAGACACAATGAACGAGCGCTATGCTCATGGGCAGTAGAGAGTCTGAAGATTCTGGATCTGAGCTCTGAGAGATCATGATAGGCGAATTGACAAGAAAACGGTTACTTAAGTTTGAGATTTAGCGATGACTTTGTATTGGTGAATAGGAGATCGCTAGGAGCTAGAAGATGGTGGCATGGACTGTTTGATAGACTATAGACGATGCGGTGATCTGCTCAGAACTTAACGCGTGATAGATGTCAGTAAATTGTGTTTGAACCTTAACGAGGTAGAATAAGAACTTGGTACAAAGGCGGATGATATTCAAGTGTCTCTCACTCAATCAGCTAAATCCGCCTTGTTTCAAACTTAGATTAAATGCTCACGAGATTAGCCGTCAAAATGTTTAAAAGTGCGTCACAGACCCGCGGCCTTTTTTTCAATCTTGAATTAAAATCTCGAATTTTTTTAATTTAACCCCCTGTTTGGAGCTCATGAATCTGGCATGAAAGACTCCTCAGCAGTATGATGAAGCTAGAGCGGATCATGGTGAGAGAGAGATAGCGAGAATGAGACGTGAGAGAAAGGAGAGGAGAGATAGAAGAGGAAGAGAGAACGAGAGAGAGAGAGAAGATGAGAGAGAGAGAGAGAGATGAGAGAGAGAGAGAGAGAGAGAGAGAGATGAGGTGAGAGATGATGAGCGAGAGAGAGAGCTCAGATACGTCCGAGCATCGAGAGGTGCGCTGATATTTTAATTTAAGACATTGTGTAAATGTCAGAAAGAAAGAAGGAAGATAGAAAGGAAACGTGTGATGAAGAACATAAAATATCTACTGATTTGGTGATTTGGTACACTAAGTTACATTCAGTTGACTTGACGTAACGCGCGGACTGACTTGAGCTGAGATCAGGCAGGTTGGTCGCGCGCGAGCTCGCAGGGGCCATATGACGTCATTTCGCGCAAACACCCAGATTTTAACGCCGCCCTGCGCTGCAGCCCCCTCATGCGCGCACCCCCGCAACGAGGGGACTGAAGGGAATGCCGCGCGCGCGTTTGGCCTGAGCTCAGGACGGGCCCGGCTGGGTCGAAGATAACTTTGCGAGCGAAAAAACGGCGGTGCTTATAACTTTGGCCCCTGAAGTCCGTTTGACTTGATTCTTTCACTAGCTGTTAGATCTGACAATTATCTACCTTGCTGTTTTTGAGAGAAGTAAATTGGACTTCAGGAAGCTGAGCAATAGCCGTTCAAAGATTGGTTGTTTTCAAAAAGTGACGTCACAGATCCCTGCAGGGACACTTTGTTTCAAATTTGAATTAAAATCTCGAATTTTTTTATTTTACCGCACTCGATTTTGCGGAGTTTGGTTCATATCTCCTGTTCCTGATAAGATAGAGACCTGAAACCGGTTGCATTTGAAAGCTGTTATCTTCCTCTTTCCAACGCTACCAAAACGATTTTTGTACCTTAACTGGAACCGGAGATATGATTGATTATGTATTCCCCCCTAGCGCGGTATTCCCTCCAGGCCCCTTATATTATATTATAAGGGGCCTGCAACGTATGCCAAGGAAAAAGTTCGCTTTTGGCTGCCTTTTTTAGCGCTCACCGGCCACCGCTCAGCGCTCCCTTCTCAACCTCCCAGTCTGTAAGTGTCAGTCATACACATTTCCACCTGGAATTCCCTGCTCGCATTTTCTGTCAGAATCTGTATAACACGCACGTATGCCAACGCATCTGCACGTGCGGTTCTTCCAGATAGAAATTCCAATTTCCAAATAGAAATTCCAGATAGAAATTCCAAATAGAAATGTGTATGACGCCGTGTTAGAGCCTACTTTAGCAAAAGCAATAGTCTGAGACTTGAGCAAATTTCCAATACTCACGTAAGGCACTTTCCGTCTTAGCTACTAAATCTTTTATCTTTTCGCCCGGGTGTCAGGTTTCTGCGGACATCTGGACACCCAAGCACACTTTCACTGTCTTAGCTAGTAGCTAGCCACTTAAAAAAATTCCTGCTGCCTACGACCTGGTGTATCTGCGTTCTCCGCCATGTTTTGCTTCGCCAGTCGTCATTCTTGCACGCCGCACGATGAAGGACTGGAAACTTTTGACTTTTTTATTGATATTATTAACTTGAAAACTGTAAAAGTCTAAAATACTAACTCCAATTAGCCTTTTAGTAGCTGATGCATGTCGCTATACCGGTCTAAGTCGCCCCTGAGGACCCCTCTCTCCAAATCAACTCCAAAGTACAACAGTACTCTACGCCGGAGTGCCAGCTTCGGAAAATCCAAAAATGCCAACAACTCAACCTTGAATAAGTCCCTCGGTTCAGCGGGTCTCGATTTGGCTACGGTCGAGAGTGAGTACATTAAAAACCTTCAACAGCAGGTTTACTTCCTGGAGCTCGAGGCAAACTTCCTTCGAGACCAAGCACAAAAAGCTGAACTCCTCTCCAAGCACTCTGCAGCGGACGAGGCAACGAAGTGGAGGCGTCGGTTGAAAGATGTCGAAATCGAACAGGATTCTCTGAAGAGTGAGATTCGTAGGAAGGAGATTGAGGCTGAAG
This sequence comes from Hormiphora californensis, assembly GCA_020137815.1. NCBI lineage: Eukaryota > Metazoa > Ctenophora > Tentaculata > Cydippida > Pleurobrachiidae > Hormiphora > Hormiphora californensis. Next base: position 5,185,695 of record CM035358.1, read on the forward strand.
CTGCTGATCTGGAGAGAAGGCAGTATGTTAAGGAGCTGAAATCGTTGAAACACACCGCCGCCGCTGAGAAAGACCACCTCATTGACGAGATATCCTCACTTCGAAACAAGTTGGACAGTAGCTGTCTTAATGAGAAGAAGTTGCAAATTCAGCTGGAGACGGCTGAGGAAACAAAGACTGCCACTCTTGGGAAAGCGCTCGATGTTGAGAGTAGGTTGGCTGTAGTTCGTGATCAACTGGACAGGACCTTGAACACCAACAAGGAGCTGAGGACGGATCTGGCTGAGAAGAGGGTCGAGATCAAGCAGTTCAAGATGCAGCTAGGAGATCTAGAGTCCAAGTACCTGACACAAGCGACAGAGTTGAAGGAAGCAGCCATATCTGATATGAGAGGAAGGCTGGCTGATATGCGGGTGAGGATGAGGGAATTGGAGGTGACTTCGGAGCTCGATAAGAGTCTCAAAGAAAAGGCACTGGAAGATTCGACGAATTCCAGTAAAACGTGTGCCATGCTCAGAGAAGAAATCTGTGATTTGAAGGCCCAACTCAACAAGGAGAGGGATCTGTACGAGAAACAGAGCATCAAACGTTCCATCGACACCGATGAGATAGCATCCTTGAAATACAAGAACAGCAAACTACAGGAAGATGTCTCCGGGCTGAATGATAGCCTGTTGAAGGAGAAGAAGAAGGCAAAGTCGTATCTATCCAAATTGGCTGATACCGATGCGGATCTCTCCACGAACAGAGCTAACGAGACCTTACTACGAAACAAGTTGGCTGATGTTGAGCTGACCAAGGATTCCAAGAGTCAAGAAGTAAGCTCACTTCGTAAAGATAAGAACCTCCTACTGGACCAGGTCATTGATCTGCAATCCAAACTAGATCTCAAGAACTCAGAAGTGTCCAGTCTGCTGGTAGAGATCGATTATCTCAAGAGCAAGGTGTCTGAGTTAGCGTCCGAGGCAAGGTTAAACAAGAGTCTGGAGACAAGAAGGTGGGAGGATATCGAGAATATGGCAGAAAAGATCCATCGATCACCGTCACCCCGGCCCCGATCACCCTACAAGTATGCAGCATAGCATCAGCATCAGACAATATATTAGGTGTCAATTACTGTGACGGATTTTAACAGACAGACCTCACGTGCAGAACTATCTCTCTTTATGCATTATATTGTACATAATATATATACCATGTTATACACAGTGTATTATTCTATGCATGTAATATAAACTATGTACCGACTATTTAAGTGTTCAAACCGCTAAGTGATTTTATATCCGAGTTTTATTTTGATCACATGGCTTGGTGGCGGACTGAAAATCTCTCAACCAATTAGATAAACAGTCGACTCGGTTCTTACTTCTCTTCAGTCCGCCACTCAAATAATACAATTAAATGTATTTACCTCATTGAGGGCCTCAATACACCTCTCTTCCTACAGGTATCGATCAGACTTGTATCGATTGGATAAAAACCTGCTCACACCTACAATTGGTATGACGTGAGAGATCTGCCTGTCTGCAGTAGATCAATTGTGTCTGTAATTTCACTGAAGACTATTATTAAGTCTGACCCAAGGTATCTCTAAGAGGGCAAGCCAAGCATCATCCATCCTCCAATCACAGCTCACTATTCAGATCACGTGACCCATGGCTGGTATTTTAGGGTGCAGCATCAGAGCCGCAGACAGCCCATCATTTTCTCTGTTGTCAAGTGTTGTGATGCCTTTCCTGTATATCGGTAATCTGGGGGTCGATTACGACCAAGATTCCGTTGAGAAGGACTTTGGATTTTATGGAAAGGTGGGTCTCTTAGACACTGTTCAGTTGTGTGCCTCACACCGCTCTGTGAAGGTTCGGTAGATCAACTTTTTAGTAGACACTAGCATTAGACACGGTCTAGCGGTCGACAGTACACTATTTGTTATACGTTTCTTTGTTTTTAGGTGTCACTTTGTTCTCTACTTCTTTCTTAGGCTTATTGTACGTCCTACCTTAACCTAGCTTATATTGCTATTTTTATCTGCCGAGCACCGATCATCGGACTTCCGCTACTCCAGTACAGCTCTGAGAGTACTCTAGTACTCTGGTATTATAGGCCTGTGTGTATGTTAGTGCTTACTACTATATAATGGTCCTTTGTGTGTACTAATTTACAAACTAAATGTATGAGAGGCTTCTTTAAACGTTAATAGTTAATGCAGTCTAAACGGGATGATTCAGAAGCCAGAATTCAGTAACGTATCATAACCTACACTATTAGTTATACAGACCAAAAATCAGATCAGTAACTAAAGAAAGTCAGATCAGTTACCATAAAAAAATGTTCAATTTCTCACGTCTGAGATTTCATAGAAATTGCGTGTACCGACAGAGATTTTCAGATCAGTAACATGTGCCAAAATGGTAACCAGACCCAGACCAGACATTTCCATTACAGATTCGTGAGGCGTGGCATTGGCCCACCTTCGGGTACTGTTTCTTTGAGTATGACAACCACAGGGACGCAGATGATGCCTTGAAGGAACTGAACGGGGGTAAATCAGTAGAAGGTAAGCTTCTGCACTGCTGAATCGATATTTTTAGAATTTTAAGCTATGGTTTTCCAAATAGAAGATCCAATTTGTTGTATTGGTGTTCTATTGAAGGATGAAATATTAATTAAACCTCATCTATTTTTCAGGAAGGCGGATGGCAGTTCAGTTTGCCCGACGTCCACGGAAGCACCTTCCCTCACGGGCAACAACAGATGATAAATGTTATGTGTGTCATCGATATGGACACTTCGCTAGAGACTGCCCTGATATAGGCAAGGACGTTGTATACTATATGGTTTTCTTTTCGTATCCCACTCTGATTTACAGAGAGAGGGTTGTTTGCGTGGATCGGTTATGATTATTCTACCAGGGGACAGAAGGAATAATGGATGATAATGATTTATTACACTAGATTAACCTCCCTAATTTTCAGGAATGCCAGCCCCATCATCCTCCCGTCGCTCACCACCCTGCCGACACAGCCGGTGTCACCGTTCTAGGAGTCCCCTGAGTCCCAGTCCACCACCTAGAAGGAAACGCCGTAGGTCGATCAGCCCCCGACCTCGAAGAAACGAAAGGTAAGCAAATTCTCGGTCGTTAGAGATCTGTCTATAAGTTTTTCCTTTTTTTAGCCAAATCACAGCTTATGCCTTATTTTACGAATTACCCCCATCTACAGGTCAAGATCCAGATCGCCAGTAATTCGACGGAAGCGCAACATCAGCCCGAGTCCAGAAAAAGTACGGCGTTCAAAGTCTCGCTAGCTGAACCCTATCCAATCCGGCCTGTCAAATGCCAACATTATATATGTCCTATTTGATTTGTGGTCGAATAAGTGATAAGTGATATAATACATCCTCCCACACACTTCAGTATTGATCCCCTCGAGAAAGACAATTATATCTGTGGACAATTTATTTTCTCGAGATGTTTGTGTGTGTATTGTTTCAAGCACGGTTTCTGAGAAATTTTAAAACTTGTTGCATGTTACTGGCTCGACACTGCTGCACCATCCTGCACTCCACATTTAGCACTCCAGGGGCTTTTGGAAAGCGTGCAAATTTTCCTGCACTTAGAGAATGTTATGATGGAGGCATGGAGCGATAGAGAGAGAAGGAGATAGAGATTGAAAGAAGGAAAGAGAAAAAGAATGAGAGAGAAGGAGAGGGAGAGAAGGAGATGGAGAGAGAGAGAAAGTCTGTAATTTGGTTGGGATTGAAAGCTGATGCATGCACATCGAGAGAGTTCATAACCAAGGGTTGCTATGGCGACCTATCAAGCTTCTCCAACCCTAACTCTCACAGTCTCACTCTCTTCCAGTCATTACTCTCTCCCACTATCATCTTCTCCCTTCTCTCTCTTACTCATTCTGTGATTTACATTCTCTCTCCCTCCTCTCACATCCCTTCTTCTCTTTCCACGGTTCATAAACACATTTGGGCCAGTCACGTGGAGTGTGGACTGTGGACTACACAGTACACACCCCGAGTTTTGGTAACCATGGCAACATACTGCAGAGTATGCAGATATTTAGATGTAAGATGGTAGAGCTTTGAATCATCTATCTCTACAGACAGACAAGTTTCATCCAATTAGCTTCCTGGTTACCATAGCAACGGAGAGAGAGAGTCTTGGCACTATCCAGTGCAGCAATTGGACTTCTTCGTGGTCACGTGACTCTCTTTGTTTATACGTGTGGTATTATACAGACAGGAGCTGGTGGTGTACATGAAGTAAGAGCACTTTCGCGGTAAAGAAGGATATACACTCGGAAAAGGGAGTGGAAGTTAGAGAGTAGAACGGAGATAGAGAGAGGAGATAAAGGATGTGGAGAGAAGATAGAAGAGGGAGGGGAAGATAGAGAGAAGATAATGGTTTTAGATAACCGCGGCTGAGGACAAAAATAACATCCGAAGAAGTAAACTATCTTTTAGTAAGTAGACAGGAATTGTTTTTTTCCTCCCACTCTTCCACTCTCTCTCCCTCTCCCTCTCTCCCTCTCTCTCTCTCTCTCTCTCTCTCTCTCTCTCTCTCTCTCTCTCTCTCTCTCTCTCTCTCTCTCTCTCTCTCTCTCTCTCTCTCTCTCTCTCTCTCTCTCTCTCTCTCTCTCTCTCTCTCTCTCTCTCTCTCTCTCTCTCTCTCTCTCTCCCTCTCTCTTCCACTCTCTCTCCCTCTCCCGCTCTTCCACTCTCTCTCTCCCTCTCCTTCCCTTCCACTCCCTCTCTCTCCCTCATTAACTTGTTAAAGGAATTAGGAAATCCGGAAGAATCGTACATTCCTTGAATTGAGTTCAACAAAAGAATTAGAGTGCAGCACTGTAGCAGCTAAAATCTCTGAGAGATCTGCTTGCTGACTTCTTACGAAGGACAATTACCTTGGCTCGTGCAACATACACAACAAAAAGAAAAGGATGTACCAAGTTATGTATCCAAGTTATTTTGTGGTTACATATCCTACCTAGTTGTATGTTACGGTTATGTGTCCAAGTCCTAGTATGCATGATGTTATCCATTTTCTCTTTTTGTTCAGATTCTCTTTTCCATCCAAGTTCTCTTGCCCCCTGGAAGCTGTCCCCTTTGCCAGGGTTCTAATTTCTACTGTCTCGAGTTTTAGTAACCATGGCAACATAATGGTCCACACTTGAAGGAGGGGAAGAGAGATAGCAAATTGAATGAATTTAGTGTGTAGCACACTTTGCCAGCGAGTTTCCCGTTACCCCTAACAACGCATATCGGATACCTTCCATTTATCCTCTCTTACATTCTCGCTAATTCTCTCTCCTAACTCTCTTTTTCAAAGAACTCGAATTATGTGGTCATAAGAGAGACGGTGAATGAGCGGTTATGAGAGAGAAATCGCTGTAATTAGTGGGGCGGTAGGATGGCCTGGGAACTATCCAGTAACTCCTCTCACACTCACAAACACTTGTGCATGCATGGTGACAATTTGTTCTCCCTTTGGATCAATTCCAGGGTGAGTGCTACATGTGTGCCCCTGCAGCAGCACATCACCAATCGATTCAGCCACCCAGTGGAACTTCTCCCAGCAGGTGGCAACTTTCGCCGCCGCGCAACATGCTGCTGGCCAAACGTCCCAAAACAAGGGAAACACACTGTTGTCATCAATGCGCGCCGCATGATAGAACGCTAGGAGTTGACAGCCTTTTTCTGGGAATTTGGGATTTGATGATCAAATTGAAAAGCGAGTTTTTGGAATCACAAACCAATTAAATTCACATCAATTCTTTCAAAAACACAACAAAAAACATCACAATCCACCCGACCTGCAGTCCAATAGTTCCTGATCCCACCCAAGGGGATGCAAATGTGTACCCTGTTTCTTTGTACGTTCCCTGGCAACGAAATTGCATCTTTCCACTTGGTGTGGCTGAGGTGTTGTAGGAATGAGTGAAGATCATCTGAGGGTCATCTGGGTCATACGATTCTTTGGCAGAGTACACGACTTCTTCTTTCTAGGATGAGAGGGTGGCCAGGATAATTGGAGGGAGAGATTATATAGTCAGATGTCAAGGCATAGTCAGTCTGGCTCTGATTCAAGTTAAAATATCTTTTACTTTTAGTTCAACTAATTATTTATTACCTTATTAACAACAGAACACTCCAGTTCATTATCAAATGACTCCAGAAAGTCCACACCAGTATAATTACACTGGACAACCCCATCCTCCCATCCAACCTCCACTTTGGGTCGACTAAACACCTGGACCATATCTTGGATTATGTGTAGTATCTCTCCATTAGATCGTTCAAGTGATGCTATTGCTGTCCCACTGTCGGCCAGGGTTATGTTTCGTAATGTTACACTGTACATGTGCCTGACAGGGGAGAGAATGATGGAGCGATCAGACATGGCCTTGCCATATTACATGATTGTTCGGAGAGGACAGTCTTTTCTGAGACAATTATGGCCATGGTCATGTTGGAATAAAATTGAATCAGTACACTGCAGTGCCAGTAGTAGTTCAAGAACTAACTAGTTTTTTCCCTAAGTTCCTACCTTTGAGCAGTTTTGATATCAAAAAGAACAGTGTGTTTCACAGTCACATCCGCCCCCTCCTTCAGTTCCCTAGATCCCAGTTTTATAACAGGCTTGCAATCGGAAGCCTTGCTCATCTGATAAAATGTGAATTTAGGGTTTATCAAGAAGAAACCACAGATTTAAAATTTAACCCCCGAGGCCCTATGCTATGGGTTTACATATAATACCTGGTATGTGATCTGTAGAAGGAGTGTATCTCCCACCATAGCGGTTGTAGAATTCAAATCGAAGTTAATTATCCGGTCCCGTACCTGAAGAAGACACAATTTGTAAAAAGAACAGGACCTGGTTTTGATTTAGAGTTTAGACTAACAGTCGACCGTTCAGAGACTGTTTAGAGATCATGGCTCCCCCCCCCCTCTGAATCTATCCAAATAAGTAATTCAAATACCTGGATATCCACATTCATGGGTTCACTCCACTCCACAGTACCACCTTCTTGTGGAATTCCACATCTATACTCCCCAGAGTCCTCCATAACAGCCCTCTCTATCATCACCTCCCCAGCTCCCCGCCACATCAGGAGGGATGAGGTGATCGGACCTCCATTCTGGCTCCTAGTGGAAACAGGACAAAATTTCAGGACGGAGTTAACTTGTCCAAAATCCCTCTGCTCTGGATTAGGCCGCTCTGGATTAGGCCGCATGATTCACTTTCAGATTACAAGTCAAAATGCCCAATTTAAAGTGAGAGTGGACCGGATCAGAATTGGACAAGTTTGTTGTAGGTAGTAGAGAATAGCTCTCTGAGCATTTTGCCTTTTTGCCGCTCAAAATCGACCCACCCATCACTGAGATATTTTTGTTATGTTGGGAGAATTTCTGCTGGATCAGTATTTATCAAACAGGATAGAAACAATCCTTGTGTTTTACTAACACATTCTTTAAATTTTTAATATTCTGGCTTGCATTGCCCTGCTTCTGTGCATGGACATGTCAACCTCACTGCTTATATTCAGAATGTGTTAGTAAAACACTACGATTGTTTCTATTCTGTTTTATACATACTGATTAAACAGGAGTTCTCCCAACATAACAAAAATATCTCAGTGATGGGTGGGTCGATTTTGAGCGGCAAAAACGCAAAATGCTCAGAAAGCTAATCTCTACTACCTACATCAAACTTGTCCAATTCTGATTCGGTCCACTCTCACTTTAACTGGAAAGGGGTAATGCCAATACCGAATTACTGTTAGAAATACCCATTATTATTACTCTCTTACCATTGAAGAAGTTCTTCGGGGTAACCGGTAGTATTACACTTCAGCCGTATCTCTTCATCTTCTTTAACTTTCTTACTACTAAAACCAACAGCCGATATTTTGAGTGGCGATACCTGATGAAATAGACATGACAAGCTGACAACATTCATGATCATTTCATCATGAACTGAGACAAAAATGAGCTGTATGGCGGCATACAGTGCGCTCAGATGGGTCGCGGCGCCAGACAGAAAATGAGAGTTAGGCCGGGTCCAGACGAGTAGTAGGTAGCTACTATGGTAGGCTACTATGGTAGATATCTACCACAGCTACCACTCGTCTGTACACCTATATCTACCATAAGCTACTATGGTAGGCGGTTATAGGTCGAGGTATAACCGCCTACTATAGTAGCTTACCATGGTAGGCTACTATAGTAGGTGGTCACTCGTCTGTTCACCCTCTGACCGCCTACCATTGTAACTTGTTGTCACATCTTACTGTGGGGCATAAGAAACTTGATACCCCCGATGATTACAGAAGTATCATGGTAGATGTGTCAGAGGGTGGCCAGACGAGTGGTAGCTAGCCTACCATAGTAGCTTTGCTACCACTCGTCTGGTCAGTTCCCAGCTACTATGGTAGCTTACCATAGTAGCCTACCATAGTAGCTACCTACCACTCGTCTGGACCCGGCCTAAGACAGAGTCGAACCCAAACTAAAAGACATGAGACGACTATAACAGCTAACACATACCTTGACAACCAGAGTAGTCTCCTGTTCCTCACCTCCATCTCCCCCGCTCAAAATACACTGATATGCCCCAAAAGCCGGTGTGTACGAGGTGAAACCATCCTTGTACAACCTCCCAGGTTGACAGATGTCTCCCAATTTCTCCACTGTGTCATCCAGTTCCCCATCAGTTGTGGGGATGGTTGACACCAGGTTTGGGGAAGTGGTGGGGTTGGATGAGGAGGAGGAGAGGCTGCCAGTCTGACCACCGATTACAACCAGCCGACTGAGGGTGCTACAACCACCCACTGCAGATGCCTTACATCGGTAGGAACCTGGGATTATAGTGGGGGAGCTGGTGCTGTGTCGTTCATACTACTTTTTAGCTTGAATGAGTTTTTAGTTCGGGGGAGGTGAGGGGTCTTGAATAATGTAACATGTTTATAATAATAAGATATCCCACCTGGTTCGCGTATAACAATTTTAGTCTCAGTTTTATCTTCAATAACCTTCCCATTCCGCTCCCAAGATATCTCAACTGCAGAATCAGGTGCTGCTACAACTGCGTCACAGGTCAATGTAACACGTGGACTGTTATCAAACGAACCACCTGGAGAAGTCAGTGTTATTGTTTCTAAATATAACTTATAATAATCGAGATTATAATTTGAATGATTAAAAATCTAATCTTGTAAAAACCAACTAACGACCATTTACCTTCGGGTTCTGCAATGAAAATGGGGTATGCAAAAGTGCTTCGTTTTTGGAAGATGAATCCCTTTCCAGTTCCTTGACTGTACGCGTACTTGAAACTCTCAACTCCATTTGAAACTCCTCGACTGAATGCGGTTACACCATCGACTAGAGAGAAATCAACTCTGCAGGGGGAGAAAAAAGTGGAGGGTAGATTTGTTTGAGCTGGAGTCTTAATTCCATGAACATAATCAACATGTTGTTGCAACAACCCAAACTCTCCTACCAAATACTCTTCAGTATAAAAAGTTAAAGAGCACCTTTCCGGCGGCGCCGACCCGATCTGAGCCACGTGTGTACCTGTTTCCGTTCATGAGAGCACCATCCTGCAGGGCAGCACAGCACACCCTGGAGTAAACCTGGTAGATCCCAAACCCAAACTGTTTAGAGTCGCTACAGTCATCCTCTTTACCAGTCATATCAACACACACACCCGAACAGATACCCTGGGAGATTGAGGGTTACGGGAAAGGGTGGAAAAATCAAAAAGGACAGTTTTTGTATCCCCCCGAGAGGAAAATATAGATAATTTTACCTGCACAACCCTCATATTGAGGGGTGTGCCGGTTGAAGAATGAATGCCTCAAAAGTAATAAAAAACCATGATAATGTACTACATTAACCGTAGTATTATGCACTATGCTGCAGGGACATCACACACACACATCACCCACACACATGATATTGATCAAGCCTGAACCGTTCAACGGTACGAGGTGCCATCACTGATTTCGTGCAGTTGATCCGAGGATCACGAATTCAATTAATATGTCGTGATTACTGTTTAATAGCCCAACTGGTCATTCCGAAAAATCAGATACAAACACATTAATGTGCCGCACTGTATATGAGTTACTCCAACCCTCCAGTTTCAATGCTTGTTTAACGCCTAACTGGTTAGAAAGCAAGAACCCTGTTTAAACACAAGGATTGTTGCTGTTCGAGATATCCGATATAAAGATAGTGCTAATACATCAGTACTGTGGGAATATGATATGCGCCTAGATATATCGAATCCAGTGGATCGCTTGGTTACTTCCTTCGTTAAACAAGCATTGAAACTGGAGGGTTGGAGTAACTCATATACAGTGCGGCACATTAATGTGCTTGTATCTGATTTTTCGGAATGACCAGTTGGGCTATTAAACAGTAATCACGACATATTAATTAATTAAAAACCGGAAGACACATTGCAATACATCCCCCTAGTTTACCTGTGCACAGCTTTGGTAGTCAAGCTGGTTGAATGTGTCATTGAAACCAATCTTCTGGATCCCATAGACAGAGACGAGGAGGCTCAGGAAGCAAAGATAAAATCGCATTGTTAGATATCCTGCTGGGTAGGTTAGTCAATCTCTCTCTCTCCATCTCCCTTCTACTCGCTGCTCTCTTTTTCTCTTTTTCTCTCTCCCTATTTCCTTTCTCTCTCTATCTTTCTCTCACCTCAACTGTAAACTACAGGAACAAAAGCACTAAAAAGGCACCTAAGCTAAGGGGCCATCACGAAGATAAGGAAAATATGATTAAAAAGGAAAGGGGGGAAAGAAGGGAAGAAGAGGGAGAGAGAGAGAGAGGGAAGGGGGGAGAAGGAGAGAAGGAGGAGGAGGGGGAAAAGGAGGAGGAGAGGGGGAAAAAGGGGGGGAGGGAAAGGAGGGGAAGAAAGAGGAGAAAGAAGGGGGAAAACAAGGGAAGAGAGAAATCTCATCCCTCTCTTTCTTATCCCTCCCCCCTCTCTCTTCTCCTCTCCCTCCCTCTGATCTCTCCCGGGGTAACAAAGGTAGGGCTAGGGAAAACCCTATGTAGAGGGGGGAAAAAACTAAACAGTGAGAGAGTGACATAAAAACTACAACCCAAAAGTTTTCCCCTGACATTAGACATAAGTAATGACATTGGGGAAAAATCATAAACAACAATGAGACTTCGAGATGAGTAAACATAAAGTGGAAACATATGGCGGAACAATTGGGAAGTATTAATACCAATTGTCATTGAAAGGTGGAAATTGTAAATGCAACTGCTGTCTAGGCGGTTGTTGTTATTTGTGAGAGTGTCGAGCAAGACAAGACGTTCACGACGATGTGTGGGGTATTTTTAAAATTTTTAAAAAGTTGCTTCTTTTTTAAATAAATTCATACACCATTCGATTCGTTTTGGGTTAACACGTAGGGGGTATGCGATTTTCATTTACATGTACCGCCCGGAATTTCGCTAATTTTTTTAATTGGGCTATTTTTAGTAACAAATAGGCCCCGGCAAAACAACGCCGGGCATGGGGGGGATCGCGCGGCGCTACGCGGCGGCAGTAAAAAACGGCCACAAAGGCGACTGCTTGCGGGGGTGATGAATGCGCGTGAGCGAATAGAAAGGGGTTTTTGAAAATCTCTCCCGCGTTTGGGGAAAGTTTGAGCTTTGAGCTTCCGGAACCCTCAGTCCCCCTGGGATGGTTGAATTGGTAATGGAAGTATGTTTAAAATGATCTCGATCACCGACCCGTGCCTTGTAAAAGGCATCAAACTTTTTTTCTCAAGTGTGATATAAAACAGACCTATTTGTGATGACAAATGGGTTCAAAAACCCCTAATGTTTGCCCGTTATGCCGTGCGGGTTGGTTTTGGGTTTTGTTGTAAAGGGGATTGGTCAGATTTGAAGGAAGGGGATTTTGATAGTATCTTTACACCCCAAACTATATAGAAAGAAAGAGAGATGAGATAAGAATCCACCACTTGAGTACCTATATAACCCTCATTCCTAAAAAGAAAGAGGAGAGAGATTAGGAGGGGAGAAGATACAGCCCCTCCAGTACCATTATAACTCCCACACTAATAGGAAAGAGAGAGAGGAGGAGAGAGAATGATGTACTTATGTCTTAGTACTGCACACAAACACATCTGTACAAGACACTATTTCTCTCAAAACTTCATAATTGTCTCAGTTCCCTTTCCTCCACCAGCATGATGTCTAGCACTATCTCTTTCACTCCCTCTCTCTCACAAATTAGGTACTTATTGTACAATGTACACTTAATTTCTAATCTCTATCTCTCCCCGTCTCTCTCACATGCGTTTTGATCTGTTGTACTGTACTGTTGTATTGTTGGTTTTGTTAGTAAAGCGGCAATGTTGTCATGATTCATGGAATGAACGTATGAGAGAAGTTGATAGTCTCCCAACGCTCACACTAAAGAGAAAGAGAGAGGAGAAAAGAATCCTTCCCCTTCAGTACAATTATAACTCTCCCACTAAAAAACCGTGGCACATACATGGCCAGTGTACAACTACATTACATGGCGTGTAACAGGGAGTGACAAATGTTAGTACGGAGATCATCCAAAAAAAGAAAAGAAAGAGAGGGGAGAAGATAACACAGCCCTCTTCAGTACCAATACCATTATAACTCCCACATTAGAAAGAAAGAGATGCGAGAGAATGATGTACTTAGGTCTTATACTGCAGACAAACTAACACACTATCTACCCCCTACTTCTACCGAGAAAACACGAGGAGAGTGGTGGGATGGGAGACATGGGGTAGATAGGGAGAGATGGTGTGTGTCATGGGTGTAGGTACACACATTTTTAGATTGTTCACATAGGTACCATTCCTCTCCCCTTTCTCTTCAACATTTTCTCTCTCTCTCTCTCTCTCTCTCTCTCTCACTCTCTCTCCCCCTTTCTTTTTTCTTTCTCTCACACACTATCTACCCCCTACTTCTACCGAGAAACACGAGAGAGTGGTGGGATGGGAGACATGGGGTAGGTAGGGAGGGAAATGTAGGATCTGGTGAAGGATGGGAGAGATGGTGTGTGTCATGGGTGTAGGTACACACATTTTAGATTGTACACATACATCCTCTCCCCTTTCTCTTCAACATTTTCTCTCTCTCTCTCTCTCTCTCTCTCTCTCTCTCTCTCTCTCTCTCTCTCTCTCTTTCTTTCTTCTTTCTCTCACACACTATCTACCCCCTACTTCTACCGAGAAACACGAGAGAGTGGTGGGATGGGAGACATGCGGTAGGTAGGGAGGGAAATGTAGGATCTGGTGAAGGATGGGAGAGATGGTGTGTGTCATGGGTGTAGGTACACACATTTTAGATTGTACACATACATCCTCTCCCCTTTCTCTTCAACATTTTTCTCTCTCTCTCTCTCTCTCTCTCTCTCTCTCTCTCTCTCTCTCTCTCTCTCTCTCCCCCTTTCTTTTTTCTTTCTCTCACACACTATCTACCCCCTACTTCTACCGAGAAACAAGAGAGAGTGGTGGGATGGGAGACATGGGGTAGGTAGGGAGAGATGGTGTGTGTCATGGGTGTAGGTACACACATTTTAGATTGTTCACATACATCCTCTCCCCTTTCTCTTCAACATTTTCTCTCTCTCTCTCTCTCTCTCTCTCTCTCTCTTTTTCTTTCTTCTTTCTCTCACACACTATCTACCCCCTACTTCTACCGAGAAACAAGAGAGAGTGGTGGGATGGGAGACATGGGGTAGGTAGGGAGAGATGGTGTGTGTCATGGGTGTAGGTACACACATTTTAGATTGTTCACATAGGTACATCCTCTCCCCTTTCTCTTCAACATTTTCTCTCTCTCTCTCTCTCTCTCTCTCTCTCTCTCTCTCTCTCTCTCTCTCTCTCCCTTTCTTTTTTCTTTCTCTCACACACTATCTACCCCCTACTTCTACCGAGAAACACGAGAGAGTGGTGGGATGGGAGACATGGGGTAGGTAGGGAGAGATGGTGTGTGTCATGGGTGTAGGTACACACATTTTAGATTGTTCACATAGGTACATCCTCTCCCCTTTCTCTTCAACATTTTCTCTCTCCCTCTCTCTCTCTCTCTCTCTCTCTCTCTCTCTCTCTCTCTCTCTCTCTCTCTCTCTCTCTCTCTCTCCCTTTCTTTTTTCTTTCTCTCACACACTATCTACCCCCTACTTCTACCGAGAAACACGAGAGAGTGGTGGGATGGGAGACATGGGGTAGGTAAGGAGGGAAATGTAGGATCTGGTAAAGGATGGGAGAGATGGTGTGTGTCATGGGTGTAGGTACACACATTTTAGATTGTACACATACATCCTCTCCCCTTTCTCTTCAACATTTTCTCTCTCTCTCTCTCTCTCTCTCTCTCTCTCTCTCTCTCTCTCTCTCTCTCTCTCTCTCTCAACAGGGGTCAAGGTACTGACAAACAATTAAATATACATCCCGGAGATTACTCATTACTGATTTGAATGTACTGGATTAAACAATATCATGATGTAGACGTGAATTGATGTAGAACTAGATGTGGAGAGAATAGAGATTTTGAAATCTACCTCGATCGACACACCCCACGCAGTGTACTGCAGCTGTACAGTGTACACTGCGTCAGCCCGCGCAAAGTGGGACCGTTTTGCAAGTAACACAATTTACTAGCAAAATTCTCTCTTCAACCTAGTGAGATGTCAATTGTCAGCATCAACCAGAACAGAAAAGCTTGTCTGATTGTCTGCTAAAACTGTCTAGAGAGCCTTGGCAACCAAATTACAACCCAGAATGTACACCAGATAATCAATTAGGCCCCATGGCCCCAATTGCTAATTGGGCAGACTAAAAGTAGCGCGCGAAGGTTTCACACATGGAGTTCGCTTCGGATGACCTCCCTGGTCACCTACTGTAATTAGTGTATAGTTTTTTCATTTCTCAAGATTTCAAGTTCATATTTTGCAAGCATGCCTAAAATAGTATTTTACGTCCCGGGATATGAGATCTTTGAATTTCATCAATTCCTTCAGGTAGCTAGATCACCATATTTTGTCCAAATTTAAAGATTTCATACCCCGGCCAAGTATATAGTCTATCTAGCATCCCTACAAAGTTTCAGAGTGATACTTCCTCTAGTACTCGAACCGTTTATACTTAACGGTGGTGATATTCACTACCCTCAAAAAACCACATAATTTCCTCGCCCAGCACTAGCGCCGCGCGACCTCCCTTAGAATACGCACCAGATGTAGAAGAGTATTGGCCTGAGTCCTGACAGAGGTGGTTTTACTGCAATTTGAGCACACTGCCAGTAAACAGGCGGGAAGAGAAAAGGAGAGAGGTATGTAGCAGAAGAAGAAGGTGACAACTGCACTGCAAAGGAAAATGAGTGAAGACGTCAGAACTGAGATAGCGAGCATTCCTAGCAAGAAAGAGAGAGAGAGAGAGAGAGAGAGAGAGAGAGAGAGAGAGAGAGAGAGAGAGAGAGAGAGAGAGAGAGAGAGAGAGAGAGAGAGAGAGAGAGATGTGAAGTACTGAAAAGAGATGCGAGGTGAAGAGGAAATTGCTTTCACACCAGCTGTGTATCGAGTGCAATTACCCTACTTTGAACGTGTTAAAATGACAGAGAAAGAGAAAATAAGACTATGATACGGAAAGAAGAAAATTAAGAATACCTAGAATACCTAGGTTAATTAAAAACCTTGTCTAAAATTATAATTAACTCGTATAAAGCCCGTGGGAAACAAAAAGATTCGCGCTACCGGCTGGACTTGAACCAGCAACCTTTCGGTTAACAGCCGAACGCGCTAACCTATTGCGCCACGGAAGCTCTGTCTGGAAAAGAAAGTGGGAAAATGTGTTCCCTTTCATCTGTTTTTGTTGGACTAAAAAAAGTGCAAAAAGTATTCGCTACCGGCTGGACTTGAACCAGCAACCTTTCGGTTAACAGCCGAACGCGCTAACCTATTGCGCCACGGAAGCTATGAGAGCTTTGCAATTCAAAGGGCTTTATACGAGGGGAGATCATATGAAAAGGACTTTCGTAAATATATCAGAAACTAGAAAATAATCACAACTTACACATTACTGAATAACAAACATAAAAACAACAGTTTTTAAATTACCTCCTTCCTAGACAGTTCGGTTTACCCTTTTCTAATGTCCCATCATGATATCTACTGTGTACTATCTCTATAGTTTCCTCAGGCTGAAATAGAGAGTCATTAGTCACATGTAAGGGCTCGATCGTAGTTTTTTCAGTTTTTATGCGTGTAACATAAGTATCAATTAATTAAGTCATCACTTTAAGTTTATGTGGGGTTTATGTATAGATTTACCTGAAGCCAGGAAGTTATAACAAATATAAGGTATGAAATAGCATAACAAATGTAGAAGAGGACTCCAGCTACAGGGGCCCGCATCCATTGAAGTTCCAAACGGGATTCCAACGGTTTCTTAGGCTTTAAACACTCCTTATAGACCTGATATGAGGGGGCGGGTTAGTTTAGTTTAGTTAGTTAGTTAATTTGTTTATTTGTTTGTTTGTTTGTTTGTTTGTTTGTTTGTTTGTTTGTCTATTTGTCTGTTTGTTTGTTTGTTTGTTTGTTTGTTTGTTTGTTTGTTTGTTTGTTTGTTTGTTTGTTTGTTTGTTTGTTTGTTTGTTTGTTTGTTTGTTTGTTTGTTTGTTTGTTGGGTTGTTTGTCTGTCTGTCTGTCTGTCTGTCTGTCTGTCTGTTTGTCTGTCTGTCTGTCTGTTTGTTTGTTTGTTTGTTTGTTTACCTGTTCTGTCCTCCTTGTCACATCACCCCAACTATACATTTCTTTCACCCTCTTGTGCATCTCCCATCCCGACATGACGTCTCCCTTGTCAATCCTGAAGTAGATATGGAAAAGTATAAAACCCTGAAGTAAAAGTGACGTGCAGTAGATAATCCGCATATCATAACAAGTCAAGTGTAATTACCTTTCAATGGTCTCCATGATTCCCTGTGTAAGTGCCTCAGCAGTAGGTTCAGGTGCCAGGTACACAAAATCAGCAGGGAACACCTCACAGATACCACCCACAGCAGTTGACACTACGGGCAGGCCACAGGAGACAGCCTCAACAATGGCCATACAGAAGGCCTCGGTTAGGGATGTGTTTAGGAACACGTGACCCTGAGGACGAGGTAGTGTTTTATTGGACAATATGGAACATAAAACCAGTCGGGGGGGGGGGGGTTCCAACCTGCAGGTGGGCCCCACAGGTGACAGTGTGGGGGTTCCAACCTGTGGGAGAAAAGACGTACGTGCGTGTGTGTGTGTTTTAGTGGAAATAAGGAAAGATGCAAACGGTCACTGCACTGGCAAGTGCCCCGTGGCCTTAGGGGGGTCTGGGGGCACAGCCCCCAGCATTAAAATATTCCAGATTATGAATGCATTTCCCGCAGCGTCAAGTATCGACAAAAGGCCACGGGTGTTCCAAACAAATTTCTTTTGTTTTTTTGGTCTAGTATTATTACCGTGTGCGGCAAAAAAAAGGCCCCCCCCTAGACCACCATAGTTGCCGATGTGGTGGAGAGCTGTAACTTGGCAGGGTTGCTCCACTATGTCTATCTTGATCCTGACAGAAAAATCAGAGCTCTACCTCAAAATTCATTTTCATGAACGGAATGAACTTCTCCGTTCCTTCGATATGAGACCCCCTCATCATTCAGAATTTTTTGCCCGTCTTTGGCTAACGATTATCTTTGTAATGAGACCAATTTGAGCATAATCTGATTACCAGGAGAGACACAGTGGAGGGTTTTCCGACCGTCACTCCTGACATGTGATCCAGGCCCGGTCACGTGGTGAAAAGTGGGTTTGGGGTGCTGTTAACATGTCTCAATAACGGATTATTGCTCTCATATCCCTTGAATATCCCTCCACAATGCTCTCAAGTCACTTTGTGATGCTGATTGATTGGGTTCATGTCACCAGTTCTTGTCAAAGTTCTCAAGCGGCCCGTGATACGAGATCATTTCATCAAGGAGGGGCCATCTTGTGTCACTAATCAGCCTATCATCTCACATTACACTAGCCAAGGGATCTGGGGTATTTAAATCTTCAAATGTTCATCAAAATCATTCCTGAAACTGTCCGATGGATCTTTCTGCAGGACTTCTTGGATGGGGCATGGCGGCCAAACTTGATAAAGAACTCCTGTTCGATGGTGGGGTAGAGGGTGTTGGTTTCCTTCTTGAGCCAGATGAAGTTCCTCTGTTCGGGTGTAAAATGCATTGCAAGTAACGATTGGGAATGATTTTGATGAACATTTGAAGATTTAAATACCCCAGATCCCTTGGCTAGTGTAATGTGAGATGATAGGCTGATTAGTGACACAAGATGGCCCCTCCTTGATGAAATGATCTCGTATCACGGGCCGCTTGAGAACTTTGACAAGAACTGGTGACATGAACCCAATCAATCAGCATCACAAAGTGACTTGAGAGCATTGTGGAGGGATATTCAAGGGATATGAGAGCAATAATCACCCCAAACCCACTTTTCACCACGTGACCGGGCCTGGATCACATGTGACGGTCGGAAAACCCTCCACTGTGTCTCTCCTGGTAATCAGATTATGCTCAAATTGGTCTCATTACAAAGATAATCGTTAGCCAAAGACGGGCAAAAAATTCTGAATGATGAGGGGGTCTCATATCGAAGGAACGGAGAAGTTCATTCCGTTCATGAAAATGAATTTTGAGCTAGAGCTCTGATTTTTCTGTCAGGATCAAGATAGACATAGTGGAGCAACCCTGCCAAGTTACAGCTCTCCACCACATCGGCAACTATGGTGGTCTAGGGGGGGCCTTTTTTTTGCCGCACACGGTATATGCACAAAAAATTTACCCCTCCCCCCCACTTTACCTAATTGTCCCTCAGTTCCTAGGTCGCCCCACAAATTTCAGGGTGTAAGAGCTGGGAATTTCATTGTGAAATCCTACCTTTACAAGTACATCCCGGACTTTGCTCTGGTTCACCTCTCCCAACAGAGTTATTCTCTCATGCAGGCGATGTTGTTCCCTCAGTTCTTCCAGCATGAGCCTCTTGGGCCCATCTCCCCCAATTAGGAACTTTATTCTGGGGTCCGCAGCACATACCGCTGGTATAACTCCGTGTAGCAGGTCGGTACCTGGGAAATAGGGGGAGGTATGAAAGCTGCGGTGGAATTTAAAATCACGTTGAGAATGTATATTGAAAGCCAAGAAATTATCCGGCTAAAACAGTGGTGACTGGTGCCCCGTGATATTATATTGGTCGCCCGCACAAAGGGATATCTCCTCCTTTTACAATGGCAATTTACAATTTAATATTTCTCCTCCTTTTACCTTTTCTATACACAAGACGTGACATGACTACCACAACAATTTCCTCGGTGTGCGGGGGCCGGGCCTCAGGGGGGACAAAGAGAGACGTGTCGATAGCGTTGGGTATTACCCTCACCTAAAATAGATAGAAGTTGGTATGGATCCGTTGCTAGGTTTCTATATGAACCGAAAACTCTTACCCCTCTTCACCACAATATTTGTCACAGGGCACGGTGAGTCAGGGTTGAGCAAGGCAACCACTACCTCCTTCACTCTTAGCTCCTTCTGTTTACCCCCCATCCTCCTTCACTTTTACCTCCCCTCTCATTCACTCTTACCTTCTCAGGTGGTATCCTGGCACGTAGCACGGTGTTCTCTTTACTCGTGTGTGAAACACACACAACCCCATCTAGATCACCCAGACAGAACTCTAACATCTTGTTCGTCATAACAGCGCTAAAGTCGTTAAACCCAAACAGGGAGTGGTCCGTGAACACTGTAGTTAGGCCCATTACCTACAGGAAGGGGGAGGAAATGATAACTTGTGAAATTTGAATCGGTAATAGGAGGCACACTTTTGATGACACACATTGACTATGTTGATCTTACCTTAGCACTAAGAAGGGCGTCCAGTGCAAATGTTGAGAAGGCAGCATGTCCGTGGACAATCTCGATCTGTTCCCGGATAAAAATGTGCCGCAAAATAGGCAGGGATATGAAGAAGTTGGGAAGAATAACCTGCGGAGAGATCGACAGTATGAAACAAACCAAATGATTCGCTTGTCTAGTGGGTTTGTGGAGACCATAAACTTATCTACAAAATGGGGGAGACAAGAAACGTTTTAAGGATAGATTAGGGTCGATGGCCAGAGGGATATTAACCTACCAGTCTGATGAGCATATAAAATGGAATGTAGTAGACCTTGATAAAGGGTTTCAAGTACCGAACTCCCACTCGATCATCGTAGCAGTGTGTTAGGATAATAACCTGAAACAGGGGTCACCATGGTTACCATTATAAAGATCTGAAACAAAGGGTTACCATGGTAACCATTAAAATGCCAAAATGTAAGTGTTAACTCTATATCGTTTGGGAATTTGTCATACTTTGTGTCCCCGTTTGTAGAGGTTCTGAGCAAGATTATAAATGTGGCACTCCACGCCACCGAAGTTTGGGTAGAAAAAGTCCGAAATTAGACAAATCTTCATCTTTTATTTGGGGGTTGGGACTTGCTGTATCTCGTGTTGTGTTCTTCATCAGGACATAGCTGGGAGGTGAGGGGAGATGGAAATCAATCTGGTATCCACAAAATGAGCATCAGTCTGTTTCAACCTGTTAAATATTATACATTGGTTGAAAATACATCACAATATAGCAAAACGGAAGTAAAACTAACAAAAACTCTTCACTCCTTCTTATCTTTCTCTTCCACCCCATCACCACATGGCAACTTCATTGTCCATTGGAGGGCCCAAACGGGCAGCAGTAGGAAACTGTAAGCACTCCACGTCCAGAGTCCGAATGTGGGTCTTCCCTCGTATACACCAGTTATAACTGTAGCCATATCGGATAGGAATGAATTCTGGGGGAGATGTCTGATGTGTGTGGTGTAGATCGGTTATAGGGGTGATTAGAGACAAATTGAGTTTCTGTAAGAGTTTTCCGGTGGCAATTCTATGTAAAGCCACAAAGAGTGTGATCAGATAACGGGAAAATAGCTGGGCTCCTAGAATTAGAACCTACCTGATTGTAGTTGTCAACTTGTAGTGCAATGTAGAGTTGAGCATAAACTGCAACAAGAACAAGTGGGTTAACGGCAATTAGAACCAATCGCTGGAGCAACCGGAGTACCTTGCTTTGTACTGGACCCTGGGAGAGAGAGGTACTTTCAAATCAATAATATCTTGTCATGCTCTAACGTGGTGAGAGAGGTACATTCAAATCGATAATACCCAAGATGGCTACTTCACTCTTCATTTATTCTCCAACATTTGTTATTATGTATTTAATACGAGTGGTAAAATCAAAAGGCGCAATTGTCTACGTTACCTGCATCAAAAAGGCAACTGTTGTGGGAAGTGCGTAAAATATCGTTAGCGAGATATTCAGCATTGATAGGAACACGATAGATAGGACATGGAGAAGGAGGACAAACTGAAAAAAAGATCATTAGTTGAAAGTTGTCTATTGTTTTTATTTTTGTGGCGGAATGCTTCAAGTTTGGGCTTCACAGAAAACATCGACACACACTTCCAACAGTTCGAACAAACCGGCGCGCGGAAGGGATGCTGAAACTCATTTTCAGTTTGCTTTCTTTGCAAACTAAACGCGGCGCGCGCCACACTTACGGCTTGGTGAAGCCTCCAATCTTGTCTCTGTCGGAATAGGGCCCCACTGAGAACCACTGCCACTTGAGCCACCAACAAAAGGGGAAAGATGTTGTCGTGGGTTAAAACCAGGAATAGGGCTTCGTTTGCAACTGCAAACAGCAACCCATACACAAACGGGTAGACGCAATCTATCGTGTTTACCACTGAAAAATGATGGGTTTTTTAAATCTTTGTAACACACGATTTTTCTAACCCCCGAGAGAGTCCCGGTCGACCATGGCAAGACACGATTGGACAGGGATCACGTAGCTAGAACTATAATTCCCTACCTCGGTCCTTATAAAATATTGATTTCTCTCCCACTTCAAGGGTAGTTCCGCAGGTCAGCCAGAGACCGAGAATTTTAGCGGCCGGAGCGGCTAGAATCAGGCCACACGGGGCCATGTAGACACCCAGACAGACAAACCTCTCTATACACGGCTGAAACATGAAAAACAATTTGGAATGAAAAATTATTAGTGTTCACTGCCTTGTAAGTTATGTTCTAACGGATAACCCTCCTTTACACTTGTGAGATAGGGTTGAACAAGGCAATCACTGACGTTATTTGTCACAATTGTCCTACATAACTACTCAGTGATGACACTAACCAGTAGATAGAAATAGTAAGCAGTGTGAAATTGCTCCTCCAAATTATTGATACTCCTTAGCACGCTTTCGGAAAACCGTCCAATGTGCTGCCACGAATACCTGAGAACATGAGGTTTACAGGAACATAGGTGTATAGGACTGCAAAGTGACAACACAAGGGTCCTTGCAAAACTATGGATGCGGTTGTCTGATATAAGACCCTCCTCTTCGCACCGGGCCGAAGGCCCGGTGCGGCTACGTGAGGCCGCGTAGCGAGGAGGTCTATCGAGGTTGCGCGATGTACAGTCAGTGTCTGACAAGGATGCGGAGAAGTGACGATAAAAAATTTGAAAAAAGGGTATGACACACACAAACAGTAAACACCTCTAGCTGGAAAAATATATGGAAGAACAATTGGAACTGGAATCAACTAACCTTTTGTGCTTTGAATGATGTGAAATGTAATCGGCCGTGCTGCGGCTAAAAAGGTGTGTTGTGTGAATGTATTGTCTTTTGCTGTGAAACCACGTGTGAGAAACATGTGCCGAAACAAAAGTTGAACAGGACTAAACAATTCAAGTTTTTCTATAAAAGAAATTATAGACACCGGATTAGTAAATGTACACCGGATAAGCAAGGAATGATTAATATCGTAATAGTTTGATGTACTTGATTAGTAATTTATTATAATGGTTAGTGAGCACAGTAATTCATTGACTGTAAGTTACCTATTTCTTCGAGTCCCTTTCTCGGAAGTAACCCCCACTGCGTGTATATTGTAAGGATGGTAGAGGGAGTGAGGGGAGGCGACCTTGCCAACAGCCTGCCACGCCATGTTTGCATACAAACCCTGTAGAGGAGAGATGGCTTTATTTTAGCAGTCAAGAGTGAACAGAAATTTATTGATTGTTTTACACGGATTAAGGGTACACCTCGGCGAAATTTTTGTCGAGTGCCCGCTTAGCTCTCCATATGGGGATGTAGGGCATGCCAAGCCGACTTCAAATATGAAATTTTAGCCCTTAACTCGAATTCATATTTTTGCTACAGCCCCTCAAAGTTGGACCCTGAAAACCGGTTTTTAAGGTCCCCAAATTTTATTTTTAGGTCTAGAAAGCTGAAAATTTGGAGATTTGTAGAGGATACCAAGGTGTATCAGCCCAAACATAAGTTTTTTGAAATGGAGCTCAATTTTTTGTCTGAGCTTATTTTACTATTTTTGACTTTGAGGCCATATTTGGACATGTTCCTATGGACCGATAAGGCTAAAAATTGGATATTTGGTGCTCCCAACAATTGTCAACGTAGCCACAAATTTTCAGGAGGTCCGAATTTGAAATGTGGCCTACAGGTTTCTTTTTGTAAAACACATATTTTAGGAAAACTTAAAATGGCTATATCTCAAAAACGGTGGGTCCTAGCGATCTAATTTGGTGCTAAATCGATTCAGCGGGTCCGATTTTGGGGGGGGGGTTGTCTCTTAGACATTTTGCTCTAAGTCTAACCGTTTTTTCAGAAATCGCATTTTCAGATTTGGACATGTTTGGCTGAAATGCTTCTATCCAGAGCTAATCTTACCTATTTCAGCTAAACATGTACACATCTTAAAATACGATTTCTGAAAAAACGGTTAGACTTAGAGCAAAATGTCTACGAGACAACCCCCCCAAAATCGGACCCGCTGAATCGATTTAGCACCAAATTAGATCGCTAGGACCCACCGTTTTTGAGATATAGCCATTTTAAGTTTTCCTAAAATATGTGCTTTACAAAAAGAACCCTGTAGGCCACATTTCAAATTCGGACCTCCTGAAAATTTGTGGCTACGTTGACAATTGTTGGAAGCACCAAATATCCAATTTTTAGCCTTAACGGTCCATAGGAACATGTCCAAATATGGCCTCAAAGTCAAAAATAGTAAAATAAGCTCAGACAAAAAATTGAGCTCCATTTCAAAAAATTTCTGTTTGGGCTGATACACCTTGGTATCCTCTACAAATCTCCAAATTTTCAGCTTTCTAGACCTAAAAATAAAATTTGGGGACCTTAAAAACCGGTTTTCAGGGTCCAACTTTGAGGGGCTGTAGCAAAAATATGAATTCGAGTTAAGGGCTAAAATTACATATTTGAGGTCGGCTTGGCATGCCCTACAACCCCATATGGAGAGCTAAGCGGGCACTCGACAAAAATTTCGCCGAGGTGTACCCTTAACTCCCTAAATAGAGTTATAACGCGAGAGACAATAACGATGAAATGGGCAAACAGTAACAAATAATATATGTAATTTACCAAAAGGGACAGTAACAGTAACTCAGCTATCAGGAACCGACCTAATCAGGAAATACTGGTCCCTGATTGGCTGATAACCAGTCACATGACCTAAATAACGAGTTCTGATTGGTTGTTTACTTGTTTCGATAGATTCCTGTCAGCTATAATTGTACCTGTAAGTTTCCCAGGAAATCACCCGGATCGTGAGCGGTGTCCCTGAGTAACAGCTGAAGGTGTTCCTGCCGACAAATCTGTCTCACTAGCACTACCTTCAAAAGAGACATGCGCTTAGTTAGTTGGTAATACACTTAGCTCTAGGAGCGATCTGTGACGGAGGTGACACCCAAACCGCTAACTCGATCACTTGCGTGAAAGAGCGTAGAGTTAAATAAAAAGTATTGTTCATCCCGGTCCATCAATCAAGTGATTGTAACACACGAATAATTACCAAGTCAATGTCCGGTAATTGGCCGTTAATTGCTTCCACTTGCATGCGAAGATAGTCGAAGTTGTAGTAGGGTAAATTCAGGTGAAGAGCTGCTTGTATGCCGCCTGAAACATGGAGCATTGATAAATTTTCCTGGATTTTCATATTCTGCTGATATTCTTTGAAGGTAAAGGACTGATTTTGTGCAATCTGCGGGAATAGTAGATGTATTGCCTCCCCCCAACCAGGCGCCAGGGGTATTGTCTCCATCTTTTATCGGGAACGAGTCACGTGACGCCACGTTTCTTTGATTTTTTTACATGTGGGCCACGCGAGAAAAGGAAATAAATAACCAAATTGTGGCCTGAGACGATTGCTTTGGAGATAAAAAAGATAGAAAGTTTTAGCAAGAGAAAGTTGTGATATGATTTTGGTTTTGTTTCTGCTCCCCACTTTTCTTTGTATCCACGGGAATACTACACAAGGTAATTAAGATTTCATCAGTGATCTACCGAACCGTCACAGAGCGTGAAATAAAATTCAGTGTGACAAATGCTAACATGTCTAACATGTCTAACATGTCTAACATGTCGTCTAACTTGTCTATTTAGAAGGCTGGATAGAGGGTGGAACAGATAACCCAATTGAGTTTGGGGAACATATAGAGCTGTTCGATGTGTACTGTGTAGGAGATGACAGTGACAGTCTGACCGTTCTTGTTAAAACTGATCAACCTACAAAACTTTTGGTATGTGCTTATCAGGAACCGACCGAAACAAGTAAACAACCAATCAGAACTCGTTATTTAGGTCACGTGACTGGTTATCAGCCAATCAGGGACCAGTATTTCCTGATTCGGTCGGTTCCTGGTGCTTATAATGTAGTCCACAAAACTAACAACAAGCTATATATTGGATGCCCTACTTGCCAGTGCTATGACTGTCTGTACTACAGACATTAGACATGTATTACACCCTCCACATTGTACGATAATCGTGTGTTCAACTACCCCTAACTCCCTGTTGCTAACCATCCCTCCCCAGGTATCTGTAACGGTACAGGGTGTCTCCCAACCCGCACAAAGTATTGAAATTAATGGGAACTATTGCAAGCACCATGCTCAACTCTTTAGCAGAGATATTCTATGGAAAAAAGAGGACTATCGTGTTTGGAGGTACGTCATACTGCACATGGGGGAGTGAGGGGTTGTCACCATGGCAACCCCACCCCCTACAATGTAGGGCCTACATATGTTTCAACTTTCACGTCTTTTTTTGCAGGGTCCAGTTTTATAAAGACCCGCCCATATCTGTCTCGGTGGGTACCGTTAAGCTGAACTGTCCCGAAATAGACTGGGAAATTGGCAGGACTTTGATTGTGAGATGTTCTAACTCGGAAACTGAGATGGAGAACGAAGCATATTACCGGTTCCCCAACCCTGCCACATCAAGTATGTTACCGATAATCCCAGCGATGAAAGCACCAAAAAAGAAACAAAAGAAGAGAGAAGGTGAGAGGTGTTTAGGTGACTAAAAAGTGACTAAAAAGGTGAAAAGGTTTATAATAGGTGACATATTCACCCACCAGGTTAGTAAAGGTCCCAGGTAAAGAACGCAGTCCAGTGTAAGAGTGGTGAGTGGTGAGTGGTGAGTGAGTGTATAACGAGTGTGAGTTAGTTAGAGTGTGAGTGATTAGTGAGTGTGAGGTCGGTGAGAATGATCAGACGCAAATTACCTTAATTTAGATATCATGGTGATGTACCCCAACTCATGCCCATTCGGGTAACGTTTTATTGGTTTTTGGACTCAGTTATAGTTTGTGTGCAAAAAAGAATAAAACGTTCTCCGAATGGATAAGGAATGGGGTACATCCCCATTTATCACCATGACCACCCCCTCCCGGCCATGTCACCATGGTAACCCCCTCCCGGCCATGTTACCATGG
This sequence comes from Hormiphora californensis, assembly GCA_020137815.1. Classification (NCBI taxonomy): domain Eukaryota; kingdom Metazoa; phylum Ctenophora; class Tentaculata; order Cydippida; family Pleurobrachiidae; genus Hormiphora; species Hormiphora californensis. The sequence goes on from CM035358.1 coordinate 5,212,654, forward strand.
TAACCCCCACGTTACCTGAATGGGTGAGGATTGGAGATGCAGCGATGAGGGGAGAGGAGATATCGTGATACCCGGATAGCCATGCCCCGATGCCATACTCTTCCTTCTCAGCGACCTGGCAGAGTGAGAATGAATGAATGTTAATAGAATTATGCATTTTTACATGGACTAATTAGCAGGACTAATTAATAATTAGCAAGACTAATGACTATCAATTACCAGAAATATAACATCTTTTGCCCAGATAGTCTGATGAGATATGAGGTGGGCAACGGACAGCATTAGGGGAACAGCGTGGTTTGGCTCCCATTCCTTCAGGCTGGTGGAGAACACGATGGCTTCTGCACTGGCCGCTTTGGGTGCACGGTACACTGAGTATACATTCTCTCCAGACATCTGTGTGTGAGGGTAAGTTGAGAGTGAGGGTAACTTTAAACTTATTTCTAAACTTTAGAGGGTCAGTTTAGAACTGCCATCTTGTTCGAGAGGGGAATCTACCGTGTGGTAAAAAAGGGGAAAGGGACGGGTGGGGTGACAGATATTATATAGTTACGACGCATCGCGATGAAGTGATTAAAAAAGCGGGATCTTTGTGTTCAATCAACAGTTTTGAAGAGAAGATATTATATCAGAGATTACTAATTCAATTACCTTATCTTGGTGTAAGGGCCTGGTGACAGTGAAATTCTGGGTATAAACTTCGAGTCCAAGCATACTAAATTGTTCACTAATCCATCTCTTCTTTTCCTCAGCTCCCTTCAGTCGAGAGAACTGAAGCTCCAACGATGATGCCATCTGAAAACACAAATAGGATGTCTTTGAGTTGCGTAGTTTCAGATGCAATGAGTAGTGGATGGGGCATTATTTCTGTATCAGTTTCTGTAAGAGTGGGAAAAACTACTAAAAAAACAATGTGGACGCGAAGAAGTGACAAAAAAGAAATACTCACTGCTTGATTCTGATACTTGGTGATGACATATCCTGGCAAGAGAGCATTTTCCGAAACAAATGTGTTCTGGTTTACACGAATATCAGCAAACAGAGAGAGACCTATTACACCCGCCACATAGAATAGTGCACCTGGGGATAGATTCAGAAATATAATGATGTGACAATATTATCAAAGAAACGGAATAGGTTTGTTTTTGAAAAGAGAGAACAATTTTTTTATGGAAAGACAAGAGAGAAAGAGAGTTAGAGACTAATTAGAGTTATACTTACACACATATTTGTTCTTTTCCACTAGAATATGTTTTGCTTTCTTCACAAATCCACTATTTAACAAGATTTTCATAACAAACTAATACATGGATTATAGAGAAAAATTAGTTGGTATATTGTATGGTACCCCGAACGGAACACACTCCGTCGCCAATAGCCAATTATTGGCCATTGGAACCATATCAACACCAAGGTAAACACTTGTAATTGTGAATGTTGATTGTTGTAGCAATAAAGGATAATAAAGCACATTAAAACGCGGACAACAAAACACTGTATATAACGTCATCACCTGATCTCTCACTCTTATAAAACACATGTGTATGTTTCTCAGTCAGTCTCTCTGTTCTCTCTTCCTCATTCTCTCCCCTCTCTCTTCTCCTCTCAATGTTTGGAGAGTTCTTCCAACAACTTGTTTCTCCGTTTCTCCAGCTCATCCTCACTTATATCTGAATCTGAACCTGACTTTTCTGCCCCTGACTTCTTCTCAGGTTTCTTGGAACTCTCCGACTGCTCCCTTTTCTCCTCCTCAGAATCTGATTCCTGCTTCTCCTTCTTCTTCTTTTTGCTCTTTTTCCGGCTTTTCTTCTCCTTCTTCTTTGTCTCCTCTTTCTCAGGGGTCGGCTCCCTTTTCTGCTTTTTCTTACTCTTCTTCTCATCCTCACTGCTGTCTTTCTCACTCCGGTCCCTGCTGGGAGACCTCTTTGACTTCTTCTTCTTCTCCTTCTTGTGCTTCTTCCTCCTTCTCTCCCTCTCCGATCGGTCGTCAGAGTCAGATTCAGGTTTGATGGTCATAACATAATCTTTAAATATCTTCGACATAGCTTTGTCGTCTCCGTTGAATGCCTTGAACTGACTCTCCTCCTCAAACCGCTCCCTCACATTCTCCCACTGGTCGGTGTGCATCAACTCAGGTTCGGCGTCCTCTAACATGTGCTTGAAACTGATGTCACGTTTCCTGATCCTCCTTTGTTCCTCTCTCCTTGCATCCCGCTCCGCTCTCTCGGCCTTCTCCAACAAGTTCAAGAAGTGCAGCTTGATGTTTCCCTTGTCGATAGATTTAGTTTTCTCGTCTGCCGAGATGATCCCGTAAAACTTCTCATATGGTGTGTCTGATTTGACCTCAAAGTCAGCTGCTCGAAGGACATCCTTTATCGTTTTCTTGTCCTCATGCATAGTAGATTTCAGATCTTCGAGATAGAATTTGAACAGGTCGAGAGGAGTAGAACCAGGTTGCCCCAACATGGCTGAATATCGGGAATCCTTGCTTATCGTCGGATACAGATCGGCCCAAAGGGAGGTTGAATCGAGTTTCTTCTTAGTATGGAGCTCATTTAGCAGAGTCACAAAACAGTCCCTATTCTTCCTCTGCGTCCGTTTCTCCTTCATAAACTTCTTCTGTTTCTCATCCTCGTAATCAAGCTCCATTGCCTTGATATGCTCGGTGAAAACCCCCAACATATCCTCATTGTCCATATTCTCAAACAAAATGTTGTTCTTGAATGTCTTGAAGGTTGACAGGATATCCAGGGCGTCTATCCAACAAGTTTTATAGGTGATTTCCTTGATATCCTCAAATAGAACAGTCAGTTCCTCTTTCTGTTTCGCTCTCAACTCTGCTTCATTCTTTTTCTCCCTCTTGGAAATTGAGAAGACAGCATCCTCAAAAACATCCTTTCTGTCACGCTCGGGCACGGCGATCCACTCCTTCTGATTTTCAAACATTTCCTGTGCCTTGCGGTACAGGGTAATTGATGTCATGTGGGGGTAGGCAATTAGAAACTCGTACAATTTCTCTTTGGCCTCTTTTGCAACTTGCCTCTCCTCTTCCTTCTCCTCCTTTGCTTTTTGTGTCTTGTACGCGTTGAACGTTTGCTTCTTCTCATTTAATTTAGGTATGGCGTTGTACCGCCTGTCTCGAGATATGAGTTTCATGGCCTGTTCCCAGGAGGCGTTACTGGCGACACCCTTATCTTTCAAGAGAGCCTTGAAGGCATTCCTTGCGTCATCCTTTGTAGCGTACACAACCTCTTCTTCAGGCTCTTCCTCGGGAGGGGCTGTTAGGGGAAGCTGAACCTGAAATAGGGACAATATATTAGTGAAATATTGATATTAGGTGTTTGGGTTGGGAGATAAGGAATAAATAATATAAATCAGTACCCTCAAATTACCTGAGAGACTGCGGGAACCATGGGTGTCATAGCAACAGCTGCTTCTAACTTGGCAACCTCTTCCTTAATCTTTGTGAACTCAGGAGGCTCAGTCCAGATGGATTCTTTTGTCTCAGTGTTATAGAAATATATCTTACCTGTATTTGAAAAGGTTTAGTTCTCTACACTCTACAGTGTACATAGTCATTTTTAATTGATTAGATGATAATGAGATGGACATCATAGCAAACTCAATCAAAACTCGATTAACTCTACCTAATCTAAAATCCCAACACGCAAAACCATTTCCACCGAACATCCCGGTAAATCGGGGTGCGACTATACCTGATTCAGCCTCCTTGTGCTCCTGCCAGGGACACTGAGCAAACAGCCTCTCCGATGGGGTCATCAGTTCAGGTGGTTTAGTCCACAGCGACTGCTTTGTTTCGTTGTTGTAATAATACGTTCTGCCATCAGGAGAGGTATGCTCTGTCCAGGTGGCGGCCCGAACACCAGCAGCAGCCCCGGGTGGAGGTGCTATCTGTGCTGCTGGGACTGGGGCTGCCATGTGTGGGGCTGGTTGATGGTGAGGTGGACCGCCTCCCATCATTTGGTTCATCATCATCTGGTTCACCATCATTTGGGATTCCATAGATGCCTGGGGTTGCTGTCGGATCAGCATCGGGTTCAATCGAGGGATTCCTCCTCCCATAAGCGGTCGAGCATTATGGAAAACCATGCTAGGAAAATTCGTGATTAGTATTTATTAATGTTTCAATCGGGTTGAAGGATTTAAGATGTTGACAGTCGATTATTTTATTAAAAATCGACTATCGATAATCGAGTAAAAATTTTAACTTTGAAAAAAGTGAAAAACGGCCATCTTGGAAATGCCTAGATTTGACGCGATCGCGACCGGCATCATGTCACTGCACTGCAGTCGAGCGCCGCGCAGCCCCTTTTATGCGCGGCGTTGTATTTGCGCGTGTATGTAAATAATTATTTTTTATACCTTATTGTATGTATCTCTCTTTTCCCACGGTTCGAAAATTTTCCCACGGTCAAAAACTTTCCCACTAACAGGTTTTTTCACTTTTTACTTTCTTTTCTCACTTTGGGAACTTTTGGAAAAAAATTTTCAAAAATTCGAACTGTTCTGAGGGCGCGATCACACCAGGATCTTTGAAACAATTGCTTCGAAGAACCAAGTTGAGTCACACACAGATCTTTCCTTTAGTTGGTGCAAGTACGATCCTTAGGGCGCGATCACACCAAGATCTTCGAAACAATTGCTTCGAAGAACCAAGTTGAGGCAATTTCTGATTTGCCGCATACGGCGTCTAGACGGCGTCGCAACGCCGTCTAGACGGCGTCTAGACGGTATACCGTCTGGACGGGTTTCGGTGAAATCAGCTAAAAACGGTACCGAAATTGCTTGAGACGGGTTATAGACGGTATCAGACGGTTTCTAGACGGGTTATAGACGGTATCAGACGGTGTTGCGACGGTATCAGACGGTCTCTAGACGGTGTCTAGACGGTACCGTCCCGGCGTCTGGACGGCGTCTGGACGGTGTCTAGACGGTATCCGTCCGAAGTTGAGACGGCACGTCTGAAAATTGTACCAGACGTTGAGACGGACTTTTAGAACTCCGTCTGTATTTCAGACGGAGTTTTAAAAGTACGTCTCAACGCAGTCTAAAGGAAAATCGATGAAAGTACCGTCTAGACAACGTCTCAACTGAAACCGGTCAACATACCGTCTAAACAACGTCTAGACAACGTCTAAACAGAATCTCGCGATTCAGTTTCAAATACCGTCTAGACAACTTCTCCAGCAATTTCGATACGAATACCGTCTAAACAACGTCTAGACAACGTCTTAAGCGAATCCGATACAGATACCGTCTAAACAACGTCTCATAACCGACACTATCTATCACTGATAGTATCAGCCATAGACAGTATCTCACAGTTGTATTACAACGCGATAGCTGGATGTAAGAGTGAATGTGGAGATACCAAAACAGTTTGGCTGAATGTAAGAAGAAACAGCAACCCGACATTGTCGTCTCATGAATGTAAGGCGACATGAGACGACAATGTCGGGTTGCTGTTTCTTCTTACATTCAGCCAAACTGTTTTGGTATCTCCACATTCACTCTCACATCCAGCTATCGCGTTGTAATACAACTGTGAGATACTGTCTATGGCTGATACTATCAGTGATAGATAGTGTCGGTTATGAGACGTTGTTTAGACGGTATCTGTATCGGATTCGCTTAAGACGTTGTCTAGACGTTGTTTAAACGGTATTCGTATCGAAATTGCTGGAGAAGTTGTCTAGACGGTATTTGAAACTGAATCGCGAGATTCTGTTTAGACGTTGTCTAGACGTTGTTTAGACGGTATGTTGACCGGTTTCAGTTGAGACGTTGTCTAGACGGTACTTTCATCGATTTTCCTTTAGACTGCGTTGAGACGTACTTTTAAAACTCCGTCTGAAATACAGACGGAGTTCTAAAAGTCCGTCTCAACGTCTGGTACAATTTTCAGACGTGCCGTCTCAACTTCGGACGGATACCGTCTAGACACCGTCCAGACGCCGTCCAGACGCCGGGACGGTACCGTCTAGACACCGTCTAGAGACCGTCTGATACCGTCGCAACACCGTCTGATACCGTCTATAACCCGTCTAGAGACCGTCTGATACCGTCTATAACCCGTCTCAAGCAATTTCGGTACCGTTTTTAGCTGATTTCACCGAAACCCGTCCAGACGGTATACCGTCTAGACGCCGTCTAGACGGCGTTGCGACGCCGTCTAGACGCCGTATGCGGCAAATCAGAAATTGCCCCAAGTTGAATCACACACAGATCTTTCCTTTAGTTGGTGCAAGTACGATCCTTATATGGAGCGAGCTCGCTCTCTCCAATGTTATCCCCTCTTTCGAGCTCTCTCTCCCACTCGCTTTTTCTCCCCATATAAGGGATAATTGCGCGGGAGAGAGTGAGTGCGAGAGAGAGCTCGAAAGAGGGGATAACATTGGAGAGAGCGAGCTCGCTCCATATAAGGGATAATTGCGCGCGAGAGAGAGTGAGTGGGAGAGAGAGCTCAAAAGAGGGGATAACATTGGAGAGAGCGAGCTCGCTCCATATAAGGATCGTACTTGCACCAACTAAAGGAAAGATCTGTGTGTGATTCAACTTGGTTCTTCGAAGCAATTGTTTCGAAGATCCTGGTGTGATCGCGCCCTGAGCTGTAGTGGAAGCTCTTACGGTATTCCCACGACCGTGGGAAAAGAGAGATAGATACAACATTTTCGAGGTTCCTTACGTAACAAGATCGCTAGCTGTTCTGAGCAAACCTGAACATTATTTTTACCTATGCTGATCTTTATATCCGATAGATATTCATCCAAGCACTAACCCTGTTTAGGAAAACGATGTAGTTAAAATGGCGAAAAAACGGTTCAAGGTTTCCTGGAAAGGAAGGCCTGGTGAACGCAAGAAGATCCAGGCAATAGAGTTGGTAAATGATGACTTTGAGCAGCTTCTTGAGCAGCTGAAAGAGAAAATTCGGCAAAAGTACAAAATAGATGATGAACGGGAGTTCTCACTTTGGTTACGAAGTTACCCCTTGCCAGCGCGCGCGAAGGTGTCTTCGATACCAAGTTCTCACTCAGCTACCAACCAGAAAGCACAATCCATCAATCCATCAACCTAACAGACTTAGATGACGGAGATGACATGAGTGATGTGTGGGAAGCGGATGTTGAACAAAGGATTTTTATAAAATTCATAGAGGACCCTTTTTCACAAAGTGGAAGGTCATCCGTGCTGAGTAATCCAAGTTGGAGTGGTACTGATGTAACTGGGAGGAATAGCCCCTTCCAGCCAATAGAACGAGGCAGTAGTTTCTCTCCTGTTATACCAACTAACAATGTGATTCCGGAAATACCGGTAACAACACAACACCCAGTACAAGTTCCTACACCTCAGCTAGCCGGTGCTCACGCAATACAACCTAGCTATGATCATCTCCACGGAGTTCCCCAGCCAGATCGCCCAGTACAACCTAGCTATGATAATCTCCACGGAGTTCCCCAGCCAGATCGCCCAGTACAACCTAGTTATGATCATCTCCACGGAGTTCCCCAGCCAGATCGCCCAGTTCAACCTAGTTATCATCATCTCCACGGAGTTCCCCAGCCAGATCGCCCAGTACAACCTAGCTATGATCATCTCCACGGAGTTCCCCCGCCATATCGCCCAGAACAAGGTGATGATGTGAACATGGAATGCGAGGAGGGTGCAGCCCATCTTTCTGACATTGAAGTTATACCTGATACTGACGCACCTGGCGATGAAATACCTGGCGATGAAATACCTGGCGATGAACTAACTGAGGCAGCCGGTAACTGATATTTGATCAAGTCCTTTTTTCCAACTTTTTCCCAGACTTGCACGAAAAGGGGGGGGGGTGGGGTGAACACTTGAAAAAAATTGACTTTTTAGGAACTAAAAACCTGACCACCGAAAAATTGTTATCAAATTTTCAGGAGAAACTGAAATGGATACCACTGATTCTGTTACTGATGCTGCTACTGGTTCTGTTACTGGTTCTTTTACTGATGCTGTTACTGGTTCTATTACTGGTTCTTTTACTGATGCTGTTACTGGTTCTGTTACTGGTTCTTTTACTGATGCTGTTACTGGTTCTATTACTGGTTCTTTTACTGATGCTGTTACTGGTTCTATTACTGGTTCTGTTACTGATGCTGTTACTGATGCTGTTACTGGTACTGTTACTGATTTGGTGAGCAACAAAGAACCAGTGACCGATGATATGGAGCCTGATGCAGCGACGGAAGAACTAGAGGAAGAAAAGAAGCGTGATCCGGACTCACTGAATGATGACTTGGATGACTGCGAGACACGTGTGGATATTGTTGATGATGAAGGTGATCAATTCCATGGTAAGCATGTTTCCTGAGCTCTTATATCAGTCAGCCATGTTGTTCCAAATATGATACAAATAAATCTATTGGAGAGGGAAAGAAATCATTACGGCGTTGCACCTTCCGCTGACGTCCCCCGGCCCAGAGATGTCCCAGCTAAGTGATCATAACAGATGTACTATCTGGGACGTCATGTACTCCCAAAGAGTGGCAGAACTGTCACCGAGAAACATTTCTGGCAGTACGTCGTCTCGGGCGGTTCATCTCTTATAATCACCCAGCTGGGGCATCTCTGGAGGACGTCCCCGGAAGATCTCCCGGAGGTGCAAGAGAGGCCGTAATTACCAATTATATGCAATGCACTTTTGGTAAACGTACTTAGCTGATATTATCATTTATATGCTGACATATATGATGAGGTTTTTGCTAACGTTTAACCCTTTGAGACCGATAGGGTCACCAGTGACCCCACGCTAATTATGCATCTAGCGTCTGTCCGAACTAAATCTAAGAAGTTTAAATGGTTTTCCGGGTTAGAATAGACACTTTTTGGCTGTTTTTGGGGCCATTTTAAGCTTTGAACATCTTAGTTTACTAGAAATGCCAACTCTAAGCCATAAAAGTTGAAATTTTGGTGTAAAGTTGGTCATATCTCTAAAACGGTATAAGTAAGCCAATAATGGACCTACAAATCAAAAGAAAACCATAGGTTTTACCCCGGTATGAAGTTTCGTGATGATTTGATCAAATTTACAACGCTCAGAGGGCAAATAATGCCGGGGTCACCAGTGACCCTATCGTCCCCTAACGCTAATATAGAAATTTGGATTTTACGTGCATTTCTAAAGGATTGGCCACCGATAAAGGTCTAAAACGGCATTTTTCAAACGGGTGCTAGCGACTAACCGACTCCATCAGTGTTATCTATACATCTTAGAGAGTCGCTGAAAAATTTTTTGAGATTCGTGCTCCTTCATAAAAGTTTTCATCTCGGCCAATTTGAAATTCTAAAATCGGCTACAGATGAGATACAGAAGTCCATAGGGTGTGTAAAATGTGCAGAATGGCCGGGTTTATATAAGTGTTATGAAGAAACATAGGGTCTAAGATGAGCGGTTTTCGAGTTATGAGGCAAAATAGCTACGAAATCTCAATTGTTTGCATTCCATTTGAGACCGATAGGGTCACTGGTGACCCCACAGAAACAAAGTTCGTAGAGACGAGTTTTTTGGTTCTGCTTTCAAGTAGGCTTGTTAGGAGTGTCTCCAGCAATTTTCAGATATTTCTGTCGATGGCGCCACTATCGGTCCCAAAGGGTTAAACCGTTTTCAGACGCAGAATTATCCTTCTATTATATATTATTTTTCACTATCGGCCTCTTTGTCATTACGGTAAGTTATAATGAAAAAGAGGCCGATAGTGAAAAAGAGACCGATGGTATATTCCTTGATGATATTGATGAGGATATTAGTGGACAGGCAGAGGAAATCGGCGAAGGTATGAAGAAGAAAAACACGGTAGCATTTTAGGATGGGGCATTGCCACCACAGAATAATATAATTCGAATGGCTCATTTCCCCAAAACAATACATATCCTCAATAAATAGTTTTACGTAACATACTGTTTTAATGATTACATAGGGTAGACCGGGGTAATTTGGACGGTGGGGCAATGTGGTCACAGGACGGGGCAATGTGGACTAGTGATTTATATGGGACTTTTAAATTGTGGTGTTTAGTGTGAAATAACGAAAAATGACGACTTTAAAGTTAAACTTTATTTTGGTAAACTTAATTATGATAATTATTTAAATTAAGGGTCAGAATTTCACAATATGATACTTTTCTATCCAGTTTCATCATCAAAATGACATTAGCTTTCGATTTAATTAGCTAATTGGCATTTTAATGAAGCGTGGCAATTCGGACAATTTGGGGCAATTCGGACGAAAAAATCGGGGGCAATTCGGTCATAATCCAGATTACCCCATGGGGCAATTTGGACTAGACCAAATTGCCCCATGGGGCAAATTGGTTAATACAAATTGGCCTTATGGCGCCATTATACTCGTTTCTATGGTAACCATAGACAACCTGCTTTCATAATTATCCTATTCAATCAATATAGATGGCTAAAACTGAGTAAATAGACCAAAAAATAGAAAAAAAGGCGCATTTTACAACCAATTCTCTGGTTGCCAAGGTAACAAGTCAATCCATGGTGTGGCATTCGACAATCCAACTTAATACATTGAGTGGGAATCGGCCACTGTCATGATTTATTAGACTGGATCGCCATAATAGTAATTTCTGGCCTTGTAAGCACCTGAAAACACAAACATCATTCCTTTGAAAACCGTAGCTTTATTTGTGGCTTTTTGATCTTTGATGTCAATTTTTTCAAAAACCCTATTTGGGATAAGATTAAATCTTTTTCTAGTCAACTAGGCTAATCCTGAGCTTTCGAAAATGCACCCTACAGATATAGATCTGATGAATACTTAATTTTTTGGTTAATTAGGCTAATTACTACTTAGTTAATTAATTTTGAAAAAAGGAATAGCACGGTAGTAGTATGTAAAATAGCCCCGCTGCCCCACGATTTCCGTGTCACCACATTATTCCATATATGGGCATGTGATGTCATAATCACGTGTCACATGACGTCACATGATGTTACGTGATTATTTTGTCACGTGACGTCACACTATCTATATTATAAAGTACAAATGAGTGGCGTGGTGGTGATGATGATGACCTATCATCACGTGCAAATGGTGGGGGTTGCTAAGGGGTATTGGAGATTGTGGGGGGATACTGCACGTGCATGTTTTTGGTTCTTTGTTGCGTGTTCCTGTATTGTTCCTGTGGTGTTTTGGGATCTACTACTGGAGCTGCCATGATTGCCAAAGCCTTTCCTTACGTACCCCGTTGATTCTCTACATAGCTACAATTCTACGGATCTTTATCACCTGATTCTACATGTTATTCAGCGGGATTTCCCTTGATGTTTATCACCAGCGCTCTACCACTACCTACCTCCGTGTTCTTTACCCCGACATGGAGAGACAAAGAGTAAGAGGGGGTGGGGGCATAGAGACGGGTGGGGGGCTATTGTAGGAATTCAATGGGCTTTCTAGTCCTTATTATAATTTGCAAATGCGTGGCGTAGTGATGACCTATCCTAGCACGTGCAAATAGTGGGGGGGTTGCCAAGGAGGTGCCATAGCCCAGCTACGCAGCGGGTGATTGAAGGCTGCACGTGCGGGTTGGTGCAGTGGGTGAGAGGGGTGATTCTGGGTGAGGGGGTGGGGATTCGGGTCAACGGGTGCTCTAATTCAACGGGTTTTCTAGTAACGTCATACCGTGACGTCACGTGACGTCGTAGAATTTTTTCATATTTTCCATATATGGTCATATTTCATGAGATGTCACATGATATCATATGATGTCTCGTGATTATGAAGTCATTATGTGATATCACTTGGAAATAACGCTGGCAAGGGATCTCATTGATTTTTTGGTGCTGGCAAGCGCCCAATAAGCATTTTTAGCTGTCCCAAGAAATGTATTTCTGTGCAAGAGGTAGCGGGTTCGAAACCCGACCGGGCCCGGATGGCTAGTTTAAAGTTTGCTAATTAATCGACCTCTGAAAATTATTATGGATAAATTTGGCGCTGACAAGTGCTCGAGCAGTGTATGGATATTCCCAGCTGGCAAGGGCCACAGTATAGTGTAAAATGGTACCGCTGTACCACCTAAAAATGGGGTACACACTTGATAATCCAGCAAAATGTCTTGACACTTGCATTAATGGGTGTTTTTAGCTGTTCCTAGCCATTCCTAGCTATTCCTTGTTAATTATAGGAATCTTAAAAGCGTTCCAAGTGTTCCTAGTCTATTCTCCGTATGCTCTATGAGTGTTCCCAGCAGTTCCTTGATCATTCAATCTATTCCTAGTGTTCCTAGTCTGTTATTCACCGTTATCTGGTGTTTCTCGCTTGTTCCAGGCATCACAAGAACACACAGGAACATCATAGGAACACGTTCGAACGGTTAGAAACACCTAGGAATAAACATGAAATCGAAAGAACACCAAGGAATCAAGGGGTTCTTGAAAAGAACACCGAGGAACCAAATACTTTTGAAAAGAACATCGAGGAACAAAAGAGCTTTTGAAAAGAACACGTCGGAACATCGAGAGAACACCTGGGAACGCTATAAAAGGGGGATGTTTTCCATGATCATCATTTCCAACCATGTCTCATTCAAAGTCTTTTCTGAAAGCTCTACGATTAAATGACAAAAAGCGAAATAGCTCTGATTCTGACCCTGACACAGATTCTGACCCGGAGATGGAATTGTCTGATGAAGAGATCGATTCACCAAATGTCGAAAGTGAAAAGCCATACTCGAGTCTACTGGAGTGTTTTGGTTTGAGGCATGATCTAATTAATGCAGATTTGACTGAAATTGAGCTGACACCAGAAGAGGAGCTTCTAATAAATGCGATAAAGGAGAATGAATCATTGATCGTGATTCGTGAATTGGTGCAACAAAATCTAGAATTGGTAGAAGATATCACGGAAAAGGTGTTACCGGAAGAGAACGAAGATTGTCCAAATTGTGGGAATAAAGAGGAACAGTAAACACTAATGTAGGAACAGTGACGACTATAAAAGGAACACTTGTCTTTTAATTTATTATTGTCATTTGATTTTTTCTGTAAAAATGTATCCATGCAATTTGTGTGATAGTGAATTTACGACTGTTTATCTTCTTCTTCAACATCAAAAATATGATCACGAAAAATGGGGACCAACTGGTACTGACTCAGCTCAATCAATCATCGAGGCTGATGACAAAACAGAAAACGTTCCAAATGAGGAATCATCAATTATTTCTAAAAAGGATAATGAAGTAAATAATGATATGGAAGATGAGGATGATGATATTGAGGAAGATGAAATTGAGGATAAATCTGATCCATTAAAGGATATTGACTTCAAGGCGTTGTACCGAAAACGAGATCAACAAGCTCGGAAATATGAGAGATTATACAAATCAAAGTTGAGTGAAACAAAACAGCATCTTGAGAGAATTCTCTTGTTTGAGAAACAACTAGATGAATTTAGGACAAAATTTAATGACACGAAGTTCTATGAGTTCTCGGATACAATAATCAACTCTAAAAATATCCGGGACTATTTAGAACTACGAAGATTGATGGATATGAAAAGCTATGCTTCGATTGTACGTAGTAATAGACTGGTTAAAGCAATAAAAAGCCTATTTATCGGTCTAAAGTATGGAGTTGTTCCTCTAGTTGTTCCTCAGAGAAGGCATCTAAGTGCAAAAGGTAGAAAACTGATCAATCTGGTTGATTGCAAAAGCCTAGAAGAAATCAAAAGATTACTTTTAAAGCATTCGAAAGAGTTTTATAATATTTTTCAAATTATCGGGAGAACACTATCCCTTGTTGCAAGTTTAGAATATGAAAATTGAGATGTATGTAATATTCTATTTGTAGCTCTAAAAAGCGTGTTTTCTGACTTATTTTTGTATTTTAAGCTGTTTTTAACCGTTCCTGTATGTTCCTGTGTGTTCCTGTGCCGTTCTTGTATGTTCCTGTATGTTCTTGTGATGCCTGGAACAAGCGTGAAACACCAGATAACGGTGAATAACAGACTAGGAACACTAGGAATAGATTGAATGATCAAGGAACTGCTGGGAACACTCATAGAGCATACGGAGAATAGACTAGGAACACTTGGAACGCTTTTAAGATTCCTATAATTAACAAGGAATAGCTAGGAATGGCTAGGAACAGCTAAAAACACCCATTAATGCAAGTGTCAAGACATTTTGCTGGATTATCAAGTGTGTACCCCATTTTTAGGTGGTACAGCGGTACCATTTTACACTATACTGTGGCCCTTGCCAGCTGGGAATATCCATACACTGCTGGAGCGCTTGTCAGCGCCAAATTTATCCATAATAATTTTCAGAGGTCGATTAATTAGCAAACTTTAAACTAGCCATCCGGGCCCGGTCGGGATTCGAACCCGCTACCTCTTGCACAGAAATACATTTCTTGGGACAGCTAAAAATGCTTATTGGGCGCTTGCCAGCACCAAAAAATCAATGAGATCCCTTGCCAGCGTTATTTCCAAGTGATGTCACATAATGACTTCATAATCACGAGACATCATATGATATCATGTGACATCTCATGAAATATGACCATATATGGAAAATATGAAAAAATTCTACGACGTCACGTGACGTCACGGTATGACGTTATAGTGTGACGTCACGTGACAAAATAATCACGTAACATCATGTGACGTCATGTGACACGTGATTATGACATCACATGCCCATATATGGAATAATGTGGTGACACGGAAATCGTGGGGCAGCGGGGCTATTTTACATACTACTCACGGTATACTAAATTACTAGATGACTGAAAAGTTTGAAATCGATATCTCAAAAACTGTGGCTACAATCTAAGTTTGTCCAAATAGCCCCAACCTCGGTCTGGGGCAATGTGGTGTGTCGCGGTCACGTGATTGAATGCGTGCATTGTGATTGGTGTAGAAGCCACTAGTCCAAATTGCCCCGTGTCTCGCGATCAAAAATATTCCGACTTACCTTCATTAACAAGGTTAATTAGCTAATTAAAAGTTATGTTTTCGATTCAAATTTGTTCTGAGGCTCAAGATAAAGGTTCAGTTGCACAAATTGAGTAGCTAACTATAATTAATTAAGTAAATTAATGGCTCTTGAAATACCAATTGAATGCAAAAACCGTCCAAATTACCCCGGTCTACCCTAAGTGCTGCAAAATGGTAGATATTGAATTTAATCAAATGTTATTACTGGGTTTCTGGTTTGTTTAACAGTATTTATTACAGTTGCAAGTCCAGAAAAAATGTCTGTCGTGGAGGTAAAAGAAATACCAAGAGAAGAGCCCAACCTGAATGAATGGTAAGCACTTAAAATAATTCTGGATTAGAATATGGTATGTTTACATGACTTCATTGCATTACTAGTATAATCTATTTTTAGGGTGGACGTTGTCGGACGTGGAATACAGCACAAGATGACTCAAGTCACCTTTGTCGTGTTTGCCAAAGTGAATGATACTGTTTGTATTGATTATGGACTTGGACCATTGCATCTACCAAAGCTAAAGGGTAGATTGAACAGTGGACTCTCCTTTTACAGCCGAACTTTCCCATTGTTAGCTTCATATCCTCTAGATTACCGCTTTTTCATCTTTAACAAGTTTTTACCTGACAAAAGCGAGGTTATAAGAACATCGGGTCACAAAACAACAGATAGAAGAAGCCTCGTGGTTCCAGAAGGTAGGTTCTTGTCAGAACTGTGCTGTCTTGAAATCATTTAGTAGGGTCTTATGTTATACGTATTGACTGCACTTACACTCACCAGTAATTTGAGTAAATTACCAGGTCACAGTTTGATACTACACAAATGTGTATTCGAATACTCATTGAGGACTGATCCATATAAACTGTACATGGCATTGTCGCTCTACCTTTCCGAATCAAAAGACCTTGTTTGGAGTGTAGACCAGTTCTTGAAACATACTTTTCCTACCAACGATGAGGATTTGCGGTCTCTCCTTGAGGTAATTTACATGATTTAGCAGATAGTAAGCGGTTTTTGTCAATTTGACAATAACGTTTGACGTTGGATATTATCAATTATCATATTTTGGTTATAATGAATTATTCTTTACAGGCCATCGGCGAGTTTCAATCTAAGAAAAATGATCTAGTATCGCATAATCTATTGACGGTTCTACTCCTAATCATGCACAAACTGAGATGTAAGCCGGAGATTTTGCGAGATATCGCTAAGATGTTACTTAACCTACTAGATCGCAGAGCACCAAAGCAGGAAGAGAGGTAATTTTTTCCATGCTTGAGGTTTCCAGATCACGTTTTACCGGCACCTGGCTAAATCAAAATAGAAATTCGAAACAACCGTGGCCAAACGCCATAGGACCTGAGATTAACATAGCAATTTGTAACTAAATTATCCCAGCTCAGTTTCTTCCTCCAGAATGTGACTGTAAATGACCAGCTACAATTTCACTTTCGGAGGCGTGGGAATATTTGTGAATCAAAATCGTTTTGATTGAAAACTAATTAGCAGGTCAGCTGCCGCGAGGCGTCATTAAATATGCTTTGATTAGACCAATTCCTAGTATACATCCTTTGATCTTTGAATAAGAACGTCACTTAAAAGAGGAGCTTGTTATCTAGTGGAATCTCAATTTCACCTCAAGTCCTCAATTTCACCTCACTCCTTCCGTCAGACCTCGGTACTTTAATTTCGAACCTATCGGGTGTGATATACCTACCTTGTGATATAGGTACCTTGTTTGTTGCTTGGCTTACCATGAAAGAGGTTCTCATCGGTCATCTCACCAGAAACCAAAGACATGAAACACCACACGCACGTCGCACGACACAAAAACCCTTTTGGCTACAATTATACGTCATGCTATAGCTATAAGACGTGATGACGCCAAGTGCTTATCGAAAGAACGATGAACATTTCACTTTTGACATAAGCTTATGTTCTTGCTCTCTCCCCTTGATTTGATTTGAAAAAGGATAAAAATCGATATATGCAATGCATATAAAGAAACTATCCCGGCTGGCTCCTATCGACGGAATGTCAATATAGACGGAGCGCTTGCCGCTTACACCTCAATATCACTTTAAAAAGTCACACACAAACAGTTCTCACGCACTACGGACAGACATACTAATACAGGGTAAGTCGGAAGAACGTGTCCGTTTGTCCCACGAGGCCTCACGAGACACCCCCAGCCGCTTCAGCGCCTCACGAGGCCCCACGAGACACCACGAGGCGCCCCATGAGGCACTTGCTCTCTCCTCTTCAGTTCTTGCTCTCTCCGAATCACACGTCTACCCAGGGTCCTTCCAGATCTGCATGATTTTTAAACTTTGAACTTTAAGTTTTGAACTAGCAGCTCTAATCAGACCCGTGCAATATCACTCATAACCCTTCTCCACTACAAGCGGCACTGTTACACCTCGCTCTAATTACTTTGTAGAGCAGCACACAAACTAGGGGCAAAAATTTGCTATTCATTTCCGGATAGGGTTAGGAAGAGAGGAGCGAGAGATTGAAAACACATATATGTGGGAGATTGATAGATTAACTAAGGAGAGAGAAAGAATCGATAATGGATAGAGAGATTGGACAAGTACTGATGCAGGTTGACTAAAAAATAAAGAATTAGTGACAAAAACACTGCTGCCGATTTTCACTATGCGAGCTTGTCTTGGGTACGTCAACAGTGCAGTGCAGCTATTTTCCACAAATCACTGCACTGGCAAGTGCCCCTGGGTCCATATGCACCTATCTCCGAACTGGATAGTCGGACTGGTCGGAGAGACTTCTTTTGTAGCTCATCCAAACCAGGAAGGTCGATTTATGAGGGATCGCCGGATCGAGATCGTTCCCCCAAACAAAAAGTCGTATCTCGCACCCTTCTGAAGTTTTTGGGCCACGGGTTATCCATACCACTTTGATTGTTTTTTGGTACTAGTTTGATACAATGCTAAGGCAAGTTGTTTAATTATTACATATATATTATGTATATAATTAATTGGCAAGTTTGTGGGGCTTTATAATTAAATATGTTTAATTATTAATTAGTGTTTAATTAGTAATGAGTAGTCCACCTGGATCCTTCTTTTTCGAGGTTCACCGGCTAAAAAAGTTTGCAGAGTCAATGTTGGACTCAATGGGGCTAGATCAGCAGGTATAATTGAATTCAAAGCCTTCCAATCTGTGTTTCATGTTTCTTGAACATGGGTTGATTTCACTTTCACTTTTGAGCTGCTGAGTGCTACTGTTATTGTCCATACTTTCACGGACACAGTTTCAAGCGACTCAAAGTGCTACTAGGTCATTGTTAATAATGTTAATGTCTCAAAGTGCTACTGACGCTACTAGGTCATTGTTAATGTCATCTTCAATAATTTCTTGTTTGATGTGCTTTTTGTTTAGGTTGGATTACCATTCCAAGAGGACCGTGAGGCTGAACCTAGTGACGATCAGGAGGAGCTGGGTGAATGTCCTCAGACATCTTCCCACCCTACTTGTCTTACCGCGCAACCTCCCCATCTCTCTTCATCCGGAAGTGTTGTTTCAAGTACAGTTCCCCCACCGCCACTACCGCGGCCTGCGAGTGCGATGTCACCCCCGCTGCCTACCATGTCTCCAGTGTCAACTAATCCCGATATTTCTGCCCGAGAAATGGTAAGAAAACTTTTTTAGATCTTTATTTTACTTTTCTAACTTTTGTCAACTATCTCAGTACACAGCAGAGCCGCCGTATTGTGAGTCACCGGCTGTTTCCATGGCAACTGCTCCACCGCCATCAGAATCAGGATGTGTTTCCATGGTTACCACTGGGGACGATACTGAAGATGATGCCTGTACTATCCGAGATGAAGAGGTGAGTTATGAAATGCCGATTAACTTTCCAGTCATAGTTCCACATTACCTGCATTATAATTCGCTTCCTCAGTGTTATAGTTGTACTGCAATCCTCAACCTGCATTATTTCAGGTATCTGAAGGGTCAGTTGAAGGGAAAATGGTTGCAGCACCGCATGACGGTGGTCATTTGGAAGAAAACACTGCAAACTTAGAGGCAGAAATGTGAGTGCAAATTTAAACGCCGAAGAAACGATGAATCATTCGTCTATTTTTTTAAACCTAATCCAGCTAGAGTTACTTGTGGGCTTTTACCATATGACAAATATACCGTTTCAATTCTTGTTATACATATCATGGTGACTGTTTATTAAAGATTCCCAAAGCAAGGTGATTACATCTCACATTGATCATAGTACGCTGGTGGGAGCTAGCTAATGAGAATGAAAAGGGGGATAGAGACCGTGTATAGTCTATAGAGTATTCGATGGTTTAGTGCACTTTTTTAATTCACAATTAATTTCAATCATGAGAACTATTTCGATCAAATGCTTTGACCCCTTCCATCTTTTGTTTGTTCTAAAAGCTGGATAGATTTATAAGAACGATTAAAGATTTAAATAACTAAAACGTGGGCCGATCTTGCTGTAAAATGAGGTTTGCCTTGCATATTTTTTTTTGCATAATTTTCAATAATACTGACATATCTTTCTATTATGTGAGCTATACAGAATGGGCCACACATAAATGACGTGTAGTGTGTCTTTTCTTGAACAATAGTTCTCCAGTTTTTTAACACCTTTTATTTCATTGGTCGTCCGACCAAAACTTTTCAATGAGAGATTTCGAAAAGCAAGATCATAACCTCTTAAGATATTTTTTCTTTCCCTTGCGCAGCTGCAACATTAATCAGCCTTGAGTGAAGTTCTTTTGAAATTGTATACATTCCTCTACGTCACACTCTTTCACTCTGATTGCAGAATTGTTAAGGGGAATGAACCTGCAGTAGCAGGCCAGATGACGCTCAAAGAATCCCTTACCAACTTCTACACCAACAAGCTCAGAAACCCATTCAATCACAGGGTAATTTAACTTTGTTTGTTTCATAGCTTGTTGAGTGTTCCTTATCTCGCCCTTATCTCGCCCTTATCTTGCCCTCATCTGCTTCTTATCTTTCCTTTATCTCATCCTTATCTCATCCTTATCTCACCCTTATCTCCCCCTTATCTCGGTCCCTTATCTCGGTCCCTTATCTCGGTCCCTTATCTCGGTCCCTTATCTCTCACCTTTATCTCGCCCTTATCTCCGCCTAGCTCCATATCTCCCCTTATCCCCCCCCCTTATCTTGGTAATGAAATTCCCCCTCTGCGCTAGGGGTGACTTCGTAACCAACCCTTATCTCCGTCTGGCCCCAGGTATTAGATGAAGAAGAAGATGAACCACTGCGGATTGAAAAGAAGTTTGAGGAACCATCAACGGGATCCTCCGTAACAAGCTACAACATTGTTCTTCTAACTGTTCTCTGTTGGCTCATGCTCATGACAGGTTTAATAATAGGGCTTCAGATTTCAAATCTAATGACAGGTATAGGCCGGCTTTAGATATATGATCTTAGATTTGAAACCTTCAAGTATAGATATGGTAAATAATTATATGAACTTAGATGTAAATTTTCTTTAAATCTTCATCTTCCAGGTATCCTCTACAATCTCTCCCAGATGACATCACACTATCAGGTATATAGCACCCAATAAAAACTAGAATTTTAAATCTTCCTAAAAATCAATGCTTGGTTTCGGTTTTTGATTTCTTATAGAAATGTTACTCGGAATTATATCTGCAGTTGTCATGACAACGTGTTTCTGCAGGTGTGTCAGTGGAATGTGAAACACTCGGTGATGGCTCTGGAGCCTTCCCTGTTCATCGTCTGTATTGGAGTGTCTACATTTGTGAGCGGATTTATCAGCGATAGGATCGGGAGACGGCGTGTTCTTATCAGTGAGTTTAATTTCTTATCAGTGAGTTTTATTTCTTATCAGTAAATTTTATTTCTTATCAGTGAGTTTTATTTCTTATCAGTGAGTTTTATTTCTTATCAGTGAGTTTAATTTCTTATCAGTGAGTTTTATTTCTTATCAGTGAGCTTTATTTCTTATCAGTGAGTTTTATTTCTTATCAGTGAGCTATATTTCTTATCAGTAAGTTTTATTTCTTATCAACAAGTTTTATTTCTTATCAGTGAGTTTTATTTCTTATCAATGAGTTTTATTTCTTATCAATAAGTTTTAATTCTTATCAGTGTCTTATCAACTAGTTATCAAAAGATTTAGAATCTGTTGTCGACTGAATCGAAACTGATCGGAGAAAGCTAGAATTCCACACAAAATTTATCATCGAAACTCTATTTCAGTAACGGTTGGTATCATGACTGCGGGAATTCTAGTGTCTGGAACATCCATTATACCCCAACAGTACATTCTGGGAGTCTTTCTTTCTGGTATAGTTAATGCCTTTTCATTCATTTTTTTAACGACATATTTATCCATAAAATTGTCAGATCTAATTCGTATTTTATGTTGGTATTTATAAAGTTTCCACGTCCCAGGTGTGAGTGCGGGAATGGTCTTCAACTTGTGTATCGTGATGTGGCTGGAGAGTAGTCCGAGCTCTCTAAAACGGTTGGGAATTCTCGCCCAAATGGTTTTCACTTCCCTGGGATACGCCGCCATCGTCCTTTATGATACACTTCTTATGGTAGGTCATAATTCAATAGTTCTGAGAACATTACAATATTACTTTTTATCTCCACTTCACCAGTATGTACTATCCACTCTTTCATTTTACCCCAAATATTGTGAAGGAGGCTTAGAACAAAACAATTCTACATTTCTACTGCACCACCTCCAGAATAGGGTCCTCAACAGGGGTTCCAGCCCATAGCAACCGCTCTTATCAAATCAAATCAAATCTCCTCTAGGAACCCTTTGGATGGAACTGGGGAGTATTGTTCAGTTTGATTGTGCTGATCCCAGTCTACATTCTACTGCCGCTAGTGGAGGAAACTCCTCTTTACCTGCTAGCAACAGGAAGGGTGGAGGAGGGGAACGCCGTCGCTCTAAAATGCAACATGAAACAAGCGGTATAAACTTCAGTTGATCGGACTCTTCGGGAGCCAACATGTACAATGAAATCTTTTCATCAGAATTTCGCAAACCGTACAATTGATAGCCATGAAAAACTCTCATCTCCATAGGATTTGGAAGTCACGGTCGACGTTGAAAGGACAGTGCTGGAGGCAATCAAGCAGGTTCTGTCAAGAGAATACTGGAAAACAACTATCGCCCTCATCTTTCTGTTTGGTCTCCATAGGCTAGTCGAGACTGGACTTATATTCGGGGTAAGTGTTAGTAAATAAAAGTAAGTAGGTAAGTTAAAGTAAGTTAAACTTCCCCTCGGAGCTGCCAAGATCATGCAATTTGGCCTTTATAGTCCATGACACTTTCTAAAATAAGAAGCTTTCCATCTAATTCAGAATATAGGTAACTTTCCAAACAACTACTATTATAAAAATTAACAGTGCCTTCATTTTATGATGAAGATACTTCGTTTCAACGATAATTGGATCGATAAATCATGTTTAAATCTATTACAGGTGCCTCACATGATCGGAATGAACTATTGTAATCAACTGGAGGGCTTGAATACTGTTCATAACAATGTTTCAGCGATGGACTGTATCACTCCGTTTTCCGTCAAGGTAAATCAATGTGTCCTTAATGTGTCCTCAATGTGTCCTCAAACGTTCCGTAGGTAGTATGCTAATATGCTATACTACCAAAAAAGAACCCGAATTTTCGGGGTGTACCATATAGGTCTTTCTCGACTGTACCATGAAAGGCGAAAGCTTAGGTGTCCGTCAAGGTGTATTTCATGGCTGCTGTTTCAAGAACATGCATCACGATTTTACACCATGTGAATCACAGTTTCCGGGAGCTAGTTACAAAGTATTTCAGGTAGCTAATGTTTAGTATCACATAATTTTATGTGACTCTACAATAACTATTTCCTCTTTAGGAGTACAGCGTAATATTCATGTTTGCAATCCTAGGAATTCCTGGGTTTGCCATCGGGGCGTGCCTGCAGGTAGGGACATATAGCTGACGTATATACCATTAATTAAGCGTTCTAACCGATCTTACGTATGTCAATGATTCATTGTAAAAAATATTCCCATGGTCAAAAAGTTGAATCAGTTTCCTTGTCAGTCGAAAAAGATGAAGATAAACGTGACAAAGGGAATAGCGATTCTATCCTTAACTGTCGGGGCAATATTGGCCTTCTGCACCTACTGTGATTACTACTGGTTGTTGGAAATCAAACTGGGCCTTCTCCGGGTGTTCGTATCCGGCCAAGTAAGATATATATTGTCGGATTTACGGGATGAAAGGGGGGATAGCACGATCTAAATCGAGAGATCCGACTGTATTGAACCCTTTCGTTTGAAGCCTGTGTCTGTAAAACACAGAAATCTGTGTCTGTAAAACACAACTTGTAACCCTTTCAGGACCAGATATTCTCTGTTCTCATCCCCTCCGTTTTCAGGATCAGATATTCTCTGTTCTCATCCCCTCCGTTTCAGGATCAGATATTCTCTGTTCTCATCCCCTCCGTTTTCAGGATCAGATATTATCTGTTCTCATCCCCTCCGTTTCAGGATCAGATATTCTCTGTTCTCATCCCCTCCGTTTCAGGATCAGATATTCTCTGTTCTCATCCCCTCCGTTTCAGGATCAGATATTCTCTGTTCTCATCCCCTCCGTTTCAGGATCAGATATTCTCTGTTCTCATCCCCTCCGTTTTCAGGATCAGATATTCTCTGTTCTCATCCCCTCCGTTTCAGGATCAGATATTCTCTGTTCTCATCCCCTCCGTTTCAGGATCAGATATTCTCTGTTCTCATCCCCTCCGTTTTCAGGATCAGATAT
The DNA here is from genome assembly GCA_020137815.1 of Hormiphora californensis. Classification (NCBI taxonomy): domain Eukaryota; kingdom Metazoa; phylum Ctenophora; class Tentaculata; order Cydippida; family Pleurobrachiidae; genus Hormiphora; species Hormiphora californensis. The sequence goes on from CM035358.1 coordinate 5,236,480, forward strand.
TCTCTGTTCTCATCCCCTCCGTTTCAGGATCAGATATTCTCTGTTCTCATCCCCTCCGTTTTCAGGATCAGATATTCTCTGTTCTCATCCCCTCCGTTTATCCAACCCGGATTAGGACCACTGCAAGTGGTTTGGTCCGGTCCGTCGGCATCTGTCTTGCTTCCACAGGTAATTGTTGAAGAAGTGAAGCAAAGTTTTCTCGAAGGCTTCTGTCAATTCATTTAGTATACCATTATTTATTTTTTTCAAACCTATTTTAGTAAGGCAAACCAATATAAACCATTATATCGTTATTTATTTATCCACAGGTCCCTATCTAACTATCTGGTTCTTCCACAATGTTTCCATCAAGTGGGCCCTTATCTTGCATTGTGTCATATATGTGGGCCGAATACCACTATCACTATTAGTGAGGAAACCTCAGCTGCCAGGAGAGAAGGACGTTGAGGAGGGAAATCAGGAATGCAGCGCTGCTGAGTGATATATTTTGTGATAATTTTTGTGTGGATGTAATAATTTCTTTTTTGTTTTGAAATTATTCATATTGGTTTTTATTTTATGTTTGTCGGAAAACTTGGATATTGTAGTTAATTAGATGCCATGTGGATTATAAACACGAACGGTTTTGCGGTGGGCCAGTCAGCCGGGAGTCCACCTGCCGGGTGTTAGGTCCATTTGTGCTTTTTAACCATTTGTGCGGGTAAGCACAGTCAGATATTTTTGGCTAATCCTGTGGATAAGCTGCAGATATTTATATTTCTATTTCTAAGAACGAACGTCGTTCTAGTTGTTTTTAGTTAGAGAGATAGAGAAGCGCCACACCCCAACAAAAAGCACCACACCCCAGTGCTCTCCCACTATTTTGTGTTAGACAACAGGAAAATATCTCGAGCGAGAATCATCGCGAGCTTAGCTTAGGCAGGACAGACTTTATTTTTCAGCTCTCCCCCTTCACTAGAAGATTTTATAAAAGTGCTATCCCAGATTCTATTCCCGTCCAGGTCTCTCCATCGTCTAATCTCTGTTCTCTCTGTTCTCTCTCTCTCCACACCCCAACAAAAAGCACCACACCCCAGTGCTCTCCCACTATTTTGTGTTAGACAACAGTACACCTTACTCGAGACAGGAAAATATCTCGAGCAAGCATCATCGCGAGCTTAGGCAGGGCAGACTTTATTTTCAGCTCTCCCCCTTCGCTAGAAGATTTTATAAAAGTGCTATCCCGAGTTCTATTCCCGTCCAGGTCTCTCCATCGTCTAATCTCTGTTCTCTCTATTCTCTCTCTCTCTCTCTCTCTCTCTCTCTCTCTCTCTCTCTCTGTTTTCTCTCTCTCTCTCTCTCTCTCTCTCTCTCTCTCTCTCTCTCCCAGGTGATTTAAGCTCGCTGCGTTCTTTGAGGCGGACAGAATCGCAAGAGCGCCACGCCCCCACCAGTGCTCTTTACTAAACGCTTTTATAAAAGGGCTCTCCCACAATCTATTCCCGTCCAGGTCTCTCTCTCTCTCTCTCTCTCTCTCTCTCTCTCTCTCTCTCTCCTCTCTTCTCTTCTCTCTTCTCTCTCTCTATCTCTCCTCTCTCTCTCTCTCTCTCTCTCTCTCTCTCTCTCTCTCTCTCTCTCTCTCTCTCTCGCTCTCTCTCAGCCGCACCCATGTGATTTAAGCTCGCTGAGTTCTTTAAAGCGGACAGAATTGCAGTACTTTGTTTTAGTTTCCCTCTGCCTTTGGAATTTTCCCCCTACCAACGATCAGCTTTTCATAAGGTATTCCTTGATCTCCGAAGTAAGGCATTCCTTGAGCCACACGAGGTATTCCCTAAGTAATGCCAATATGATCACGCGAGTATAAATTACTTTAGCCACGTAGCCGCGTAAATATTGTAACGTGTAGTATGATTGATCAATCTTGAAAAATACTTGTTGTTGTTGCATTGCAGAATCCCATACATAGAAGTTAGAACGGTCGCCAAACCGACACAATTCAGGTTAACCTGGCTGTGAAATAAATGTCTTTTAAAATAATTTTAACCAAAACACCCACAATGACACAGTAGCAATGAATCTGCTTCTACTTGTTGCCTTGGTAACAGGAATAGGAGCAAATCAGTTGGTTCTTATCAACCCCACCCAGAAGAATAACAAGGGTGGTGGAACTGCTTCCAATGCGATAGACGGAAATGTATGGACTGAGTACCATTCAACAGAATATAGCACAGATGAAGACCAGTGGATAAAGTTTGATTTGGAGTACCCATCGGTCATTGATACTGTCACTATGCTGGGAAGGTAATATTTAAATTACTTTAAAAATATTTAATATAAGGTCCATAGCACGCCGTGCGGCTCTCGCCACTCGGTGTCTTCCTGGAGCGTCTGAAGTAACATACTCTACATAAACTGATTGGTGGGTGGCCTTGCTACGGCGGAGTGGTGGACGTGCTGGGGCGCCTAATAAGCGTGTTCGGTGCGGCATCTACTACTTTCGGGCAGGTCATCCTCCAGACGCAGCAATCACAAACAAACAAGGTCCATAGCAGGGCTGCAGGATCAGCAAGTGAAATCACGTGAATTTTTTAGACAGTATAAATAACGTTGGATATGTTTTCAGGGTTGACTATGGCACCTGGGCTTACCGTATCTTGGGGACTCAAGTTAAGATCTTCACCGATGAAGAGGAATGGCACACTTGTGGAACTGTGAACGAATACGATTCGTCTCATTCGTACACCATCTCATGTCCTAGCAACATCATAGCAACCAAACTCAAGCTCTACGATGACACTATTGCAGAGATTGGCGACAAGAAGGATACTGCTCCAATCATGATTATAAGAGAGCTGACTGTCAATGGGATCGTTCCTCAAGGTGAGTAGTGAGTTTGATAGCACCTATCACACAAATCACAAATGCTCTATAATGATAATGACAATTTGTTTATCTTCTTCTCAACTTAAATTGTTGTAGGTTGGAAACCGGTGCAGAAGGGCGTTGAAACGAGTTATAATCTAGACACACGGGGTTTGGAAGTGCAAGCGAAGGCCAAAAGTGTAGTCTTTATCAACACTAACATCGGGTTTATCGGGTTCAGCTACGAAGGGTCATCTTACCAGTACAAAATAAAGCACTGTAAGCCAGACTCGGTTAAGTTCGACAACCAACCGCCAGTGGCAACGAACGGTATAAACACCTGGAAACTGATTAAGACGAAGGAAGCCTTCATCATAGGGTGTAACGGAAAGGGGTTGTTAAAACTGAAGGTTTGCAGATGCAGGGAATGAAGATTGTACCACGAAGTGGACCGGTGTTGCAGTGACATACATAAATTTCAATAAAGAACGTGACAAAGGTTCTATCCAGGAAACGACCGAACCGGGTTTTTTCCACCGAACCGAACCGAACCGAATTTGAAAAACTTTTTTACCGAACCGAACCGAACCGAACCGAACCGAATTTCGGTAATCGAACCGAACCGAACCATACTTGATAAACTTGATAAACTTGATAAATAAACTTTATTACAGAATCGTAACCGGTGTCAGTCTTTTCAGCATCCCCCTTTAGCTCGAACCTCCAAAACCCAGTCCATGATAGAATTGTTGTTCCGGGTAGAATAACCCTTCACAGGTGGATTGTCAGGGAAGTGGTCCAGCCAACGGCCCAGCAGGATCTTGAACGTATCTAAGGTCACTGCTGTATTAACCTCTTTCGGCAATGTGTTCCATAGCCGAGCGGCCCTTACAGTAAAAGAGTGGAAGTATTTTGTTGAGAATGACTTCTGTGCTCCACTGTAAAGAGTAGGTACTTCGGCTCGGATGCCGAGCCGTTGATGATGGTAAAACCGGGTATTCGTGCTGTTAGGGGCTGCACCGTTATGGATTTTCCACATTTGTATTATCGAGTATCGCTCCCTCCGTCGTTGTAATGACATCAGTCTAAGCTTTTTCAGCCGTTCCCAATAGTCAAGTTGTGCCATGTCTTCGATCCTTCGGGTAAACTGTCTCTGGATACTCTCCAGCGCCTGGATGTCACCAATCTTGTAGGGCGACCATAAAGGTGAGCAGTATTCTACTTTACACCTTATTAGTGACTTGTAGAGTGTCAGCATAGTGGATACTGACCTATCTTTAAAAGCTCTCAAAACTTTTTCTGTATAAATGTTTCTCTAAAAAGTCATGGAGAGCACCGATCAAGGTATTGAGAATCATTCTCTGAAATTTTGTTAAAAAATGTTTGAAAAAATTTCAAAGTCAATTTTGTGAAAAAATTTTCAAAGTCAATTTTATCGTAAATTTTCTATGTCAATTTTTGCGTACGAATCGTGTTGCGAATCGGTGATGCTTTGCGGCAGTGCTCTCGCTAATTAGCAGGATTTATTGAAACATGAATCGTTTCCCCTAAACTTCCTAATTAGATTTGATGGGGGATCACGTATCAGCATAATCCATCTCGGACCCACTAATTAGCAACATCACTCCCGCTTAGCAATACCGATTCGAAACACGATTCGTACGCAAAAATTGACATAGAAAATTTTCCATAAAATTGACTTTGAAATATTTTCCAAACTTTTTTACAAAATTTCAGAGAATGATTCTTAACACCTTGATCGGTGCTCTCCATGAATTTTTTGAAAAAAAAAGTTTCTGAATTTGTTGACCCTCTCATGAGGACACGATTCGACGGGAAGTCAGGTATCAAATCAATCCATATCGAACCCGCTAACTAGCGAAATCATTTCCACATAGCACCACCGATTCGAAATAGGGTTAATACGGCGAAATTGACATTGAAATCCATACAATTTTCGTGAAATAATTGGAAAATTTTGCATGAAAAAGCCCGATTTCTGGGCATTTTTTGACCAAAAAATTCGGTGGTTCGGCCAAAATTTCCTACCGAACCGAACCGAACCGAACCGCCCAAAAAACACCGAATTTCCGAACCGAACCGAACCGAACCGAATATTCGGTCGCTTCCTGGTTCTATCCTTTACAGACCTGTGTGTAAGTACTAAACATATTGTTCATCTGTCTGGCGGCGCCATGCCAGACTCCGTCGCGTTGTTTGATAGCAGCTTTCACAAAAATGCTCTATACAATTTTTGTATACATATCTTCTTCTCCACTAAAATTGTTGTAGAGTGTGTAAGAATATAAGGTCCTTATATTCTTATTCCTTATTAAGGATCTTTTCGCGTGAGGTGTACTGCCCTGAAGCTCGTCAGTGTCAGTTACAGTTTTACTTATCTGGCCCTGTCGTGTCTGTGACGGTATTATTATTATCATCAGATTGGAAACTGGCGCAGAAAGGCGTTGAAACGAGTTATAATCTGGACACACGAGGTTTGGAAGTGCAAGCGACGGCCAAAAGTGTAGTCTTTATCGACACTAACATCGGTTTCATTGAGTTCAGCTACGAAGGGTCATCATCATCTTACCAGTACAAAATAGGTCATTGTGAACCGGAATGGATAAATTTCAACAAACAACCGCCAGCGGCAACAAACGGTATAAACACCTGGAAACTGATTAAGACGGAGGAAGCCTTCATCATATGGTGTAACGGAGATGAGTTGTTGGAACTGAGGTTTGCAGATGCATGGAATGAAGATTGTGCCACGAAGTGGGCCGGTGTTGCAGTGACAGACTTTACTTTCAATCCATACCGTGACAAAGGTTCTATCCTTTACAGACCTGTGTGTAAGTACTAGACATTGTTCATTTGTCTGCCACTCTGCCGGTGCCAGACCTCGTTTTGACAGTGCGCTCAGATCGGATCGGCGCCTCCAGATAGAAATTATCAATCTACTTCTGTGGTGCTCCATCATCTATATTGAGCGTCAAATAGACACACTCTGCGCCTTTCGGGAATCGCGCTGACCCTTTCTCGCGCTCTAATTGCGAGCGGAGCGAGGACAGTGGTTAGTTATTGTGTGCGCTATGATGGATCATGTCACTATTATAAGTATTTCAATTATCGAGTTAGAACTCACCCTAAAAACCATCCATCAGACTGCCCTGTGGAGAAGAACATCAAAGGAGTGCTGGTGAGTGGAGCGGAAAGAGGTGACAAGATGACAGTCAAGTGCTCGACACGGAAAAGATCCGTTGCCATAGCAACGTGCTCCGAGAGATGGATCACGGAATGGGTTACTGGCAAATGCTCAGGTTAGTCAATCTACATTGTAGAAGTTCGAATTTCTACTAGAAGCTGTTATAGAACTAATACTAGTCTAGCTATTATAGAACTAATACTAGTCGACTACTGTCTAGTGGAACTAGAAGTTCTGGTAAATTAGCTGCCGACTAGTGACTGACGACTGAATTGTTTGTTGTAATGTCTTGTAGTAAAGTACTGTCCACCTGATAATGTGTTTCTAAAGGATCAGGGCCCTTTAGTTACTCAAACAGGAGTTTAATATTGTAAAGTTCGACTTGTAGGACAAAACAATTGCAAAACTGATACTATTATAATAGTGTAGTATATTACACTAGCTGTTTGTGCATGTACATAGTTGTACACAGACCGCTAGTTATATATTGTATAGTATCAGGGTCAGCACACAGTCACACCAACGTGTGCTAACCCTCATTTCAAAAATTCAAGTGGGATTCTCTGGCACACAAATTTGTGCCAGACAATCCCACTTGAATTTTGATAAAATCCTTCCTATTCCCAATAACCGATAACTAACAAACTTCATGCATTCTACCGTCACTGAAAACCATCTCTGGCGAACGGGGAATAAATCTAACCGCTGCTGGGAGTAAGGAGTAACCAACGAAATAGAGGATTCAGAAGGATCAAGTTCAACCACAGCAACCCAAACATATCAAAGGTTAGTAAGTAATATTTTCCTCAACCTATCTTGGTTGCTATTCTAGTTTGACTTTGAGATATCTGAGTATCTGACATGATATTGTGTTATTTTTGCAAACATACCCCAAATACAAGAATGATCATGATCCAGGATTAGGGTTATTTTGGTTTTTAATGAATATTAATGTGACATGTCACTGCTAAAATTCCAACTTTCTACCATACTTTACTCCTAGAAACCTATCTTAAGCTAGAGGAGGAGCTGACTCAAAGAAAGGAATCCTGCACAGTGCAGATATGATCATGACCTTGTGGAAAAACAGAATGCCCTACTGGCACTTAATGCATTCTCTCATGCACCTGCGGAGTCCCAGAATGATAATGAAGTATAGTACTCTAGTGGATCTATAATAGACCACCGCCAGATAGCTGATATTGCTAAATAGGAGGCGAAGAACAATTTTAATTTAAAATAATAAAATATGATAGGGCTATTGATTTTAGTTTCGAGAGACGCTATTTTCTTTTTGAGATCGAGAGATGTTAATACTATGTCCGGCTTCTTTTAGTAGAGGAAAAACTGCCCAAAAATAAGCCAAAAAGGCAACTAATTGTTATAAAAGCGAAAACCACTCTACCCGACTAATTTTGATACGCTGAATCCAATGAGCAACTTACGCAAGCGCTCAGAGGTGGAGAAAGTGCCCTAATTGGCCATAATTGGGTACCTGTATTTTCAGCCTGAGGCCAAAACCATAAGTACCCTTAAAATAGGAGTAAATACAAATCTGAGGGCACTAAAGTGATCAGCGTCCTCGCATTAGTGGGGGTAGGTGCCGGAATTAAGTCTCTATCTCATCTGGTTAATTGAATAATTGGATAATTAGATATGCGCATAACCGTATTTTGGCTATATGGCTATAGCCACTTAGGAATGGTTTAGAGACGTTTCATTAGTGCCATTTTGTAGGCAATGGCCAAGTTATGGGGGGTCGACGTCGTACTTTTAAGCTCTATCTTCAACCGTTTAGCCGTTATTTGGCTTTAAAGGTACTCAAAATCGGGCTTTTTACCGTTTTTCGCTCATTTTGAGTACCTTTATGCGCGTATCTAATTATCCAATTATTCAATTAACCAGATGAGATAGAGACTTAATTCCGGCACCTACCCCCACTAATGCGAGGACGCTGATCACTTTAGTGCCCTCAGATTTGTATTTACTCCTATTTTAAGGGTACTTATGGTTTTGGCCTCAGGCTGAAAATACAGGTACCCAATTATGGCCAATTAGGGCACTTTCTCCACCTCTGAGCGCTTGCGTAAGTTGCTCATTGGATTCAGCGTATCAAAATTAGTCGGGTAGAGTGGTTTTCGCTTTTATAACAATTAGTTGCCTAAATTTTTCAGTTTTTCCTCTACTATTTTGTGTTGTTGATGTTCATTGGAGCCTGGCCTAGCTATTTATTAGTTAATTTACAATGAAATGTGTGTAATAGAACTGTATTTTGGACGACTTAAATTGTTTAAATTAATAGTTTGACTTTGAGCTCAATTGAGCTCCTTTTGGCTAAATTTCGCTCTTATTTCTTTGTTTTACATCCAATTTCATTAATAAAAAATTTACGGGCTCCACTGACCAACTGCCTTGACATTATAAGTCAATTTTTAACATCACGTGGTCAGCACGTGGTCAGCAGTGTGTTTTGCCACGCGCAAATACAGTGCCGCGCACAAAATGGATTGCGCGGCGCGATGCCTCGGTATAATACGGTGGCAGATTCTTAGTGGAGAGCGCAGCTCCAGACCGCGCAATTCCAAGCCGCGCATTTTGTTCTTGTTTGCGCGCGCTCTGCCACTTGTTCGTCCGTACTCGAGCCAAACCAAAAATTTTTCATTTCCACTTCGGTGGATTCTGAGAGGTTCGATCCGGACGGACGCTCTGTGCGATTTCGATGTTCTTTCTTTGTATTCTGTTTTATTAGTGCCGTTCTTGATTCCAAAGTTATAAATTCATCTTTACCCAAAATTTAGCTACTTTTTTATGTTTATCGTTGAGAGAAATTTTTGAAAAAGCTTGAGCAGCCTTGAGCCTTGACCAAATGCCTGGATAAACAATTTGTCACTGTTAAAACTGTTTTAACTACGTTTTTGCTAGTTGTGTTGTAAACCTTCTTTAAGGTGTAATAGCTCTCACACGCACCGCCGAACTGTTCAAAAAGTCCTTCTATGGCCATTATTGAGCCAATCAATCAGGGAAGCAGGAAGCTTTAGATTTGTACCTCTTGTTCCCCGATCCCAGGGATGTCGCGGCCTGCTCTAGCGTGTCGTCAGAAAAACGTTTCAGTTTTTTAACGTTAGTGTTGTGGAGAACAGTAGGGCTGTAGGCATCGATCAGTCTCTTTACCTTAGCGTTAGCAGTGTCGTCATCACGCAGCTCCTTGAGTCTACGTTTCTGCTTCTCCACTTGATCACAATCGTCAACCATTTTGGCTCAAATTAATTTGTTTAAAGTAGTGTTGAAAAGTTTGAAACTTTTTGAAATTTGGATTTTTTTAGTATAATCAAAACTTGTGTTTCAATTTAATTTTTGAAACGTTAGAGCACTGGCAAACCTGTACCTCCTCCGCATTTATCACTTACCTGTCGTTCAATTTAACGAATTGTGCTAGTGTGCTATACATTTCGATATCTCTCGAAATCTTTTGCGAGTGGAGATTTTCGTCATAAAATAATTTGAGTGTATTCTTTTTTCAATATAATTAATTGAAGCTTCTAAAGTAAACAACACCCACTGCACCATTGTTTGAAAAATACAGTTGCCTGAAAACCACCACCTCTGATACATATAGAATCAAAACCCAGACATGACAATGATCCATCAGAACCATTTTTCATAAACCAAGTGAGTTGTCTCGATCGCAGGATATTCTAGTAACAACTGTTTTTACATCTTTCTACACCAATGTCGCAACATTATCCTCTACAATATATAGTACATAACGTTCTGCACGCAGTGCAAGCGCGCCATATACGCTCTGCACTGCAGAGCGTATATGGAGGTGAAATGCACGACAGCGGAGCTGGAGTGCATTTCACATCTATATTGCACGAGTGAAACGAGTGCGATATAGAGCGCTTGCACATGCCGTGCAGGACGTTATTGAGTATATATTCCGCGAGAAAACACATGACAAGCAAAACAATCATAATTTTGGGTGATTACACACAGAGAGATGTGACAAAACAAGATACAAACTAAGCAAAACTAGACAAAAATACACTTCTACACCGGTTACACACAAGGGAGAGAAGGTCTGATAGTTTGAAACAGTGAAAAGAAGAGAGAGATAAAGAGAGAGAGATGCGAGAGAGGGAGATTGGAATTCTTGGAAATAGCAAACAACAAAACGTGTAAGGGGATAATTAGTGAGAGAAAGAGGGAGAGTGAGTGTAAAATGGCAGACTGTGTGTCGTGTAGTATCTTGTCAGTCATATTCTGTGTGTTTTTGTGTGAATAAGGTGTAAAAACACATTTCTCACTTATATCCCGCTACCTCTATATCTGCACGCTCCCGCGGAAGCACAGTGCATATTTCAGCGTGCAAATGGTCGCGCACAGCGGGAGTGATATGTGCACTCGCGGTATATATATAACTATCTTTGCGCTACCCAGGTGCCAACTGATATATGATAAACACAGGAATAAAGACCAAGCTTCTACAACGTCCATGGCTAGGCAGGATTGCTATAGAACGTGGACTACAGTGAACACTCACACAACCAATACTAAGCTAGAGGTGAATTATTGCAGTAATACTACAGTAATAGTAATATTTTCCCTTCCCTTGGCCTTCTCTTCCCTTGGCCTTCCCTTCCCTTGGCCTTCCCTTCCCTTGGCCTTCCCTTCCCTTGGCCTTCCCTTCCCTTGGCCTTCCTTCCCTTGGCCTTCCCTTCCCTTCCCTTGGCCTTCCCTTCCCTTCCCTTCCCTTCCCTTCCCTTCCCTTCCCTTCCCTTCCCTTCCCTTCCCTTCCCTTCCCTTCCCTTCCCTTCCCTTCCCTTCCCTTCCCTTCCCTTCCCTTCCCTTCCCTTCCCTTCCCTTCCCTTCCCTTCCCTTCCCTTCCCTTCCCTTCCCTTCCCTTCCCTTCCCTTCCCTTCCCTTCCCTTTTCCTTTCTCTTTTCCTTTCATTTCAAAACTCTGCCTATACGTAACTCCCCATCCTTCTCCCTGCTGCAGGTTCAGTTGATTGGAAATGGGGGTAGGGCACTCAGACTACCCACACGAGTTAGGTAGCTCATTATTGATCCCACTAAACAGATGATATATAATAGGAGATGTTGTTACCTTTACTGTTGACCATAACAACACCGAGTGTTCCACTGGAGGAGTTCTTATACAGGGTAACTTATCAGGATTGACTGTCAAGGCTTTTTAATCGTCAAAGCTCTGTTATACCAAAATCTTGTTTTACACGTTTTCCCTCCCCTTCAGGACTTCACACTGCGCTATCAGAACGGACCAGTAATAATCGAGAGTTACTACTACACCCCTAACCATGTGGCTGCTGGTTGATCCAAGTTCGTTGGGGATAGATGAGATCTGGTTGATATAGGTGACTGTGTGGGGCTGTGGCTAGTGTTACTGTCAGTTATGTCAGGGTGGTCCTGTTGAGAAAAACCACGCCCCAGAGAAAGAGAGAGAGAGAGAGAGAGAGAGAGAGAGAGAGAGAGAGAGAGAGAGAGAGGGGGGGGGGAGTTGGTCCACCTGCCACCACCTCCAATCGGTTTCCCCCGGGCAACGGGGTCACACGGAGTACCTTTTTCCCCATCCCCTTTTCCCCCTGTTCGATTTCCAGGTCCGTGTGGCCGCGGCTGAGCGTGGCTGTGTATCAGAAATACGGAAAAAAATCAGAAAATACAAAATACAAAAACATCTTCTTGGCTAGGTGGCCCACAGTGTATCATCGCCAACTATTACGTTCCTACCCCGCCTTCTCCGGCTCAGGGTTACCAGTGGAACAGGCATCTTCCAGCCAACTGTGGACCCCCAACGCCCCTTTATCCACTAACCCGCTAACCAATACTGTTTTTGTTCTACTGGCCCCCCTAACCCACTTCTTCCATTTTTGATAGGGTTCTACATCGGAGATGATTCTTTGGAATGGGGTGGCTGTCCTCTCTGGAGCGGGGTCAGTTGTCCTTACTGGAGCGGGGTCAGCTGTCCTCTCTGGAGCGGGGTAGCTGTCCTCTCTGGAGCGGGGTCAGCTGTCTTTACTGGAGCGGGGTCAGCTGTCCTTACTGGAGCGGGGTCAGCTGTCCTCTCTGGAACGGGGTGGCTGTCCTCTCTGGAACGGGGTCAGCTGTCTTTACTGGAGCGGGGTCAGCTGTCCTTACTGGAGCGGGGTCAGCTGTCCTCTCTGGAACGGGGTGGCTGTCCTCTCTGGAACGGGGTCAGCTGTCTTTACTGGAACGGGGTCAGCTGTCCTCTCTGGAGCGGGGTGGCTGTCCTCTCTGGAACGGGGTCAGCTGTCTTTACTGGAACGGGGTTAGCTGTCTTTACTGGAACGGGGTCAGCTGTCCTTACTGGAACGGGGTCAGCTGTCTTCTCTGGAGCGGGGTGGCTGTCTTCTCTGGAACGGGGTCAGCTGGCTTCTCTGGAACGGGGTCAGCTGGTTTTTCTGGAACGGGGTCAGCTGGCTTCTCTGGAGCGGGGTCAGCTGGCTTCTCTGGACCGGGGTCGGCTGTCTTCTCTGGAACGGGGTCAGCTGGCTTCTCTGGAACGGGCTGGCTGTCCTCTCTGGCTCGACATGTAATCATCATCCATTTGTATTAATTTATTATTTTTTTCGCTCGAACCCGTTCCTGCTTGTTTTAGGCTGCCTTAGATTCAGACGGTTTGCTTCTTCAGTTCCATATAAGTTGTCTCTTCTTAGAATTCATTGTAGCAGATTGGGCTTCTTTGCAGAAAGTTTAGGAGGTCTTGTGCTCCGTCACCATGAGCTTTAATCCCACTTTACTTCCCCCTTTTTAATATCATCCCCTTTACTTAACCCATATGTACATTGTTAAATTTACCCGTATGTACATTGTTCTACCTACCCTACCTTTACTCCGCAGGCCCTCCGGGCCCTCAGATCCAACAGGATCCGGGTCCGGGGGATTTAACCCTGCTCTCGCATGGGGCCTCACGGCCCCATGTGGGAGTGGTGCGTGTAGTGGACCGAGAGAGAGAGCGGGAGAGAGCGGGAGAAAGAGAGAGGGGTGGGTACTGGATACTGGGTAGTGAGAGAAACCTTCTCCAAATCGTGTCTCATATCGTCTAACACTCCAAATTTAAGCTTTCCAAAATATATTTATTAAACTCTTTTGGGTGGGTGGTATTCAAGAGGTTACACTGACTCATCGTTATTCCCTGGCTCTACCCTCTTTGCGTGTGCCCGCCCTCTTTTACAAATTTAAACGAAGGTTATAACGTCGTTATGGGTCTCATGCAGCATGCTGAGAATTTAGATATAGGGATGCCAACCTACTCAGTACTCTTGACATCATATCTATAACCCACACACTCAATTCCAGGTGTTCAACGGTTGATTGTCCTTCTCAAAAATAGTCCATCAGAGGATAACTAATATCTCATACATCAACAGCTACAGCTGCAGGTGGAACAGGAAAGGAAGCAGTGAATCACTGTCAGTGATCGATGGGAAAAGGGGTTATGTTGCATGTCGCGCCCCTCTGTTCACAGCCGAGTGGTTATGGCATCGACATTATAAGGTGAGAGCAACCAGTGGTAGATTATGCTTTATAGTTCTCTATATTTTAGTTGACAAATGACAAGTCAAAATATTTTAATTCTCTAATTATTTTCTCTCACCCTACCTGCTAGCTACCATTCTATGAATCCTCAATCCACCCTCAGTAGCTACTAGCTGTCACTCTCTCGCTCTGGTTCTATCTACCTCTCTCCGCCTCTCTCAATCTCCTCTCTCTCTCTTTCGTTGTATGTAGCTGTAGTACGGGATAAGATCTCGCGTATGTGATCCTATCCTTCTAGTTGTGGGTGGTTGTGTTGCAGGACCGGATCACTCGAATGTGATGTTAGGTTTTATCAGTTGTTTAGCAGACATAAACCCTGGCCCCTGCCCTTACTCAACAACCGCCCATAGTAATCTCTGGCAACCGTTTATCTTCCCTGGGTGGTATTAATTCCACAACCTTCTTTTTTCATTTTTGGTGACCCCCCGAAATTTATAAAACTTTCCTAGTAACCCTGTAGGCCCGGCCCTGGCCCCTGCGGCCCGAACAACATGACACTTGCTATTCCCAAGATAGCAGATATAATATATAACATATATTCTCTCTACAGATAACGTTACGATTAGTCGAACACGGAACACTGTCCCATCTTTACCAACCCTCTTTTTTACCCTCTAACACCCCTTCCCTCTCAGGAAAGAGATCTTGAAGAGGAACAGCCCGGCCCAGCAGCCAAGAGATCTCAGCTGGAAGCTATGACCCAGACTGATAAGGAGATCACATCTCGACCTGAAGCTGATGATGTGGAGGATTACTGTGATAAGGTGCCCGATAAGGTTTGTGTCCAGCTCTATCCTCTAAAATCCCAGTTAGGTTGTTTTTCTCAATCGCCTAACTGCTAATTTACACTCTCGTGTACTGGTATAGCCCATGTTATATCTAATCACTTAACACCTGCTATCTGAACCGAAACCCCAGTTTCTATCTATCTCACACCAACACCCCTAACTCACCCCCTGATTAACCAGGCCCTAACACCCCATCTCCTCCTCTCCAGGATCACTCAGAGCCGGAATTTGACTTTGGAGTTGACTGTAACAAACTGCACCACATGTTACTATGACGGCGACTGTGGCCTGTGGGTGCTGTTGTGATGTATGTTGTGATGTCAGGACATTGAAACAGAATATTCCTTACTCCCCTACACTGTATATATATATATATATATGTATATCATCTACTGACTGCAGTATTGATCCAGCTCTATTTTGGCTGTTTACATGGAATAGGAATAACAGTGAATGGACTCATAAACAATACCGAACATGTCTATTATTACCCCTGTTATTAGAAGGAGAATACAGAGCGGAATTTTCATTATAGAGTGTTTTGACTATCGAGCTGACCTAAAAATGCCATCCTTTCATTGATGTTTTCTGTTTTATTGCGGCTCAGTGCCACTACCCACTGCGGTAGTTTTGATAAATTGGTCTACTTTCTAACTGTTGTTCATAGGACACCATTGTATGATATACCTTCCCCACGGCCAGCTCTATATTGTATTACCATGTTGGGACTCTCAAGTCCCATATTTCCGTTTAACTTACTATCTCAATGGTGTCCTGCAAGTTTCCAAGGCGACCGGCCACTTTTGGTGACAAAATCCATTTTCAGTCACACTCACAAACAGTCCGAACGAACTAACACGTACCGCGCGAAAAAAGCGCTCAGCGCGCGGGAGAGAGTGCCACTGTCAGCTCAATCTCCGATGTCGGCGACGGTCGCCGACGTCGGGCGCGCACAACGATGGAGCAAGGATCCCCACTATCTGGCCAAGTGTTTTTTCAATCAAGTGAAATATTTTTGTTTGAAGTTTTATAAAAATTTTATTTCAAAATAAAAATAAACATGTCGTTAAAATTATTGGCCGGAATCTGCCACGCGGGTGGCAGATTCCGGCCAAGATTCTCAAAAAACCTTGGCCAGAATCTGCCACGCACGTGGCAGATTCTGGCCAACCAACTAAAACTTGTTTATATCAAAGCGAAAACCACTGTACCCGACTAATTTTGATACGCTGAATCACGTAAGATACTTTTCCAATCCCTCAGAGGTCGGAAAAGTGTCATAATTGACCATAATTGGGTCTAATTGACCCCACTTACAACTTTTCACCTTGAAACGATAGACGCTTATGTGAAGGCACTTTTCCGACTAATTTTGATACGCTGAATCACGTAAGCAACTTTTCCAAGTCCTCCGAGGTCGGGAAAATGCCTTAATTGGGTATAATTGGGTCTAATTAGCCTTAATTGCTCAATTAGGGCACTTTGCCGATCTCTGAGGACTTGGAAAAGTTGTTTACGTGATTCAGCGTATCAAAATTAGTCGGAAAAGTGCCTTTACATAAGCGTCTATCGTTTTAAGGTGAAAAGTTGTAAGTGGGGTCAATTAGACCCAATTATGGTCAGTTATTACACTTTCCCGACCTCTGAGGGATTGGAAAAGTATTTTACGTGATTCAGCGTATCAAAATTAGTCGGATACAGTGGTTTTCGCTTTGATATAAACAAGTTTTAGTTGGTTGGCCAGAATCTGCCACGTGTGTGGCAGATTCTGGCCAAGGTTTTTTGAGAATCTTGGCCGGAATCTGCCACTCGCGTGGCAGATTTCGGCCAATAATTTTATCGACATGTTTATTTTTATTTTGAAATAAAATTTTTATAAAACTTCAAACAAAAATATTTCACTTGATTGAAAAAACTCTTGGCCGGAATCTGCCACCGTAGTATAATATTTCGCCGCGCGGCTTATATCGGGGCTGTAAAATTAATAAAAGGGGGGGGCGGCCAATATCGGCCTTGGCATGCGCTGCAGACCCCAAGTGCGCGCGTTTTCCACGGCTTCTGTAGCATAGGCCAAATATCGGCCTTAAAATAAAATATATAATAAATTATACAGTAGAAATCAATGGAATCAATAAATTATAATTGTGGAATTAGTCCATACGATATAAATATTCATCAGCGTCACTTCCAGCCGCCTTGCCCCTGCCCCGATATCCCCTAATCGATACAGTTATTGAGCGAACCATTGCAAATGAAATAACAGCGGTCCAGTCAACAGCACGGGAAGAAATAAAGAGTTTTGCTTCTATATTGGAGAAGGAATGTGCTACTGCCCTGGCTCCGAAGAAGATTCAATCAGCGATTGTGGCTGCGTCTGAGGACCGTGGGTGTAACATCATCATCCATGGCCTGGAAGAGAGTGCTGAGCTTGAAACTCAACTAAAGTCTCTTTTTACTGAGCTTGAAGAGGCTCCGAAAATGAAATGTGTCGAGCGCTTAGGAAAGCAGTCCTCATCTGCAAGACCTGTGAAAGTCGTGCTGAGGAGCAGAGACGCTCAAATGTCAATCCTATCGAAGAAATCCCTGCTGAAAGGGAACGAAAGGTTTGGCAAAGTCTTTATCTCTCCTGATAGAACAGTAGAAGAACGAAAAGAACGGAAGAAGCTTGTTGTTGAACTGAAGGACATGGTAAAGAGGTCCCCTGGGACACGCTACATTATCCGCGGAAAGAGGGTGTTAGAAGCACCAAGGGACACTTGACAATTTATATAAACACTAGCTCATGGACTCTAATTTACCGATCAAATAGAGAAAAACCGCTTTTGAAAGCAGGGAGATATCCGTAAAGTTTTGTCTTTTTTAAGTGTTATCTTACCAATATGCTATAAAGCGGTATATTAAATGTAAATTGATGATGATGATGATGATAAGCGCAGTCTGAGATACCGAATACAGTCCTGGCGCTCATATCCAATTTTGGAAGATTTTCGGTGGGCCAACTGTTTCAGTGTGTTCTGAAATTCTCTACCAAGTCCGCCTGATGTTGACATGACAAGTGGAGTGAACACCGCCTTCTCAACCTGGAGAACTCGTTGCAGATAAGCTTTCTTCTTCTCAGTTTCATGCTTCTCATAGATCTTCTGTATACTCTGGTTGGCATTAGACTTTACCCTTGGATTAAAAATCCTTACGTCAAAATAGGTACAGTCTAAGCTTGACCAGAGTCCACGGGTTCTGATGTCAAGGCGAGCCCCGTCTGCTGTAATGGTCCCAGCTGGAAGGACCGTCCCCCGAACGTTGAGAAGGTGAGGTTCGACCTTGGTATCGAGGCCGACAGTGCTAAGCTCTTTCGCAATAAAGTCTCTCACGTTGTCGTGCCTGTAGTTAACAAATCCTCCAAGCTTGCAGGAGATAGCATGATCGATACTGTTAGCTTCTCCGCATGTACACTGATCTGGTAGATGTTCGCCAACAAGGGGGAGATTGTACCTAGCCGAGATAGCATCGAACCATTCCTGTCGGTTTAGAGTGAAGTTAAGAGATTCAAGTGGGAGACAAGTTAGCCAGGAGGACGCACCCTTTTCGGCCAGGAGATCGAGAGTCCTCTTCTCTTCTGGTGTCGATTTTGATTTTATTTGATCGATTGCCGTCTGATGTTGATCGTTTTTCGTTCGACGCACAATGAGTTTGTTCTCTGAGTTTTTGACATCATCTGCAGTAAACGTATCTTCCTGGTTCAGCACAGCTGCAGACAGATTTTCAGTCATGAGTTTGGAGAAATAGTACTCGCTATCCGATGTAGCGACAGGGTTTTGAATCCCGAGTCCTCCAAATCTCGCTGGAAGAGAGAAAACTGATCGAAGTCTCTCGTTGATAACAGGTTGTCCAGTCATAGAAGGGATGAGTTGCTGCAGAATTGAATCCTCAATCGGGCCCAACTGATCAGAAATGCCTGGAGTCGTTCTCATAAGATACGACCACCGTTTAGATACTCCCATGGTGTAGGCTGTATAAGCAAGCTGAGGCTCACTGTTTGCAATCTCCGCTAGTGAGGTGATTTCTTCGGCCCACTTATCTACCTCTCTCTCAATGAACTTGTCCTGACCTTCCTTAGTTCCTATATACGATCGGGATCCCAGGTAACGTTAAATCCCAGGTAACGTTAAATTAATAAAATGAAATAAACGAAAATTTTGCAGCCCCCTTTCTCTCTTCGGCAGTTGAAAAGCGCTGCCTGGGCGCGATTATAATCTGGGTGCCTTGCATCGTGTTTACAGGTGCGCGCTGCCAAAAAAGTACACCTAAAACCACTTAGACCGACTTTTTTCAAACGGCTATAGCCGCACAACCACATGGCCGATTTGAGTAAACTAAACGGTATCTGATAGAGAATCGATAGCCCTAACCCCAACCCAAACCCCAACCCTAACCCGACCCTAACAACAGCCCTAACCCGTCTCGACTGCCAAAATCGATGAATTGTTAGCAATGGAAGGCACCCAGATTTTAACGTTTTCCGCGCTGCCTTATCCCGCGCTATCGGGGGCCAGCAACGTTTGCCAACTTCGGCAGCTTCTCTTCGGCTGTTGGAAAGTGATGCCAATCGGTGTTGGGGTTAGTGAATTTTCAAAAAAAAAAAAAAAGTGAGACTTCAAAGAAATGTGGCCAGCGTTAAAATCTGGGTGTTTTGGGAGTGCTGACAAACGGTTTTTTAGGGTTAGGGCTAAAGTAGGGTTACGGTTAGGGTTGGGGTTTGGGTTGGGGTTAGGCCTTGAGTCAAGGCCCTTGACATTCCCTACCAGATAAACTTTGAATCAGCCAAAACGGTTGAGTGGTTTGGCGGTTAGAGCCATTTTAGTGAATCAACTTTTTTGGCAGTGCGCACCTGTAAACAGGCCTTCAAACACCCAGATCGTAACGGCGCCCTACAGTGTGGGCCAACTGTTTTTGCAGCGTTTAACGTTTTCATCATTTTCAACAAATTCAAGCTCCCAATTTGCCTTTTGGCATGAGTATTGACCTGTGTGCCCCGGTGCATTAGCAGTCCGCAAGTTGCATGAGACTACCAAGGTCCTAATTTTCACCTTTTTACGCTGGACTGAGTCAAGACTGCCAATTCTACACGTATAGGAGGACAATATTGACAGTGTCAAATTATTGTAAACAGATTTAATAATAATAATGATAACACGTAGTGTGCTCCATCTGCAATTGTTTATAGATGTTCAATGCTCAATAAAGCGTTAAATAGAGCTCATATACAAGAGAGGGAGGCCGAAAGATACATAAGGAAGGGCGTATTCGATAAGGCCATCGAACTTGAGAGAAGTGTCCTTCGCGATTTAGAGGTAAAGTGTCGCAACGTCTTCAGCCGCTTTGTGCATCTGAGTTCTAGAATCTAGTATTCTCAATTCTGATTTCTGAACAATATCTGATACTTCAGGAAGCGCTAGGAGATTCCCAGAGTGTGCTTGCTCGAGAGGCGATACAGCTACAGCAGAAACGCCACGCTGCAGTTCTGATTCGGATAGAAAGGAAACTCGAAAATCTCAAACAGTATGAATCACCCTTTATTTCCTTACAAAAACCGGTCGACGGAATCTGCCCAACTCAAACTGATCCTAACTTTCCTATAATATTTAAAATAAACATCACACATCCATCTATATTAGCATCAGATTAGATAAGATATTAGATTTGATACAGTTTCTTTCAGGTTGAGAGCGAAAGCATCAGAAGCGACTGATATGTCGGAGATACCAGATTTTGGTGGAAAATCAGCTCCTGTCCTAGGGACACCCACATCATCCTTCTCCGCACCATCAACAGATAAAGACAGAATGATTGCAAAGTTGCAGGAAGAGGTGGTCCGTTTACGGAGTCAACTTGACCAGTTTAGGCAGGAGAATCACCAACTGAAACAACGAGTAATGGAGTTAGAGGGGTCGAGTATGATTAGTGCTCAACCGAGTTTAGCATCAATTGAAGGAGCATCAGAAGACTTTACCCTGACACCCCTTGAGCGACCTCAGTTTACAAATTGGTAGTATTTTGCTTTGCTCGACCCTCTTTCTCTTTGGTAACGAAGTTACCCCTCCCTTGCCGGCGCGCAAAGCGCACCAAACGAAGGCCGCGATGCGGCCTGAGTTAGGGGTAACAAACCCGCTTTGATTCACTTCAAAAATTAATAGCTCCTCAACCACTCAATGAAAATGCACCAAATTTTGGTATTCCCCACCAAATTGTCTGAAAATTATAATTCTGTACTCATATTTGAAAAATTTTCCCCGGAACCTTGGTTTTGAAATCAGTTTTAGGTGTTAATGATGAAAAAAATTTTTGAAAAAGTAGGTCAGGTATGCTTAACATCATATTAAAGATCGTGGCAAAGTTTGAAGTTTCTATCTTCAAAGGTCTGGCCATCAAAATTAAAAAGGTCTTGAAGTTGAACCATTTGTACAAAACATGTTGTAACTCAGCTTCTACTTTGCCAAATTAAACTTGGTTTGAAACACTGAACTGCTAATCTATCCCTCCGAATACGGACGAAGTTTGAAACCGCCAGCTCTATTGGCCGCTCTGCAATACTTGTTTGTGTCAAAGAAATCAGGAAAGTAACGAGATTTGGTCTCGGTGTGGCCCTGTGCGCGGCTCAAACCCCTTAGGCTAGAACTATGTAGTGTAGACTACAACTTTTCAGTGCTCAGTATAACGTTTTGGGCGCGTTATAAAAATAGGGCAAGCGCTTCTGATACCTCTAAACAGAGTGTGAGGTGTCTTCGATACCAACTTTCTCTGCGCTCCGGAGTAGTTTTGTGGATTAAACAAAGACGCAAAAAAATGTGTGAAGCTGGTCAGGGTGGTAATTTTGTAATTATTATTGGGGGGATAATTGTATGTTTTATTGTGTGTGTTTTATTATATATTGCTCTAGCGTGTGAGTCTTGATTTTTTTGGATGACGATCGATATTAGGTTTAGTAGGTCTCATCCTTGATATTGAGAGTGTATATTGTAAACAGCAAAGACAAGATGATTCAACGTTTCGGATTTAATATCCTTTATCAAGAAATTGGAAAACAACAAATAAAAGAATCAAAGAAGAAATCCACATCGTGCTCCTTCAGAAAATCAGACAGTGTCTAGTGGATAAATCCATTGAGCTCCTCTTTCCTGTTTAACTCCGGTTTTCCTCTGGTGATTTCTTGGCTTTCTGCTAAAAAGGTGCCAAGTGTGTCTCTGGATTTCCGAATGATATCGACCTTGAAGAGGCCAAAGAAGGAGGTCCAGTCTCTTCTGCCTGTGATCCCCGTGGCCAGCTCCGGGTGGGTATTAAGACAATGCTCTCCCAGGGCAGAGATATTAGTACCAAGTCTCACGGAGGCTTCATGCTCGCCGAGTCTGTCTTTTAGTGGACGTGACGTTGCGCCTATGTATCCCTTGTCACACTCCATGCATGTTGTCCTGTATACCACGTGTGGCCAGTCACATGGGACTTCGTGTTGATGAATAACACAATCACATTCCCTAGCAGAGTTTTTTATAAGATCTCGTTTTACAAGAGACTCTACTTTGCTACCCGAGGTTGTGGTGATTCTGATGGGCAGTGAGCATTTCTTTACGACATTCCTGATCTTCCTTAGTGCAGCCTCGTTGGTGTAGGGAACTTTTAGGAGGAAGTCCGCTTCCTTAGAATGGTTGGAAGGTCGGGGTGTAGGGATTTTGTTGAGCTCAGTAGCGATGATGTTGCTGATGGTTGTCCAGGGGTATCCAGAATCCGCCAGATTAATTCTTAACCTTTCTAGGTGGGGGTATGCTAGTTCTCTGGTCGAGCATCGGTTGAGAACACGCCTGGATTCCGTTCTCACAATGTTGAGCTTGATAGTCTGCTCACAATGTGAGTCGTAGTGAAGGTATCTCCCGCTGTGAGTAGCTTTTTGGAAGAGCTCCCACTCAAGTCCGTAATAGGTTGAAGTTGGTAATACAACTGTGCGGACTAGGATGTCGAGGAAACTCAGCTCAGTAGATCCAGTCTGCTTTCCGGGGGAGGGTTCTTCTCTCGTGAACCGTACTGATGGCCAGATGTTGTTAAGGTCGATAGTATAAAACTGCTTTTTAATTGTAGTGACCCCAGTTTGAGTTTAGATTGAGCATCACCGTGTACCCAGTACCATGGTCTGCATAGAGCCCTACCACCTGATTTTAACAATGTATTAATTTAACACGAAGCCTACTTGATTTTAGCATGGGTTTGAGTTTCGCAGATGTTGTGGAACACTCACCAACGTTCAAGTCCGCTATTTCAAATGCAGAGGTACATCTCTCATGTTGTGTAGCTCACACGGTGAGGGTTCGGTAGAGCAACTCTCACGTCGTAAAATATCAAACTACCCTAAATACTAGTTCAATAAAATAAAAAGTGTTTACTCATCACCTGAAATTTTTTTATCCTCGTTCCAAATAGTAGGAATGGACTTCAAAAGTTGAAATTTGCTATTTGGTTTGTTGCAACTTTACTTGCATAGCATCCAACAAAAATATCTCAATTTACACACACAGTACACACTGCATTTAATACACAGCGACCATGTCCATGATCATGCCAGTGAACTACATAAATCTACTATATTTTAGCTACACGTCATAATATAATATCCAATATGGAGATTAAATGTAGATCATGCATATACAGGGTTTCCCAAGTCCCTGTGAAACAAGCAACAAGAGCATCAGCCCCCTTTTTGCATGACTTGTTAGTTGTTAGGTTTTTCAACATTCTACAACTCTCTATAATTGGAGTGGGTGGTTCGTGATGTTCCTTTTCTAGCCCACACTCCAATCAATGGATATACCAATATATTTGACATTGACTGAAAAGTAACAACCAACTTATCACTATCAGGTTGAAATAGATGGGCTAGAAGGGCAGTGTAAACGATTATTAGAGCTACTGTGGCGCCGGGAGGAGCAGAATAGACGTGCCATGGAGACCACCAGATCTATCAATAAAGAGGTCAGCAAAATTATAATCTGTTCTTTAATCAGCTTTCCAGTTTTTCTTTTACATCTAGGTACTTAAAAAGAGAGAGGTATCTCTCTATCAGAATCATATCAGTAATCAGATAACATCTAATACTCTCCCATTTCCAGTAATCAGATAACCTCTAATACTCCCCCATTTCCAGTAATCAGATAACCTCTAATACTCCCCCATTTCCAGTAATCAGATAACCTCTAATACTCTCCCATTTCCAGTAATCAGATAACCTCTAATACTCCCCCATTTCCAGTAATCAGATAACCTCTAATGCTCCCCCATTTCCAGTAATCAGATAACCTCTAATACTCCCCCATTTCCTTGAGGCAACTCCGCCCGCGGTGGTGGTACAATCCAGTTGGTTTGGTAGTTCTCGCGGTGGTGGGAGAGAGTTTGTTTCAGACATTGAATAACAAGGAAAAACAACAACATTTCCAGTAATCAGATAACCTCTAATACTCCCCCATTTCCAGTAATCAGATAACCTCTAATACTCCCCCATTTCCAGTAATCAGATAACCTCTAATACTTCCCCATTTCCAGTAATCAGATAACCTCTAATACTCCCCCATTTCCAGTAATCAGATAACCTCTAATACTCCCCCATTTCCAGTAATCAGATAACCTCTAATACTCCCCCATTTCCAGTAATCAGATAACCTCTAATACTCCCCCATTTCCAGTAATCAGATAACCTCTAATACTCCCCCATTTCCAGTAATCAGATAACCTCTAATACTCCCCCTATTCCAGTTAGAACAGCTAAGCCGAGCAAGTTCCCTCGGTGTCCCTCTCTCAACCTGCGTCTCAGCACTTCAACACTGGGCAGAGAGCACCGAACGGCACGCTGAACAAGTCCAAATGACACTCATCAACCCTTTACATGACTTTTTACAGACCGATTTCAAGTTAGTAATAGTAGTCCCCGATTACACTGTCAGAGCATTGGCCTGACATCGATTACATTGCTAGCTATTTAGCTGTAATGATTTTAGAAAAGTTTATCTTCCTTATCGATCTTTACAACTACCCGATCCTTGGTAAATACAGTCGGACCCCGATTTACCGGGATACTCGGGGGAAAGGGTGTTGACCGGTAAATCGGGGTGTCCGGTAAATCGGGGTCCGACTGTACTCCCATTAAAATGTGAAGTGAAAAGATATAGTACTGCGCTGTATAGAACCCTGATAAAATACTCCCAATATAGAAAGGTTGAACTACGGAGACAGCAGTACCACTCCGCAGTATCAGATTATGAGAAATGCAGCGAGGATTTCGCAGAGAGCAAGGGTTCCGATATACCTAGGTTACATGCTACCTCCATGTCCCTATATAACGCTCAGTATAACATGACAAGACTAGCCGCCAGGTATTATAGGGGAGAGGGGTCAGGTATTATAATAGGGGAGAGTGGGAGAGTGGTCAGGTATTATAATAGGGGAGAGGGGTCATGTATTATAATAGGGGAGAGGGGTCAGGTATTATAATAGGGGAGAGTGCAAGTGGTCAGGTGTAACTATAGGCGGCTAGACGCTAGATATAAAATATCGAGATTCGAGGGGATAGTGGCTAGCCGCCATGTATACAAAACAACACAGGGGTGGGAGAGGTGCTTAAATTGTATATTTTCCGTGTTGGCCCTAGCAGGATTCTATTTAGTCACGAACACTCAAACAGTAATAAAAGTTTATAACGGAGACGGCTCCCTCGATCTAATCCATCTCCCATTATCCACCAGATACGTACTGCAGCTCAAGATGTTTCCGGTTAAAAAAGACTTGTTCCTAGCGACACAGCTATCCGATCTCATGACCACTTATCTCTCACACTATCAACTTGGACTAAATATCGCTCAAGAGGTAAATTGTGCGGCAGGTGAGTGGTAGAATAGTAGAACTTTGTTCCCAATAAAAAGCTGCGTGCAATAAAAGGCTGTAATAAATGTTGCAATAAAAGGCTGCAATAAAAAGCTGTAATAAATGTTGCAATAAAAGGCTGCAATAAAAAGCTGCAATAAAAGGCTGCAATAAAAGGCTGCAATAAATGTTGCAATAAAAGGCTACAATAAAAGGCTGTAATAAATGCTGCAATAAAAGGCTGCAATAAAAGGCTGCAATAAAAGGCTGCTTTATAAGGCTGCAATAAAAGGCTGCAATAAAAGGCTGTAATAAAAGGCTGCAATAAAAGGCTGCAATAAAAGGCTGCAATAAAGGGCTGCAATAAAAGGCTGCTTTATATGAACTATGAACGTTTGTAGACTGGCGCGTTATCAAGTTGGCTGTTCCCAGCGCGAGCTGGGGACAGCCAACTGGAGTTTAATCGCCCGGCAGGGCGATTAAACTGGTTTAAATCCCGACGCCGATCCCGAGGCGCCAGCCGAGGGTGAGGGGGAGGTGATTTAAACCTATAACGCGATAGGCTAACAAACGTTCATAGTTTATGAAACCCGATAGTAATTACACACAAATAAGAGACACAACACAAGGTAAAACACACTAGGAATGCTGGGAAATAGTCAACAGACACCCTCAAAATGTGTGTAGACTTAGTGTCTACTGTTCCTAACATGTTTGAGAAAGAGAGAGAAAGATTAGGGGCAATACACACTGTCAGAGGTAGTGAACAGTAAAAGAGACAATGAGAGAGAGAAATGAATGGAATGTGATTCTTTTCACTCCTTATGAGAGAGATAACATTGAAACGTGTTGCAGACATGTTTCCCCTTTCTTTTGTTGACAGAACTCACATTTTCAATACTTAGAATTTTACACGCATGTTATTCAAATGAAGAGAAACGCGTGAAAGAGGGAACTGGTCTGTCAAACTGCGAGGAGGGTGTTAAATCTCCCAGCTGGCGGTTATCATGTGCGCGCAAATTCTTCAAACGACCGATAAATCAGCTATCGGGTTTCATAAGGCTGTAATAAAAGGCTGCAATAAAAGGCTGCAATAAAGGCGTTGCAATAGATACCTCCTTGAATTGAAAGCTACAATCTAAACGCTCCCCCTCAACAGGTTGAAAAGAAGCGAGTTGAAGTCAGTAACAAGTTTGTAGAGGTCAAGACTGCTGGTGAGGAGGCTACTTCAAATATGAAGGAAGAGATGAGGGCTGTATTATCAGGAGCTGAGAGGGCACAAACTGTGAAACTGTTAAATCTCCAGTTGTATGATCTGCAGTTGCAGGCTGAGGCATCAAAAACTGCCGCCAAGTTAGTCACAGCTAATTAATAATTATTAATGTTTTAATTAGTAGTAATTAAATATATAATCGATATAATCATAATTATCAGGTTAAATGACTATTCCGTAAAGGCGACAACTCCTGAAGCTGAGAAGTCACCTGAGAAGATGGCTGGGTACCTCTGGGTAGGCAAGAAAACAAATGTCTTTGCACAGCGGTGGATTCATGCCTGGATCTCAATCACAAATCATTGCCTTGTCGTACAGGTATACACTGATACTAATTTGAAATTAGTATCATCAGAAATTAGTAATTTCTGGTGAGTTTTGTTTTCTTTCGTGAACTCCTTATTGGGAGATGGTTCGATTATTATGAGACACCCTGTAGTAGTAAAATAGCAAACAAATATCATTTCAGAGTGGTGATACAGAATCAAAACTTGATTTGAGAGTGTGTCAGGTAAAAGCTGAAAACCCACCATTTGCCCCTGAACGGTTGTTCTGTTTCTCAATCCTTGCCCCTGACAGGAACGTGTTCTTCCAGGCAACTTCATCCCAAGGTGTGTGTAACATTTGCATAGTGAGAGGCTCGGCAACATTTGTACCGTCCTGTGACCCATTTCTCACACACACGTAACGCTTGTCCCCTTTGGGAGTGTTCAGTGTGTAGGGCGCGATGCAACAGTTGTACTGTGATGCGCGCGGGTAATTTTGAATTCTGACGCGCGATCACCGCGGATGTGTGTGAGATCAGATTTGATCAATTTGCTAAGATCTGACCCGCTGTAAATCACTTCACACTGTCTATGATTGTTCCCCTTGTTTCAGAGAAGGAAGGATGGATCATGGCTATACACAAATGTATTGCTACTTCCCTGACAGCAGCGGAAGAAAAACGACAGTATTCCATTTCGGAACCCAAAGGATCAAAGTAAGACCATATTTGGGTATTTCCCCCTGTTTTATCTGCAAAATTTCCCATCCAATATCTTCCTACCCTCCTAGGCAGATATAGGTTGAACTTCGACAGTTAATTTAAGGCTGCTAAGAGGCTACTAAAGTGTTTATTAGTTAGGGCTAGTAGCATGTCGTGTGTCACTGCATCTGTTTATTTACTTCAGCCTTTTGGACGAACCTCCTTCTGCTGCTGGACCAACCCGGAATACGAAGCGGGGGAGAAAGAGGACAGCAAAAAATGCAGAGGAGATCATCCAAAAGTACCAACTTATCATGTCTGAGATGAGCCAGGGTAAAAGTTTGAAAGATGCTCTCTCGACTGTTGGGATGCAGTATAATTCTGGCCATTGGAGGAAATTCAAGATAACAGCAGAGGTGTCTATTGTGGCTCCTAATGATGCTGAGGATGAACTCTACTATAGACCATTTTCCTGGACTGAGATATCACAAAGGGCGGCTACATTGGCCCAGCGGGAGGACATCAAATTGGCACTCTCTGAAGCACGAGCTGCAGCTACAATAATTTCGTAATTGATGTTGTTATTCAGTGTAAATCATAAATATGAATTCACTAATCGCTGCTGCAGCCTTAATTGTGGCATCTTCCTGCTTCCATTCATTAAATCCTTCACACTTTTTTGTTAGATTTTTTAGTAGCAATAGATTCACTGTCGAAGTTTTTTCTTCCTGCCCACACTAGATTTTTGTGCTCCCTTACTTTCATATCAGCAAGCCTCCTCGCCCAGTTCCCTAGCCGTGATTCCTTATCCTTCTATTTTTATTCTGAATTCCCCCCTGCTCCCTACCTCCCCTAACTCCCTACTTCTCCTAACTCGATCCCCCCTCAGTGCGGTTCCTGCTAGGCGAGGTGATGTTATCCCACTGTCTGTTCTACGTGAGCTAC
Organism: Hormiphora californensis; assembly: GCA_020137815.1. NCBI lineage: Eukaryota > Metazoa > Ctenophora > Tentaculata > Cydippida > Pleurobrachiidae > Hormiphora > Hormiphora californensis. Next base: position 5,264,972 of record CM035358.1, read on the forward strand.
ACGAGATCCCTGGAAACATGGTGTGCGCTGATTGCCAGAAGAAAAAACCAACATGGGCCAGGTAGAATCTCTTTCAGTGCTTCAAATAAATTAGTTTGAGCTAACATAATGCCGTTGAACGGTGAAAGTTCCCGAGTTTATTGCCCCATACAGAGTCGAGCAATTGTCCATATATTTTCAGTTTGAACCTGGGTGTGTTGATCTGTATTGAGTGCTCTGGGATACATCGCGGATTGGGTGTTCACTACTCACAGGTTATTAGCTAGTATTACAGTATTGTAGTTTAATAAGAGCGGTTGCCATGGGCGTGAACCCTTATTGATTTGATTTAAGACTTTTTTTTGGGCTAATTAAGTTTTTTATAGGTCCGGTCCCTAACTTTGGACGCTCTCTCCCCCGAACAAGTGAATGGGTTGAAAGATATTGGTAACGATCGAGCCAACAAGGTTAGGATTGTGTAACATTGAGTCACACACAGTACTGATCTTTGATGTGTGAATTTCATCCCTATTTGATACCAAACAACAGGTGTATTGTAGCGAGAATTTAGCCCCAAAATCATCGTCTCTCACCCACGATGAGAGGAAAGAGTTTATCAAACAGAAGTACACTGAGCTGGCGTTTACTGAGGACGCATTGAAAGAGATCCTCCTTGAATCACGTGAGTTTGAAATGTTTGGTTGGGCGAATGTTTCCATGGCAATTCCATCAAGAGACAAAATGCCCTATCTTGTACTCCTCTGCTTTGGTAATGAAATTCCCCCTCTGCTCTATGCAATAATAGGGGTGACTTCGTAACCAATCCTCTGCTAAACTCCTATCTGTTCACTTTATTATCACTACAGAGTACAGACCCTCTCACACAGCCCAACTCACTCATCACTACCCCAACCCCATCACTACCTTTATCACTACCCTCATCACTACCACAAACAGGAAATGGTGGCTGCCAAAGAACTTCCTCTGTTCTCCAACTGATCTCCTCGCAAGATGAGGAGAATATCAAGGAGGAGGAGGAGGAGGAGTGGGGCGAGCTTGTAAAGACTGAAGAGGTAGAGATTTCTGAAATTTCTGCTTCCTAGCTGCTCCCACCTCACCATGCTGCAAGAGATCTATCTAGGTTTGAATTTGGCGCGAATTCCTCACCAAGCAGCGTGGTATATATCATGCAAGCAGCGTTTGATTTATTATGATCCCTCTTCTTGTTTTTCTGACAAGCCCGTTCAAGCATTGATTTTCACTGATAGTTCATTCTGATTTGTTTCTCTGGGGCCTCGGGTGTTTTGTGAAGTAACAATAATATTAACATTCCGGAAATGTGAATTAAAAATATGTATTATTATTTGCAAATATGTACTATGATACGATTGGTGTGCGGACTCTAGTGCTACACTCTAAGTCTACAGTGGACTCTATATCTAAATTTAGATTTAGATAAAGAGTCCAAATAAGTCTAAACTCTAGGAGGACTCTTTATCTAAAAAGTCTACACAGGGCGGACTCTTTATCTAAAAAGTCTAAACAAAGTGGACTCTATATCTACATAAATCTAAATTAGATATAGAGTCCGCCTTTCGCCGCGAACTCGAGATTTCGGCCGTTAGGCCGGAAACGAGAGTTTGCTCTACCCCTATACTAATTTAGAAGTGTTAGGGCCGTTATTTGGGTTCGAGGTTAGGGTTAGGGTTAGTGTTAGGGTTAGGTTTTGGGTTGGGTTAGGATTTTAGACATAGAGTCCGGGTTGGAGGATTTGGCGCCAAAATGTACTAGAGGACTCTATATCTAAAAATTCTACACAGGGCGGACTCTTTATCTAAAAAGTCTACACAGGGAGGACTCTTTATCTAAACTTTTTTCAAAATCTAACTGTAGATAAAGAGTCCGTTTTTAGATATAGAGTCCGCCTTGGATTTAGATAAAGAGTCCGTTAGCACTAGAGTCCGCCCACCGATACGATTTGGGTAAACATGTGATGTGTGTGATTTTGCAAAAAATATGTGAATATATATTATATATAATCATGTTTAACTGTGCTTTTAAATTCTGGAAATTAATTAATTCAATGTTTTCGAGTAGTTAATTGACGATTTGTAAACGCATTAAACCAACTTTATTCCATTATAGTATCACCATGAAGCGAAAGACAGGAGATATAGGGTCATTAAGTGAGGGAAAGAAGGAGAGAAAACGGAAACGACTCAGCTTTAAAAGTATGTGGTAAACCCAACCTTCTTAGTCGTGGATATCCACATCCATGGTTACTTGTCAGAATCCCACGTTACCATGGTTACCATACTGTTCTACATAACGTTACCATAGCTACATAACAACCATTTTACAGAGCGAAAGAGTACTGGTAACCTCGGATCGCTAGCCTCCCTTGCCTCCAGTGTGACCTCAGTTGAGACAGTACTCTCTGCTGATGATGAGAGACAGGATAACCAAGTATTGGAGACGGTCCACATTCCATCAGGAAAACCACCACCCCTAACTCCAAGGTAGTTGGAAAAAAATAGCCTTGTTTTACCTGGTTTATTTTTTATTGTTTTTAATTATTTACTTTTCCCTCCCACAGGACAACGAGTATCACTAGTAAAACCAAGTTCTACGAACAGAAATCATTGTTATTGGACTTCAAAAGAGAGTTTGGAGACGATGGAGATGATGAAACCCCCACGAACTCTCCCCTTCCCCCTCCCCCTCCGGCAGACCCAACTGAAGGTAAACCTTGTTTTGTTCGCGAGCCTAGCTTGGCAAGGTAAAACGCAGGTATTTTCCTATCAGGCGTCGCGCTGACAGATCTTGTCTTGTTTATACTGTCCCGTGACGTGCAGACCCCAGATAGCTAAAAAATATACCCCGTTTCCCAAGAAAGCGTGAGGGTCAGTGATGAAGGGAACATCAATATCAGCCCCATATTATTATTGATTGAATGACTAACTTTAATTCCACCTCTCCAGAAGTGGATAGTTCCATCTCTGACCTACCACTCCCTCCACCCATCGCTGGACGGAGTTACACTGTAACAGTGGCCCTACCTGGATCCTATCTGTGATAATGCCCAGTCACCACAATTGAGGTCCTATCTGGCGGGCCAAGTGGCTCGGGCCCTGGCAATCTTCAACGTAGATGAGGTATGGGGCGACATCTTGAGTGTTTGTTCATAGTTTGATCATGTTTTTTCATGTTTATTCTTTCTCTAGGTGGTGATATTTAACGACAAACCCGGGGTAAAAGTGAAGGGCTCCATGTTTGAGGGGGTTACTAAGAAGACAAATGCAAATATTGTGCTAGCTCGAATACTGCAGTATTTGGAGACGCCACAGTAAGTTACTGCAATCGACACCTTGGTAACGTAGTAACCCCTCCCTTATCAGCGCGGGAAGGGTTTTTCGTAACCAAATGACAATAGAAATCAATATCTCCCCTACCCTCCCACTAAACAGATATAATAAGTACTACCCCCGGCCCTGTACCTCAACTAAATACCTCAACTCCTACCTGTCAGGTATCTAGCTCTGTACCCCACCCCTCCCTGTCAGGGGCCTATTCCCCCAAGTCCTACCTGTCAGGGGCCTATTCCCCCAAGTCCCAACATGCCCACTGGACATTAACTAACCGGCCACCCCTCCCTGTCAGGTATCTCCGGAAGGCCCTATTTCCCCACCATCCAGACCTAAAGTTTGCGGGACTCCTCAACCCCTTGGACTGCCCCCACCACATGCGGGCTACAGAGATAGCACCCTTCAGAGAGGGGGTGGTGGTGAAGAGACCTGTTAAAAAGGGCAAGGGATCTTTTGTTGACTGCGGGATTGACAAGGTAAATTCAAAATTGTGTTTTAGAATTTGCTGCTACCCTCAGTCAAGTCCCGTTTTCACAAATACGGTTTTGTTGTTAAAGTGAGAGTGGACCGAATCAGAATCGGACGAGTTTGTTGTAGGTAGTAGAGATTAGCTTTCTGAGCATTTTGCGTTTTTGCCGCTCAAAATCGACCCACCCATCACTGAGATATTTTTGTTATGTTGGGAGAACTCCTGTTTAATCAGTATGTATAAAACAGAATAGAAACAATCGTGGTGTTTTATTAACACATTCTGAATATGAGCAGTGAGGTTGACATGTCCATGCACAGAAGAAGGGCAATGCAAGCCAGCATATTAAAAATTTAAAGAATGTGTTAGTAAAACACAAGGATTGTTTCTATCCTGTTTGATAAATATTGATCCAGCAGAAATTCTCCCAACATAACAAAAATATCTCAGTGATGGGTGGGTCGATTTTGAGCGGCAAAAACGCAAAATGCTCAGAAAGCTATTCTCTACTGACTACAACAAACTTGTTCAATTCTGATCCGGTCCACTCTCACTTTAATATGCCCCGACTCCTGAGGGGGGGGGGGCATATATGACCTCACAAACTTATCCTTCAATCAGGAAGTGCGTATAGACAAGGAACTGGAGCCAGGAACTAGGCTGACCGTCCGAATGTCCCCTGACGAAGGTACGATACACTCTTTTTATATCACTCTTCCAATCCTTTTTAAATCCTCTGTCCCTCGGAGTTTTATTTTTTGCAATCCAAAAATATTCAGAAATATTCTGATAAATTTTGAAATAAATTTAGTGGCCCCCGATTTAGTGGCACCCCGATTTAGTGGCAGGATTTTTTTTCCCCCGAGGATGCCACTAAATCGGGGTCCGACTGCACAAGCCAAACCATCTCAACCATGGCCATCTCCCATCTTTTGACCCGATCTCGCCACGATGAAACAAAAGTAGCGAGGGTTAGAACATCACTACTAAACCCTCCCCGTAGAGAGTACTGGTAAACACTACAAGGGAGTGGCAGTATCACCCGACACGCCCCGTACCGAACTGGGAACCTACTGGGGATACCGGGTCCGTCTGGCGGAGAGTTTCAGTACGGTGTTCACGGAGTGTTCTTATAAAGATGGATATGACCTGACAATTGGTACCAGCGATAAAGGGGACTTAGTGGAGAAGACAACCTTCAGACATTTCAGGTATCAAACCTCGATTTACCGGACCTCGATTTAGCGGAACCACGATTTACTGGACAGATAAATTTCCACCAATATTTTACCAGAGTCCGGTAATTCAATATCGACTGTAATGCCACAGGGATGCCACACATTATATTTCAGGCATGTGATTGTCTTCCTGGGCGGACTCCAGGGCTTGGAACCAGTAATAGAGGCGGATGAGTCACTTCAGGAGGCAGATCCTCGGACCATGTTTGACTACTACCTCAATACCTGCCCAAACCAGGGCAGCAGAACTATTAGGACTGAGGTTAGTTTGCTAAAAAAGAGGGAATTGGGGGAGTCATAACTCATAGTTTCCCATAATACCCGGGCGTTATGCAGTTAAATCAGCGTTTAGCTAAGTAACCAAATAGAAAATAAAAGGTGACTAAAACCATGTAAATTATACATTGTAACTCGGATAATAATCTCTGAATTCCCAGGAGGCGTTACTGATTACCCTAGCGTCGCTACGACAAAAAATCGAGGAAAATGGACTGAGAGATTAAAAAGAGTAGGGTGTGTGCATTAGAGTGAGAACTATTTTAACCTTTTTTATTGTGTCATTAAAACAGTTTTTAGATGCTTGACTGGTTATTTAGTATTTTGTAGTTTATTTCATTACCTGACCTGCCCAAGTTACCCGGTTTCTAAACAACTAATTAGAATCCTCATATTAGCTTTAAAATGATGGTAGCAGAACCAGGTCAAGAGAGCTCAACAACTACCCTACCCGACTCTACAGAGGAACTGACAGCTTACATCCAACGGTACGGAACAGTTGGTTACAAAGTCCAAATATACTGTTGCTTATCTTGTAATTTCTCGTGTGTTTGATCTGTGATCGTCTCGACCCTTTGTAAATTTGCCCCGTAATTCTAAACCTGCCCTCGCACGACCTTTCTTTGTGGACCCCACGTACCTAAAACCAACACTCCAACTACTATCAACTATGCAGAATATACCCAAACAGATAAGAAATAGTCTGTCTGTCAGTCTACCTGTTAATATGTAGTTTGTCTGTCATTGTCTGTCATTGTCTGTCGTTCAGTGAGCCATTTATTTATCACATATCTTATAATTCATCTGACCGACCCGTTTCTCTACTGACACCCTATCTCTGACTCCTTCCATCACACCCTATCCCACCCACCCCTCTCCTTCTACCCTATCTTTATAGAATATGATTATTATGTTATATCTTAAGGTCTTTTATTGTCTAGTGTTGATAGTATGTTGTTTCTTGCAACCCTGAACACAAGGATAATAGGAGCCACGACAGAGTCTGTCCTGGCTACTATTTCCACGCCCGCCACCATTCCGGCCACCCAGGTTATGGTTCCCACAGCCCAAAATCTCCTGGTGGTTCTGTACAGCAGTGTTAATTGGATTGACAGCCATATCCCTCTGCCACGAACAGCCAACCACCCACAGCTTCCACCCATTAAAATATTCATGAAACTATATCCAATCCAATTCACTTCCCTTTCCCATTATCCTTACCCTCCAACTGTTACAGGAACTTCGTTACAACATATAGACTACACTGGACAACACCTTTTATAGCCATTCTGATCTCCCCGACTGTCCTCGAGTCATCATGGGGACCTCTCAGATCAGAAATGTGCTCCTCAACCTCTCTCTTCTATTCTTCCCGATTCCCACTTCTTCCAAAATCCCTCCACGTCGGAGACACTTCAAGATCCGGCACGATAACCAGGACAGCGATGTCCCCCGCATCTGACTCTGTGTTCGGTACCAACAAGTGTACCACTGGGTATCGTGTATGTCGGTTGGAGTAAGACTGAGTTACTGGGGTCTCCCCTATATTTTCCATCAAGGCTAGCATGAAAATACTATCAGAGTAGACCAAGATGAGGGGGAGAACTCAGTATCCCAGGTTCCTAAGACGTCTTTAACAAACAAACAAACAAACAAAGTCCAAATATACCATAATCTAGCAAAGAATCATTAGCTTTACCGTTCACTCCTCGCCCCACTCACAATCATCATTGCTCTTTTTCAGGTTTCCCGAGATTCATATATTCTCCCTTTCCCAGGCTGAGTGAGGAGAGAGATGGAATTCAGAGGGATATAGACGTCCATACCACCACCTTAAAAAGGGAGGGGAATGTGGGTATGAATGGAGCTCTAATAGACGAGGAGCAGTACCCGCGTAATGACATTGATTTGGTACGTACAGTAGTATTCATGTGTTCAGTCAGACCCCGCGGGCCCGATTTACCGGATTTAACTAGCAAAACCCTTTTCCCCAAGCATCCCGGTAAATCGGGGTTCGACTATATTCAGATTTTGTATACAGTACGTGATTACTGAGCTCCAATTCCAAGAAAGTTACAAAAAGAGCGAACTGTTGACTCAATATTACATGTACTATTCCAGGTGGCGGTGAGAACAGCCCGTAACCAGGTTATCTGTCTAACTAACGACATGAGAGATGTAATGGGTAAAATAGAGGATGCCCTCACCAAACTTCACGAGAACACCCGTACTGGGACAGGGGTAAGAGTGTGACGTCACATCTATGACGTAGTTGGTTGGTTGGTTGTAGGTTGGTATTACCAACCATTAACCAATCGGTTGGTTGGTAATACCAAGCTCTTAGATGGGTGTGAAGCGGTGAGATCCAACGTAGTTTTGTCCTTTTTTGGTTTCTCCAATCTCCAATCATGAACATACGGATTTTATTCATGTTTTAGACATTATCTACCTCTCACGTATTTTAGTACACACGAATCCCTGCTGGCTCATTTCCAGATTTACAAATACTAAGTTTACATTTACCTACATTTTCCTTGCCTTGTTTTCCCAACTTCTTGTAATGATTGTCCTTTTCAGACTATCTTGCGTCCCTCCTGTTTCAAAATTAGTTTCATGAATTCCGCGTCGGTGCCTTTGCCCCTCTCTTTCCAAGGCCCGCTTCCTCCCCAGAATACCCACTTCCTCCCCAAAATACCCACTTCCCGCTAGGTCCAGGTAGCACCAGTACCGGTAGGCCAGACCATGTCGGCCCCCCTTTCTCAGGGTCAATGGTGTCCTGCCAGGATCCCCGGCTGACGAGGTGGGACTCCAGGATGGGGACCTAGGTCTGCCAACTGGGCTCACTTCACAAGGACAACTTCTCCCGTGAGTTATTAATTAGAACTTACACAATTCATATGTTTCTCAGATGTTCGACTTTATTTCAATTCTTGATTATTACTATTTACCTAATTGGGCCCCGGTGCTTGCAAGAGTTTATAATTCAGCCTCTTTTCTGAAATGGGATGAATCATACATTTAATTAACTAATTGCCCAGGTTTAGTAGATGTAGCAGAGGTAGTTCGGTTGGGAGTAAACAAGGCAGTGCCACTGAAAATCAAACGGGGAGACGCAACTTTTACCAGGGCTCTCAAACCGCGTACATGGGCCGGTCGAGGTGTTCTGGGTTGTAATGTAGTAGAACTAACCCAGTGAAATACTAATTAATTGATTAATTGATTAATTATAGACTCAGTTATATTTGTTATTGTTGAATTTACAGAAGTTTGGACGTTTGGTGTAACTCTTATTTAGTTGTGTTGACCACCTCAAAATTCCCCCGATGCTGCACCCTTGTAGCTGTACCCTTGTTCAATAATGAGATTTCTTCTTACACCCTTGTTCCATGGGCAGAATTCGGCCAAATTTAGGCTGAATTACGCCTTTTAGGCTGAATTCTGCGGCCGAATTACGCCGCAGAATTACGCCTTGTGCACAGGCCGAATTACGCCTAAAAGGCGTAATTCGGCCTTTTTGGTAGCCCCTCGGGAGGGTGTCATTCACACATCTAATTGATCAATGAAAATTTCATTATGAAATAACTCAGTAGATCTCTCTTTCACACCATGCTTAATTAGGGCGTGAAAAACCATCTCACACGAAGTTTGTGCGGCTGTGTGTCAGTATTTTTCTTCCCGTGGAACCGAAGTGCTCACTTTCAAACGGCAGATCCTTTTGCGGAGTTCTGCCCATGGAACTAGGGGGTAATCTCCCTTCCATTGTCTATTTAAAACACTCCCCTTTCCCTCACTCGACCCCCCCCCCCCCCTGGCATAGATTGATCTCCCCTCACTCTCCTACTTTCACTCTCCTACTTGGGGGGGTTCCAACCTATTTCGTGTACGTTTGTACGGAAAAAAAACACGGGTTTCCTCAAACAAAAAAATACAAAAAAATACAAAAAAATACAAAAAAGTACAAAAAAATACAAAAAATAAAAACAGTTTTATATGGTAATTTACCATTATTGTTCGAACTTTTACTGTTTTTAAACATTCTTCCACGCTATTTTACGCAATTTAGCACAAAATATATACAGTCGGACCCCGATTTAACGGCACCCTCGGGGGAAAGGGTTTTGTCCGCTAAATCGGGGGCCGTTAAATCGGGGTCCGACTGTACATATTTTACATGTGTAGCATGCCAAAATCGCGAGAGAAATTTCCCCAAATCGCAATTTCTTACCGAGAAAATTTTCCCGAATCGTATTTTCTAAGCGAGAAATTTCCCCGAATCGCAATTTCTTACCGAGAAAATTTTCCCGAATCGTATTTTCTAAGCGAGAAATTTCCCCGAATCGCAATTTCTTACCGAGAAAATTTTCTCGAATCGTATTTTCTAAGTGAGAAATTTCCCCGAATCGCAATTTCTTACCGAGAAAATTTTCTCGAATCGTATTTTCTAAGCGAGAAATTTCCCCGAATCGCAATTTCTTACCGAGAAAATTTTCTCGAATCGTATTTTCTAAGCGAGAAATTTCCCCGAATCGCAATTTCTTACCGAGAAAATTTTCTCGAATCGTATTTTCTAAGCGAGAAATTTCCCCGAATCGCAATTTCTTACCGAGAAAATTTTCTCGAATCGTATTTTCTAAGCGAGAAATTTCCTCGAATCGCAATTTCTTACCGAGAAAATTTTCTCGAATCGTATTTTCTAAGCGAGAAATTTCTCCAAATCGCAATTTCTTACCGAGAAAATTTTCTCGAATCGTATTTTCTAAGCGAGAAATTTTCCCGAATCGCAATTTCTTACCGAGAAAATTTTCTCGAATCGTATTTTCTAAGCGAGAAATTTTCCTGAATCGCAATTTCTTACCGAGAAAATTTTCTCGAATCGTATTTTCTAATCGAAAAATTTCCCCGAATCGCAATTTCTTACCGTTTATGTATAGCTGGGTTCCGTTCATGTTCATGTACATGTATTATTTATACTTTTTTCACGCACCCACATCCTTCATTATTTTTTTGTATTTTTTTGTACTTTTTTGTATTGTTTGTATGGAAAAAAACAGGAATTTTGGATACTTTTATGTATGGTCCGTACAAGAAAATACAAAAAAATACAAAAAAATAGGTTGGAACCCCCCCTCCTACTTTCACTCTCCCCTTCTTTCATGTAGCATGAGGTTGATAGGGTTGACGGGTGGTATAGCCTCAGGGAAAAGCTCCGTTGGAAAGGTCCTCCAGGAGGAAGGGGTTATTGTAATTTGCTGTGATACAGCTGCCAAACAAGGTACAGTTCAGGAAATACTGGTCCTTGATTGGCTGATAACCAGTCACGTGATCTAAATAACGAGTTCTGATTGGTTGTTTACTTGTTTCACTGCAATTCTTTGCAACTACTAAGGATATTGTTTTAAACAAATCACTATTTGGTACCAAAGATTGGTTTAAACAATTCACTATCACTGTTTACTCAAGTTCTGGTACCAAAGATTTGAATTGGCTCGCCTGTAGTTGTATTATGTACCTTTGTCTCAACTCTCACAAGTTCAAAAGACTGCCCTCTTCGCTTACCGTTACAATTCCCCCATTTCCAGTTGTGGAGCAGGGTTGTCCCGGATACGAGAAGGTGGTAAAGACGTTCGGTACGGATATCCTTCTACCTAACGGGGAGATAGATCGACAAAAACTGGGTAAGAAAGAGAGGGGGGAGAATAAAAGTGATTGAAAACAGCCCAAAAACGAAGTTACAACTTCTACAAGTAAAATGTAGTTGTCGAGCTGAAAATATAATACAGTCGGACCCCGATTTAGGGACACCCTCGGGGGAAAGGCTCTTGTCCACTAAATCGGGGTGTCCACTAAATCGGGGTCAAATAAGGTCAATTTCCTATATCGGGGGGAAAAAATCCTGTCCCTAAATCGGGGTGCCACTAAATCGGGGGCCCCTAAATCGGGGTCCGACTGTATATATAATATATATATATAATTACAAAGTAATACAAGTTTTTAATTTTTTACTAATAGTTTCATGCTTTCGCAATCGTCAGAAAAAAGAAAACTTGCAAATTTTAAAACGTTCAACTTCCTCTTCGACTCCTTCATCAAACCGTTTGTTGAAGTGATGCCAGGTGTCCTCTCCGGTGGGGACATTTGTTAAGAAGCTCCCATTTCTTGTTAATTAGTCCTTTCCTCGTTAATATTGCGAACTTTTCGGCCAGGCATAGAGAGCAGGTGATGTTGCCTGGGCGGTATGGTGGAGCTTTGGCGATGATCTGCCATGTTATGTCATACGTTATCTGTCTGTCATGGAGGCTCCAAACTAGTTTGGAGCCTCCATGACAGACAGATAACGTATGACATAACATGGCAGATCATCGCCAAAGCTCCACCATACCGCCCAGGCAACATCACCTGCTCTCTATGCCTGGCCGAAAAGTTCGCAATATTAACGAGGAAAGGACTAATTAACAAGAAATGGGAGCTTCTTAACAAATGTCCCCACCGGAGAGGACACCTGGCATCACTTCAACAAACGGTTTGATGAAGGAGTCGAAGAGGAAGTTGAACGTTTTAAAATTTGCAAGTTTTCTTTTTTCTGACGATTGCGAAAGCATGAAACTATTAGTAAAAAATTAAAAACTTGTATTACTTTGTAATCAGCTCCAGAATCTTGATCCTGTCGAGCGCTTTACCAGCAATCCCTTTATAAGCAAAGATATATATATAATTATATATATAATAATATATTTGATAATATATTTGATACCGATCCCTTACTAAACCATCATCTCATCACCCTGCAGGTTCGGTTGTGTTCAGCACCAGAGAGAACAGAGAGATTCTGAACAGATGTATTCACCCAGAGATAGCCAAGGTGGTCAGGAGGAGGCTTATCTGGGAGTTTTTGAAGGGAACACAGTTGGTGGTATTGGATATCCCGCTACTGTTTGAAAGTTGCAATATCAGACCCTACATGCACTCTGTAGTTCTTGTTTACTGGTATGTGAGGTGACACTGTTTTACTTTTTGATCACCACACACACATTGCACATTTTCCAAGTCTAACCACTCTAACCACTCTAACCCACTATATATATTAGAGCTCTCTCACTCTAAATTCTACCCCTCCCCTAAATCCCCTCCTCCCCCTTCCAGTCCCTCCCCTAAATCCCCTCCTCCCCCTTCCAGCCCCTCCCCTAAATCCCCTCCTCCCCCTTCCAGCCCCTCCCCTAAATCCCCTCCTCCCCCTTCCAGCCCCTCCCCTAAATCCCCTCCTCCCCTTCCAGTACCCCTCCCCTAAATCCCCTCCTCCCCCTTCAAGTACCCCTCCCCTAAATCCCCTCCTCCCCTTCCAGTACGCCCCTCCCCTAAATCCCCTCCTCCCCTAAATCCCCTCCTCCCCTTCCAGTACGCCCCTCCCCTAAATCCCCTCCTCCCCTAAATCCCCTCCTCCCCTTCCAGTACGCCCCTCCCCTAAATCCCCTCCTCCCCTAAATCCCCTCCTCCCCTTCCAGTACGCCAGAACAGCAGAAGGAGCGGTTAATGGACCGCAATGATTTCACAGAGGAGGCTGCCAACGCGAGGATCAACTCACAGTGGTCTATAGACGAGAAGAAGGGCATGGCCGATCATGTTATCGATAACACTGGACTGTTCCTGGATACCGGTACGTGGTGTTTAGATATATGGGATGTAACAATGGTAGTCATTTAATTCATCAGTAGCAATAGTGTTAAATCCTTGAACAGGAAGCCGAAGACCTTGACTCCGACTGCTTTCATATTTCGTATTCTGTACTCACTGCTTAAGCAGTGACAACTCTTCTTGATACACCAGTATTATCCTGGATTTCTTACCTGTTCCCCCATTCAGAGGCCGAAACTAGAGCACTTCTGGTAGAGCTAAAGAAAGGGATCATCCCTATTCGTAATCTTTTACTCCTCATCATGGCTGCTATTGTCGGCTTTATCCTCTACAACTTCTGAAGAAGTTTATCTATGACTGTGTGAATTATTTTCTTAATCTTGAATGAGTTTAATTTTTGATTTGTTTGAAAAAATGCGACGAGGAATGACCTTGTGAAAATTTCACTGAAATGTGATGATCATGAGTGCATCTGTTTATTTGAAGACGTGTTTATTTGATTGGTTTGTATCATTCTAATTATTCTATTATGAAACTTGTTTTTTCAATTTCTCATCAGTCCTCGTATCGCTAAATCTGCCGGCGACACACTGTCTTTATGTTGGGAGCAAATATCTCTTTTCAACGTTGCCACGCCGGTCTGCGCGTGCGCGTTCGAACTCGATCCCGAATAGAAATGAAGTATAAAAAAAGGAATTTAAAAAAATAAAGACGTGATTTTTTTTTCTACACAAAAAAGACACGCAGAAAGTTGTAAAATGTAAACGCTACCTCGTGTGGTCGCCCTGGCATACCCTGTAGGCCCGGTGTGCGTTCTTTACGGTGACTGTTGTGTACAGGCCAACTCGTATTCCATAACTCAGTCAGGGACGGCGCTGTGCAGCTGAAGTTTCAAACTTTCATCAACTACAACGTAAAACTATTTATTGAGCAGGTAGATATGGTGATGTGACCGCCCCAAAGGGCAGAAAAGTGAAACGCTGATAATGAAGCCGATGTACGAAGATAAACGATTTGATAATATTCTTCGCTTACCGTACGAGGGCGATAACCCCAAGATAAAACAACTGATCGAATCTGTTGATGACTTTGTTTTAGGGGTTGAACGGCTGCATTGGGCTGCTGTTCCCGAACAACAGATAAGTATCACACCCGAGAACGTTAGTCAGTGCTATAATTCAATCAAATATGCACCTGCGAGGGATTTTACCCCTGATTGCTCGGGCCCACCAGGAAATAACATGGGGACATTCTTCAAACATCGTCTCAAGGACCTTACTCCAAAACAAGTTGTTGATGTTACCACCAACCTCTTTGTTTCCAGTGCTAAGCTTGCTCAAGCAGCGATGAACAATTTGAACACCATTATCACTGCAGAAAAACTCGAGAAACAACTCTCTACGTGCAAAGAAGAGCTTGAACGAAATCGTGTTTTGATCATTGAACTGCAACAAACGGTCATCAGTGCCCAGAAAGAACAACTGAGCTCAGTGGAAACGTCAGTGCAGAAGGTGAAAGCTTACTCGACCGTCCTGGCTCAAAACTATGCCGCAGCCTCCCCTGTGGCGAAAAGGCTGCCAACTCCTCGTAAGCCACCAACGTCTAAGCCTCCTGCTACAGTAGTAGCTCAGTCAAACCGAGAGAAGAACTTGGTAATATTTGGGCTCCCAGAAACAACTGAGAACGCTGCTAGAACCAATCTGGATGAGCTATTTGAAGAACTGAATGAGAAACCGAAAGTTGCTAATATGAAACGTATCGGTGAGAAAAATGAGGAACGCCCTAGGCCGCTCTTGGTATCTCTTGAGAAGAGAGCAACCCTTTTGGCGCTGTTGAAGAAGGCACGGCAACTCAAAGAATCCACAAAACACTCGACCGTTTATCTGTCACCGGATCTTAACCCCTCCCAACTAAAGGAGCGAAAAGCTCTGCTTGCTACCTTGAAACGGGTTCGGACAGATGATCCAGGAGGCAATTATTACATTAGAAACAATGTAATCCAAGTCGGATAGCGAACTGAACTGTTTCTATATATGTTACCCCGCTTTAGGTAACTGCCGATGCTTTGAGCCTCTCGGCCTTGTAGGATATATATACTTAACTATATATGTCTATAGTGTAAGAGCGGGAAGAGTCTGTTAAGAACTCTAATATAAATTGTGATGTTCATTTTCATTTTCGGATAAAAAGACCAAGGTCATCCTAGTTCTTCTGGACCTTTCAGCGGCCTTTGACACCATATCTCATGCCAAGCTACTACACCGCCTGAAACATGATTATGGAGTGACTGGAAAGGTATTGAGCTGGATTGAATCATATCTTACTAATCGAACAGCTAGAGTAAAGATAGGTTCGGTCGAGTCAGAAGCAAAGTCTATCAGCATTGGTGTTCCTCAGGGTTCCATCCTGGGGCCCCTCTTGTTCATACTATACACCAGAGATCTACAGAAAATAGCGGAACTATATGGTCTCAGCCTGCACATGTATGCGGATGATTCTCAACTTTCGATAGCTTTCACACCAGAAACATTCGATGATGTGATAAAGAAAGTTCAGAGCTGTGTGTCTCATATTCGTCTCTGGATGACACAGAACCTGTTGAAGTTGAATCCGGATAAAACAGAAGTTCTTATCCTACGAAACAAATGGGATAAATCTACCAGTGATGCCACACTGAACATTGCACAAGAAGAAACGGAAGTCAAACCAGTTGCTAAGAATCTCGGCGTCATGGTCGATAGCGAACTCACGATGTCCCAGCACGTCTCCAGAGTTGTTCAGTCGTGCAACTACCAACTCGTCAACATGTGGAGAATTGCAGGCAAACTGAACAAAAAGCAAAAGACCCAACTTGTGAACTCACTGATACACTCAAAGATTGATTATTGTAGCGCTCTACTGATAGGTCTCAAAGACAAGGATGTGAAGCGTCTTCAGAAGCTACAGAACTCTGCCACTCGCTTTGTCCATGGTAAACGTAGCAGACGTGGTGTAACAGATCTACGGAAAAAATCCCACTTCCTACCTGTTAGACACAGAATAGAATATAAGATCTGTATGATGGTATACAAATCCCTGAATAATGGGACGCCTGGATACATATCAGAAATGCTACAAAGACGGAAACAAAAACCGATGAGTTTAAGAGTCGATTGTGACACGACAAGACTGGAAGAGGTACACAGTAACTACAACTACAAAACCACTGAGAGAGCTTTTAGTATAGCTGCTCCGAGGATCTGGAATCGCCTACCTGAAGAAAAGAGTAAACACACACACGCATTGAGCAAGCTCAATGTTTAGCTATTCTCCGGCTGGGTATAGGGCTCTACTAATACCTGAAGAAATTCGAACCACAGAAACCTTGCCGATGTTTAAAAAGGCCTTGAAAACCCATATGTTTACTTTGGCTTATGGACCTGAATAAACCTCACTCGGCATTATATCAGTACCGCACCATCTTCCCGGCACAAATCTACCTGCATCATTTCCTGGGCACCCAGTCCAGTTAACTTCACAGTAAATCTGTTGTTTTCCCCCAGGCTCCAGCTCCGCACATAAACGCCTCATTATTCCCTGCCTATAATATTCCTTGCATGCGGTTCTAAATCTGATCCTGTTTCACAACTTTTGGGAAATAGATCCCTCCCTTGGCCTTACCTGGTTCGTTCCTGGGTTCCCGTGTCCTGTCTGCTGTCTCTCGCTATCACTGCCACCACTACCCTACTTCCAGACCCACACTCCAGCTCCCTTATATCCCACCTATGACCTGCTGACACAATCCTATATCATTTCTTCCTGGAACTAAATAGTCTACCTCCCTGTCCTTACCTGGTTCGTACCTAGGTTCTCGTGTCCTTTCTGCTGTCTCTCGCTACCATTGCCACCACGCCCTATTTCCAGACCCACACTCCAGCTCCCCTATATCCCACCTATGACCTGCTTTCTCAATCCTACATCATTTCTTCCTGCAGTTCCATGGAACTAAATAGTCTGCCTCCCTGTCCTTACCTGGTTCGTTCCTGGGTTTCCCGTGTCCTAGGTGCTGTCTCTTCTTCCAGACCCTCTCTCCAGCTTCCTTACATCCCACCTGACCTACTGTCTCTACTCTGCACCATTCCTTCCTATATTCCTTCCTACATCCCTTCCTACTTTCTACACCATTCCTTCCTACATCTACCTGAGACTTAGTAGAGGGACCACCTATGACTGAGTCAATGAGTTAATATTTTCAAGTGTGCATTTTGTGTAAATTGTTAACATTTTCTGGCCTCTGAGTTGTTTAGCAGAGTTTGAGTAGCTGAGGTTCCAGACTGGCTGAGTTTTATGCCGAAGAATGAAGAAAGAAGACCATACACACCGTTTTTCTCAATACGTTTTTCTCGATAAAAAACTTGTCAAGGATACCGTTTTTCTCAATACGTTTTTCTCAATAAAAAAACTTTTCAAGGATACCGTTTTTCTCAATACGTTTTTCTCGATAAAAAACTTGTCAAGGATACCGTTTTTCTCAATACGTTTTTCTCGATAAAAACTTGTCAAGGACTCTTCAGTGAGTGTGTGTTTGAAGGACAGCTAATTTATTATTTATTTATTACCGAATCTGTGTGTATGTGTTTGTGATTGTCTGTTTGTCTGTGAATGTGTTTGTACGTGTGTTAGTATGTTTTTGTATCAACCGTTTTGTATTGACTGCTGATGTTGTGTTTTGCGTCTGTGACTTTGTGTATTCTGTTTAATCTGTTTTTATGTTTGTCTGCTTGTTTTGTTAGTTCGTTACCTTGTTTTCTATAACCCCTTGTTCCTCGTATTTTGTGCATCTAATGCTACTAGGATGTGTATCACTGTCTCTAAGTATTGTTTAAACCGCTTTAGGAAACCGCTGATGTGAACTGTATATTTTCACCTCTCAGCCTTGTATCACTTTATTAGTGTATGGTGTAAGAGCGGGACGAAGTTATATATTAATTGTGTGACTTTGTGATAAATTGTGCGTAAACTTAAACTTAAACTTAAACGGGCCTCCGGTCCAGCAAGTCCCTGAGTTTCCGGGGTGGGGAGCCAGGGGGTGTTATCTAGTGCAAGTTACATCGCAGTATTCCACACCCCCTTTACCATTCGCTCACTGTGAGAAACCCATTTCTCCCCATTAGAGGTGTGATGGCTCGTGGTCACCAAAAAGAACTTGCTCAGCAGAAGAACGCTAAAAAAGCAGCGGCTGCGAAAAAGGGATCCGATCAAAAGAAATCTGCTGGAGCTGCTCTCCATTTCACCTGTACTGTTTGCAGAGTGAGTAATTTCAAGGGGGGAATTACTATTTACAGTGACATTCTAGTGAGGTTCAGAGCCAAGCTAATCTGTACTTTTTATCCTTTCAGAGCCAAATGGGAGACCCGAAAACTTACAAGCAGCATTTTGAGAGCAAGCACTCCAAGCTACCTCTACCGGATGTCCTAAAGGATCAAGCCTAAACTCTCAATTTGAACACTAGCTGATACAATAATAGTTTCCCTTTTCCCCTTTCAGTTCGATATATATCACTTGACTATAGTTTTTAAATCGTGTGTTTCACTTGTGGTATTATACTCCCCAAATCTACCCCTAATGATAGCCTAACATTTCATGTGTTAGTCCACCTAGCCTGTACAAATGTACTCCCCAAATCGACCCCCCACTCCCCAGTAATTAGCTAACGATCATTCCAGAATTATGGTTAACAGGTCCTGGTGGCTATCTTTACAGCACGACTGGGTCGATGGGTTTGCAGAGAGAGAAAAGGTGTGGGTTTCAGCACATCATACGGAAGAGAAGACAGTTCACAGTTATCTGAACTCTGAAGGGGGCACCGATAATCTTTTCATCTCTAATCTGGTGTGAGATATTTGTTGTTTGTTGTTGTTGTTCCATCTGGGAGTGAATTTTTTCTCTTTTAATCATCATTCCTAATCTGTCACCCCATAATAAAACAACTTTTATAAAACTAATTGAAATTTCACAACAAAATAATACAGCTGTATTGAAATTTCTATGACGTGACTAATTTCCCAGGTCTCATCTAATGACGTCACTAATTTTCCAGGTCTCATCTAATCGACTGAAGGTGACGCACAAGGAAAGCGGTTGTACGACTACCTTCCTTGCCCCCTCTTCATCCTACAAGATTACACCCCTCAACAAGCCGCAGTGTGTGGATGTTACAAGTTCGGGTGGTCTTGGCGCCGTCGCTGATGGTAATTAGTAGACCCACCCCCCGAAGGTCCTTTTCTCTTCCCCCGACTCTGTTCTTATCATGCATCTCCTTTCCTCTTCGACACCTCCACTGCCCCCACTCCCCGCATATAAATGGGGGGGGGGGTTAGAACATTCAAGATCTCCATCTCCATCTAACTTGGTAATGAAATTACCCCTCAGCGTTATAATAGCTCATACGATATATTAACAGGGGTGACTTCGTAACCAACCATCTAACTATGTATGCCCCCTCTCAGGAAAGGATGTGTTGATATTTGAAACTGTCAGCGGTATTGTCAGGAGGAAATTATCAGGTCATCTAGCGGAAGTTGAAACTGTCCGGTTTTTTCCAAGTGACAAGGTCCTACTTACAGGTTGTTAAAACAAATTGAAACAGATTTTTCTAACTTTAGTTAGGGGCGGGAACGGTATTAGCGTTGTTCTGAAATAATTTCAGTGAAATAAAATTGAGCCAGCTTGACATGACTCGCTAAAATTACCGTAGCCCCCTTGCTACCGCGACGGTTCCCTACTCCCTAAAATTGGTTTTGACCCGTGTAACAAACCGAACCAAGGCCCTGTTTCGCACCAATCACCAATTTATACCAGTCGGTATTCCCCAAATAAATCATTTAAATTCAGGTGGTGCGGACATGTGCCTGAGAATCTGGTCTGTTGAGGATGGCTCATGTCCGGTAACAATACCTGCCCACAAGAGGATCATCAACAGTGTGGCAATTATTGACAGAGGAAAGGAAGTTGTATCGGCTTCTTCGGGTACGTTTTTGATATACGAAAATTCGATTTTATCTGTTTCTTACTTCTGTAGATTTGACAATTTTATTATCCTTTATCTGTTTTTGTCTTGTTGCTATGATATCATGGAAGTGTCAGCTTTCCTTGCTGATATCATCTAACGTTGTTATGTTCTTACCCTCCTTTATGTATTTGTAGGGCGGAGCTCGCGAAAAGGGGGTCGACCTAGGCAAATCTAACATCTGTTTACATTCTAGATGGATCTATCAAGGTGTGGAGATGTGGAGATCAGAGTTGCCTGGAAACTATAACCCCTGAAGTGGGGGGAATCAACGATATCTCACTGTTCCCGGTACATGAGCAATTGACAGACATAGACAAAGTACAAACACACAGACAGACAGTATAGTAAGGGGATATTTCAGCTTCACCGGGAAAAAATGTGTAACAAGAGTTTTCCAACGCCATTGTACTCAGAATGGATCCCTCTAACGATCCCAACCAATGCTCAAATTGAGCAGAGGGTGCTAAGGCCTCATTTCCGGGTGGGCGTGGTACCTGTGTTTTCAACCTGAGGCCAAAACCATAAGTACCCTTAAAATAGGAGTAGAGATGAAATCGAGGGCACTAAAGTGATCAGCGTCGTCGCATTAGTGGGGGTAGGTGCCGGAATTAAGTCTCTATCTCATCTGGTTAATTAGATAATTGGATAATTAGGTTTGCGCATAACCGTTTTTTGGCAATGCGGCTATAGCCACTTAAGAATGGTTTGGAGATTTTTCATTGGTGCCATTTTGTAGGCAAAGCGAATTTACGGGGGGTCGACGTCGGACTTTTAAGCTCTATCTTCAACCGTTTAGCCGTTATCTGGCTTTTAAGATGCTCCAAATGAGCAAAATACGGTAAAAAGCCCGATTTTGAACACTGTTAAAGCCAAATAACGGCTAAACGGTTGAAGATAGAGCTTAAAAGTCCGACGTCGACCCCCCATAAATTCGCTTTGCCTACAAAATGGCACCAATGAAAAGTCTCCAAACCATTCTTAAGTGGCTATAGCCGTATAGCCAAAAAACGGTTATGCACAAACCTAATTATCCAATTATCTAATTAACCAGATGAGATAGAGACTTAATTCCAGCACCTACCCCCACTAATTTGAGGACGCTGATCATTTTAGTGCCCTCGGTTTTGTCTCTACTCCTTTCCTAAGTGGCTATAGCCGTATAGCCAACAAACGGTTATGTGCAAACCTAATTATCCAATTATCTAATTAACCAGATGAGATAGAGACTTAATTCCGGCACGTACCCCCACTAATGCGACGACGCTGATCACTTTAGTGCCCTCGATTTCATCTCTACTCCTATTTTAAGGGTACTTATGGTTTTGGCCTCAGGTTGAAAACACAGGTACCACGCCCACCCGGAAATGAGGCCTTAGCACCCTCTGCTCAATTTGAGCATTGGTTGGGATCGTTAGATGGGTCCATTCTGAGTACAATGGCGTTGGAAAACTCTTGTTACACATTTTTTCCCGGTTTGGGCAAAAATTGTCGTTAAATCCCCTTACTAGTAAGGAAACAAACAAACAGATACATTCGGACAGACACACACACAGACGAACTGACTGAAAGTTCTTGTTTGTGTGAGCTGAGTAAATTTAGGAGGAAATAACTGTTTTTTCTGCCCCTTGTGTGATATATAGAGGGATCATTATAAGCACATTATTTCACAGTTTTTCATGTGATTAGACAGTATGTAATCACACCAGTATTTACATATTCTACTTGCACATCAGGATCATAACATAATAAAATGTTCAAGATACGATCCTAAAATGTTCAAGATACGATCGTAAAATCAAAATATCCACGCCCTTTAGTTACCCTTTGACCGCCCCATAGAACCCGGTGTCCCGATTTTTTTTTCAAGCCTGGAATTTTTTTGCTCGTTTTGCTGCAGGAATTTTACTATTTGCTGCAGTCATGGATAGGGATTTTGCCGTCCTAAAATACCCCGGCAGTCCCAGTTATACCCCTAACATTGGAATATTTCCCTACTGCAGTCCCTATAAGGTTGGAATATTCCTTGGAATATTCCATCTTTGCAGTGCCTGCTGCAGTGCTGCTGCAGTAGTGGAAATTCCTTGGAATATTCCATCTCTGCAGTGCCTGCTGCAGTGCTGCTGCAGCAGTGGAAATTTCTTGGAATATTCCACTCAGGGACTGCAACAGTGACTATAACGATCTCACCCCTTTGTAAAGCTATGGGGAAAAAAGAGAGCTATGTTAAAGTATGAATCTCTCTTTTCTTCCCCTTCCCTGCTGCAGTGCTGCAGCGACTGCAGAGATGGAAAATTCCGAGAAAATTCCACTCAGGTACTGCAACAGTGACTATAACGATCTCACCCCTTTGTAAAGCTATGGGGAAAAAAGAGATCTTTGTTAAAGTATGAATCTCTCTTTTCTTTCCCCCTCCCCCTTACTCGACTGTTGTCGGTGCATTACGCATAACTGGGGCATGCCCCAACATATTCTATCTCTGTTACACACTGTTAACACTGCAGCACTGCTGTATCTCTGTGTGTAAGTATGGGAAATATCTTCTGCTGCTGCAGCAGCTGCTGCTGCAGTCCCCAATATTTTTTCATTTTGCTGCAAGGATTTTGTTTTGCTGCAGAATTTTTGCATTTATCTTTCCTTCATATTCCAGAGATCGGGACACTGGGCCATAGAACAGGAGAGAAAGCGCCTCGCCTTTAGGTACGGGGTGCCTCCATTACCCCCCTCCTTCTCAACCCTTCCTCTGATGCGAAAGAGAAAAATAGGGGACCCCCCTCCTTCAACCCTGCCCCTCCATTTAGGGCTCATCTGAAGGAAGTGGAAAGTTGTGTAGTGTGTCAAGTAATGGAACGCTATCACTCCATAACCTCGGAAATCAAGACAGACGGGAGTACAGGCATACTGGTGGTGAGCTGACTGCTTGTGCTGCTGTGGACGATGTCACTGTGGTGAGTTGGTGTATCTCCCTTGAATGTGAACAGAGCGGAGGAGATCAGAGTGGAAAAAAGAGAGTGAGAGAGAGAGAGAGAGATTTGTGTGCTGAGGAGGAGTCTTGGGTGTGTGTAATGCCAGAGTGAAAGCAGGAGAAACCTGAGATATAGAGTCAGTGACCCACAGAGAGATGCTATTAGCAACCAGAAAAACAGTTTATGATTTATCATAAGACAGTGAGGTGTACCAACTCTCAAATACACTGCATTTATCTCTAGAGAGTCTCTAAAAGGGGGGAGTCTGAACGAAACTTTTAGTGGTCTTTTTAGAAAACTGTATTCAGTTAGTGCAAAGATAATATAATTGGTTTTTACAAAAAACCAAAATAATGTCATCCCAGATGGCGGGATCAGAGAGCGGTGAAATCCTGACTTTTGACTGCCGAGATCTTTCTACACCAGTCTCTATCAACCAGCGCAGTAGATACCGTGTTACCAACATTTGTAAAGATCACAGTGACACTAGGTTCGTCAAACAAACACACATGCTTAAATATTTACTTTCTTCCTGAATACGTCCTTTTTTCCTTTAACTCTAATCGCGTCTCCCCTGCAAACAAATCCCATTGCCGCTCCAATCCCATCTTCCCCCGGCCCCCAAATAACCATCATGTCCCTCCCCCAATAACCACCCCTCCTCCAATAACCACCCCTCCTCCAATAACCACCCCTCCCCCATAACCAGTAACCACCCCCCAATAACCACCCCTCCTCAGTTCTGTGTGGGTATCTCAGAGTGACGGAGAGTGCTATCTCTACAACACACTACCGACACAGGACCCCCCCCCCCCATATTCCATAACCACCACCCCCCATAACCACCCCCCAATAACCACCCCTCCCCCAATAACCACCCACCCCCAATAACCACCCCTCCCCCAATAACCACCCCTGCTTCAGTTCTGTGTGGGTATCTCAGGGTGACGGAGAGTGCTATCTCTACAACACTCAAGACCGCTTTCCAGCGCTCACACTAAGCGGGGGTGATAGTGAGGGGATATTAGGTTTAGCAGTCGCCGAGGGGTTAGTACTGACATCTGCCAAGGACAAGATTGTGCGAAGATACACACTTTAGAGAGACATTATGGGCATTTTCTTGTTGTTTTTTTGGTTAAATTATTATTTGAATATAAATTATATTACAGTTTCTATAAGCGATTCGTTTTCATAACTGACAGATTCTGATAACCAATATTGTGTGTGTTTTATAACTGAATCCTGATAATTCTCAATTAAACCCTTGCCACCGTCCACCACTAGTTAAGGTAAACCGCATTATGACAGAAGAATGATACCCAAGAACCTCCGGTTGTATGTGGGAGGGGAGGGGAGGGAGCGAAAGGTGTTGTTAGAAAACAGGAAAACTAATACTGGACTACTACTGCAGGGGGATGTGTGTGCTCAACTTCGTGAGTGATCGTTGTTGTGTTTTGTAACAACATTAGGTACATGTACATACGATATTGTGATCTCATTCTGAATGTGATAGTCCTGCAGGACTATCACACTCAGAATGAGGAAGATCCGGATCCTGACAGTTTCAATATCAGATAAGTATTTCCATTTCCCAACTGACAACAGATAGTTCGGAGTTGAACGAGATAAGGAGTTTGTGTGAGAGAGTGACTGATGTATACGCTTCAATTGGTGTCCTGACAATCATGAGCGGTAAATTTAGCCTGTCTTCTGTCTGTCTGTCTGTCTGTCTGTCTGTCTGTCTGTCTGTCTGTCTGTCTGTCTTTCTGTCTGTCTGTCTGTCTGTCTGTCTATCTTTCTGTCGGTCTGTCGGTCTGTCTGTCTGTATGTCTGTATGTATGTCGGTATGTCTGTCTGTCTGTATTCTGTCTGTCTGTCGGTCTGTCTGTCTGTCTGTCTAATTACCACTCTCCCCAGAGGATGAAGGGGAGTGCCGATATCTCTCCCTCGTTACGGCATGTAACAGTACAGGAAAGTTGGGAGACGCTGAAATTCTGGCAGTTACCGATGTCCTCTTTGTTGAGATAAAGGAGGGCGATCCAGTGGAGTTTACCAGCGCTTGCAAACATTATCTAACACAAGGTGGGTTACACACACATTCTGGTAACCACGGTTACATTCTGGTAACCATGGTTACATTCTGGTAACCATCGTCCACGGTAACCAATAACAACCCCACAAACCTTCAGGGACATTTTTCTTTGGCATCACGGAACAGGGTGATAGCTATGATTTAACAGTAAACTTCCAAAACAAGGTTAACCGGCAATCAAAAGTGGACTCTCGCTTTCTCTGGTAAGATCTATTCACTACTCGAACCCTTTTTTTAATATATGTAAAAAGGATCTGGGTCCGTATAATTTATATATCCCCTGTGAAACAGGAACCGACCGAATCAGGAAATACTGGTCTCTGATTGGCTGATAACCAGTCACGTGACCTAAATAATGAGTTCTGATTGGTAATTGGTTGTTTACTTGTTTCGGTCGGTTCCTGCTGTGAAACAACCAACCTAATATTCTCCCAGGAACAGATCCCTATTGACCCATCCGCTCAAGTTTTTCTCCGCCTACACAACTTGGTTTGCCAGCCTAATCTGTGGAAGTGTGTCTGTGTGTACGGTGTATGCAGGTGCCAACCAGGCCCGGGCTGCCGTTATTAGTAGGGTCAGCTCGGAGAGGGCCGGAGCTCGATTTCAGGTGAGAAGAAATTGTAGAAAGAATAATAGCTTGATTTCTTTGTGTAGTATGAGATCTCATACAATGAAATCAAATGAGAACAAATTGTATTTTACCCTACTTCACTCAAAGAGAGAATTTAAGAAGTTTTCAAACGCCCCCGGTCCTCAAATTACTAGTTTTATGACAGTTCAATAAACAGTCAGTGAGTGTGTTGCTGTGCCGGTCGCAGGTAAGACACGCTGAAAGATGGTGGTAATCTCATGGAGTGGGATTTTAGTAATCTTAGTGACCGTTTAGTGACCGTTAATTTAGTAAATCTTGACCGCTATCAGTGATGTGGTACTGGTAAATATATTTTCAATATCATGTTATACCTTTCCAGTACATGTTATGTAATTTCATACTATCGAGCGTGAGACGTCTGATGTAACTTTGTGAGTGAATATATTCTTTCTTCCTCCTTCTACACTCACAACCAATCTTTATCTCTCTCTCCTCTTTGTTACAGTCGCTCTCTACTATTTAAGTATTTAACTCTCCTAAATTTCTCATTCCCTACTATAACTCTCCTATAACTCTCTTCTCATTAAAACACACCTCTACCGCAGTAATGCAAATGGTTACACAATCCTCTCTGTAACTCCGCTTTTCCCAGTGTGGTGACTGGTGTGTTTACCATGGTAACAGTTACCAATACAATTTCACGGTAACGGTAATGGTTACCATGTTAACAGTGTTAATACCTTGTTATCATCAGGTCAGGGGAGTGGATGACGGTGGGTCAGTTGCCAACTTTGTTGAAACAGAACAGATCCTCCAGCTGGGTGACAAAATGTGTAGTTTCCTACAAATTAGGGGCAGTGTCCCTGTGTTTTGGGAACAGAGCGGCCTACAGGTTGGATCTCATAAACTAACCATGACCCGAGGTTACGAGCTAACTCAGATGGCTTACGACAAGTAGGTTTATTGACAGGAACCGACCGAATCAGCAAATGCTGGTCCCTGATTGGCTGATAACCAGTCACGTGACCTGAATAACGAGTTCTGATTGGTTGTTTACTTGTTTCGGTCGGTTCTTGTTTATTGGGGATTCTGAGCCAAATACTCAGTATGATAAGTTTAGTCATACGGCCCTGGTTTGGTTACAAAATAGCCTTCACGCACGCTGGCACGGGAGGGGTTGTTTCGTAACCAAGGCCCTGGTGCCATCCGATCGAACCCCGTCTCCAACTCATAAAACTAACTTATACCCCCCCCCCCCCTAGGCACATGACAGTACTAAAAAACAACTATGGTATGGTCATGATACTAAATCTGTTATCCAGTAAACCCAACACTGACGAGTGTTACCTGTCACATCAATACCAGGTAGGAGCACCATAGGTCAACCTCCCCCTTCTTTTATTTGTGGAAAGTTTTACTTTTCTAATTACATCCCCTCCTTAGTCCTCTCCCCCTTCCTCTCCCCCTGTCTCATTTATGTACTTGCTTATAATTTGCTTCTGTATTATATATCCTGTCAAATTCCAAGTCACGTGACCTAATCTAACCCTTTTCCAGGCCCACCAAGCTGACAGTATACACGATGACGTACTAATCCGGAACTTTGACTATCACTCTGTGGTGAGGAGTGGTAAAATGGAACTCCTGGCGCCCCTTTATAAAGACATTGAAACTTTTGTTGGTTACGCTGGGTTCTTCCGGAAATCGGGTGTAGACTGTCAGGGGTAAGTACTAATAGTACTAACAGGGGTAAGTACTAACAGGGGTAAGTACTAATTTGCCTTGTCAGGGGTAAGTACTAATTTGCCTTGTGGATCAGTGCTGGGTTACCAAGAAGAAGAAAGAGTTCTAAGCTCTTCTGTACTCGGGGGAGGGCGACAGGACTCAAGATTTAATTACCTTACTCTCGTTTTTTAAGAAACGCTTTAGTAAGAAACTTTTTTATTTACTTTTCAAATGTAAATTACACAATTCAGAGACACCACAACAAAATAGAACACCCCTAACTTGTTTATTTTCTTGAAAAAGGATAAATTCTTTTTGTTTTTGGATTGCTTACACCTGTAGTTTCCTAGAAAAAAGTTTCTTATTTAAAAGTTTCTTGAAATATGCGAGCTTAATTAACGAGAGTAAGGTAATATTAATTATTAACTTTGATATAAAACCTGTTCACAGCATCCAGGAGGGAGTGTTGCGGACGAACTGTCTGGATTGTATTGACAGGACGAACTCAGTTCAGAAGTATATCTCCCACCGTGTTCTATACAAACAACTGGAGTATATTGGTGCCACGCCCCAGGTATTTTCATGAACCGACCGAATCAGGAAATACTGGTCCCTGATTGGCTGATAACCAGTCACGTGACCTAATTAACGATTTCTGATTGGTTGTTTACTTGTTTCGGTCGGTTCCTGGTACGTATTTTACTAATTTTTATCACCAAATTTGGTGATATATAATCAAGAAAAAAAAGCGAAATCATTAATCATACACATGTTATAATGGAACCCTATCCGTGCCATTTGTTTTTAAAAGAGTGGTGACACCATTGCATTACCAACTTGTGTATTTGTAGATTGAAAAGTTTGCAGCAGCGATAGATAAATGCTGGCACAGCAACGCTAACCTTGTATCCAGGGCTTACTGTGGTACGGGTGCACTAAAGACGGCGGGTGGAAAAGTAAGTGTGACAGAAACAGGGTCATACTGAAACAGAGATAGAGTCACTACATAGTGAGTCGTATTAGGCTGTCCAGTATTGATTGTCGTTGGGCTTTTATCGAAAAATGGTTTGAGATAGAGCAAAATGGACTTCACCACCGTTTTTCTCATGCGATTTTAGATCGGAATATGATGCCTGATATTGGTATATGGTTGTTCCCGATTCCCACCAGGCTATTTCTTCTACGCCACTCTTTTTGCTGCTGCACGGGGTTACCAATGTTTTTTAAAAGCTGCTGGAAGAAAATTGGTACGGGTTCTTTAGCTCCCGTAGTGCTCAATCGCTAGACAATCGTCTAAGGATGAGATATGCATGCGATTTGGGTCTCTAAGTGTGCACTTATAACCTCTAGAATAGTAAATGTATCATGAAAAAGCGAAAAAAGTGCATACAAAAACTGGCCCGTTTTCGAAAACCTCAATTAGTCACTTAAAAAGTCAACCAATCACATAATTGGCTTCACTAGGTCTTAGAGCTTACTTAGAACTATCTTTTACTGCAGAGTTTTTTATTGCAAGTCAATCTTGATGAGACCCGGAAGTAAAAATTTCTAATTTTGACCAACACTTTTTGGAGGCACATTGCTCAGTGACAAAATAAATATAGGATATTTTATTACATCTTAAACGATAGATAATTGTCCAATGAACAAGCTTGATGCAACAAAACATCACTCAGGTACCATTTTTAAGAAGTACAGCAGTTTTGGTGCTAAAACTCGAAAATCGCGATTTTTCATATGCAGCGTGAACAAGAGTGGTGTAGAGAAAATAGCCTGCTGGGAACCAAGCACATACCGATACCGATACCGGGCATCTTATTCCGATCTAAAATCGCATGAGAAAAACGGTGGTGAAGTCCATTTTGCTCTATCTCAAACCATTGTCTCATAAAAGCCCAACGACAATCAATACTGGACAGCCTAATACTAAATACAGGAAGTTCAAGAGAAACTGAAACTGAAACAGAAACAGAAAAACAGAAACAGAGAAACAGAGAAACAGAAACACAGAATTAGAAAAACAGAAACAGAGAAACAAAAATAGAGACGGATAGAGAGTTTCTGTTAGTCTCTGACAGATCTACACAGAAAGTTGTAACAGTCTAACTTATCTTTAGATGGGCAAGCTCACAGACGCTACGAGATCCTTCAAACGGGCGATAAAGAACAATTTCCTGGATGATGAGCGACAGGAAGCCATTGAAGAGTTACTAATGTACCCCAGTAAACCTCTCAGTCCGGTTATCTCCAAATGTGAACGATTCCGTGAGTCCCCCAGATCCAATTGTTCGCGTCACTCCCTGCTTATGTAGTCTGTGATTCATATTGAATAGGTTATGTAAAGACCTGAATTCGTGTAATATTTCACTATAATTTTCAGTACCCAGTTCGTTTGTGGATGGTCTGTTGGCTGAGTCACGTGACTTCTCCCAAAAGATCCCAATCCGTGTATCCGTGGGAACTTGGAATAGCAACGGAGGTAAGAGAGAGGGGGATACCGAAATACGGCCACGAACCAACATAAATTACCCCACTGGGTATACAGTTACCATGGTAACTATACGGTTACCATGGTAACTATATAATACTATACAGTTACCATGGCAACTATACGGTTACCATGGTAACATAATGCACTGTTCAGGTCGGATCCAGAAGGAAGACAAGAAAAAGTTGGCTGACTGGTTACTGGATGCTCCCGCTGTGACCCGATCCCGGAATGTGGACCTAATGAGTGATGATCTGAGTGCCGTGGATATATCGCTTGGTGAGTAACTAAATTCGGGGCACTGGGATGATCAACCGATATACTGCAGCACTAGAGTATCGGTTGATCTTTAGATCTAATGATACCGCAATGGACCGCCTTGTGAGATCACCAAGCTATGTTAGAATGTTGCCCTAAAACTCCTCTCTCTCTCAGATGACAAGCTGGCCTCATTTGGTTACGTTGACAGAAGTGCCACTAATTTGAGTGACAGTCCAGATGTTGTCGTTATTGGTCTCCAGGAGTTAGTGGATTTGACCGCTGGAAACATCGTTTCATCCAGGTAGGACCCGGTAGGACTTGTGACTTGTGTGTGGTTCACACCACATTATATTTCATTTCTATGAGGGTTAATTAGATCAGGGAGGACCATCTTGACCCAAGTTAGAGATTTGTGGGTTTCCATATAAATGATTGGTAATCATGTAAATCAGGAGCCAACTTACCGGACAAAAACCTTTCCTCCGAGCATCCTGGTAAATCGGGGTCCTACTGTATACTTCAATCGCTTGTTAACAAAACACCGAGATAATGGTACTAAACCAAACTTCACTTCAGTCAAAGTAAGAGGAGTCAGTGGAGTAGTTGGTTCCAAGATATCCTGTGTCGGGAGAGCTCATATATCCTGATATCATCTCTGCAACTTGTCGGAGTGTGTCTCTTTGTCTTTGTGAAGTCAAACCACGTTCAATACTGCACGTTAGTAAATGTGGGGTGTTTTAAATGAAAATATTTCCGAGATTTTCTCTCCACTTAATTGAATAATTAAAAAATTAATTGTGACTAATGCAGTTTTCCCCACGCAGTGATATTTGTATCGAGTCAATAAAAACTGGTCTGAAAGGCAAGACTGGTAACAAGGGAGGGGTAGTGATCTCCTTCAATCTCTACTCCACCTCTCTCTGTTTTGTATGTGCTCATCTCGCGGCTGGACAGACTGCAGTTAATGAACGGAACAAGCACTATGATAGCATTAGTGAGAAGGCAATACTGACAAATGTAAGTGGTTTGAATTTTAGTGAAAATGACAAAGTGGTGAATTTTAGTGAAACTAAGACATAAGAAGAGGGTGGATTTAAGTGAAATTAGGTTGTGTTACTACTTCCTCATAGCGATTTGGGTGTCAAAACTTCACTTTTTCCGGGGTGTATATTTCAGCTTTATATATCGGTTTGTTAAACCCTCCCTCTCTCCTATCCCACAGGGAATGGAACTAGATGACCACGATTATGTTTTTTGGTGTGGAGACTTCAACTACAGGATAGACCTACCCAATCACCAGATAAGAGATCTTGTTAAAGAAAGTTGCTGGCACGATCTACAGTGTGCTGATCAACTGACTGTTCAGCGGAATATGGGCAAGGTGAGAGATCAATAAATAAATCGGATGTAGATGTGTGACACAGGCATCACAAGTGTCACACTTTGGATGAGAGAGACGGAGGGCGCGAGAGTAATACGCGCAGGGGAAGGCGCGCGACACTCTTCAAATTTTCCCACGCTTCTCCCTTCTTATCGATTTTCAGAAACCAGTTCCTTTCCAACTTCAGTGTTGGACAATGAAATGTCACACCCAATACCTATCTTTCTTCAGGTATTTCAAGGATTTAATGAGGGTCCCCTTGACTTCGCACCCACCTACAAATACGATCTGAACTCGGATTACTACGATACAAGCGACAAGTTCCGTTCTCCCGCCTGGTACATATTTATCTCAGCAGTCCTGAATTCCGAAGTTTTAACCTTTTGATAATGATTAGTTTCTTATATTTACTCTTTGGTCAGGTGTGACAGGGTGCTGTGGAGGTGTAAAGAGAGGACAAGATTCATGGACACTCTAACACCCGGTACCCTGCTTTACTACGGCTATACTGATATCAAGTCTTCGGATCACAGGTATTTGGGGACTAAGATAAAACAGCGGACTCTTGTCTATCAATAACCCATGTCCCCCATATCAATCAATCAATCACTCATTTCTTTCTACTCTATCCCTCTCTCTACTATATCCCTCTACCCTTTCCCTCTCTCTCTCTAACTCTCTATGCCCCCGGTTCTCTCCATCTCCCTCTAGCTTTCTTTACCTCTATTTCTGGCTGGATCCCTCTTATGAAGAGAGATCATCAGTGAATAGTACCAATCAAATATCGGTGCAGGTACCAGGTCACCAAATACAATCGTTTAATTGTGGCGTCGTCTTTTCTCTCTCTCTCTCTCTCTCTCTCTCTCTGTCTCTCTCTCTGTCTCTCTCTCTCTCTCTCTCTCTCTCTCTCTCTCTCTCTCTCTCTCTCTCTCTTCTCTCTCTCTCTCTCTCTCTCTCTCTCTCTCTCTCTCTCTCTCTCTCTCTCTCTCTCTCTCTCTCTCTCTCTCTCTCTCTCTCTCTCTCTCTCTCCCTCTGTTCCTCTCTTTCTATTTTGACGTTACCTATCTGCCTATCTGGGTCTTGGTAAGTTCAATCATATATTGCAAAATTGGTTGTATTGCTACAGTTGTAGAGTAACTTCGGTGGTACCACACCAATATTTGCTGTTTCGTACGATTCTCTTCTTATGATCGTTGTTGTTTGCCAGTCTAGTTTTACAATTTGATCCTGTTACTGTCCTTTTTCCTCCTTTGTTTCTTTTGTTTCACCATCGCTCTAGATGTTCAACAGATGTGATTAATCCATGATATATATCCATCACATATCCAACAAAGGAGAGTTCCGAAAAACAATTAATTTAAACACCGCGCTTCCAGCTGTGAACTACAGACTGAACACACATTCCACGAGCTTCTTTCTGTTCTCATTGCTTGTGAAAGGTAGATAATCGCTAGTCATTACCACTTTTATTGTGAGAGTAATTATCGTAGTGTTCAGTAATCATTGAATTCGTTGTAGTTTACTAAGAATAAGGATCGGTTGATTGCGTTTAAGTTGCATAGTTTTAGTTGCATAGTTTTAGTTGTGAACTTGGCTCCTTTTTCACATGCTACCATTTGTACGTTGTTCAATCACTTGCTACCAGTTGATGCCTTGTAGCAACCACTTAACAAAAACCAGTTAGCGGTTGTAATTTAGCGACCACTCATAACCTCTTGCTACTACATACTCTTGTGTGTTGTACCTTAGCAACCACCCACAAACAACCATCATCAGCTTGTGCTTTGTACCTTAGCAAGCAATCATCATCAGCGGACCAGATGTTTCGGGTTCTAAACTTTGTAGTTAACACGTTAATTGGAGGAAGCGTGATACTGCTGGTGATATTCATTAGGCGTCACGGATGTCACTCCTCGCTGTCGACCTGTACACTTTGCGGATTTTAGGTATGTTCAAGATTATTAAACCAAACAAGTGAGATGAATTTGTCCATACTACTACAACAGTATTTCAGATGAATTAGAAGAGTAATTTAATACTTGAACTGGATTATAATTGATTTGGTTGCCTAATACCCGACCCTCTTTCACCTCACTCCAGTTAGAACATTATAATCTCTTCATGATACATCCCCAGATCGGCAACTTTACCAGCGTATGACCACCTAATTTCACCGAATGGTCTCGGTATCTGCTGTACTGGAGTGGTTATGGCACTTCTCTCCATCCTCTCCCTCCGAAGACATTGCTCCTACCGGGGATCTTGTCACGTTGCCAACTTGAAACCTTCCTTCTTTCTCCTCGTCAGGTCAGTAAACTAAAAATTTCTAACTAAAAAAACCTCTGCCTCACTTGGGTGTATTTTAGTTTAGTTTCACTTGTCAGGTTATATTATTAGTCTAATTCATGCGTTTAACATACTTTTATTACCCAAATGTCACGGTTCATACAGTTACACTATTCATAGGTCATCCTCGAAAAATGATTATACTAAGTTCAACTCCTCCTGTTTTCAGCTACCTCTCAGCCCTGTTTGTAAGCTCTGCAATCCTCATAACAACACGGTTCGCGTATGGAAAACCCAGTCCCTCCTTCCTCTCAGTCTGTCTGAACGGTTCTCAATACGAGGGGGAAGATATCGTATCCTGTGAGGATGACACCGCCCTACTCGGTCATTGCTCCTCATTCTTCTCGCCCCATGCATCCCTCACATTCCTTACCGTTCCTTTCCTCTTCACCGCTCTGGATCTCCTTTTCCCCAGGAACCTCATTGCATCCTCCGTTGGTAAGGTGGGAGCTGTTTGTGCTGCGGTGTTTCTGAGTTTGGACACCGTCCAACGGAATCGTCATGATTTGGTTGATGTGGCTGTGGGAGGTTTGGTGGGTGTCGGGACGGCACTTTGGTCTCTTCGTAAGGTCTACGGACGCCTCACAACTCGGAGATTCACGGTGCTGGGTGATAGTGAGAAGAGTGGTTGTAAGAGGGTTGGGGATGTGGAGGATTTTAGGGTTCCTGATATAATTACCTCCCATCACCTTGACACCATGTTTTGAGGAGTCCCAATGGTATATGATCTGTGTCTCATCGATACAATGATTTGAACTTTCTCTATGGCGAAACGTTTTTACCCGTGTTGGCTACCGGTGCTAGCCACAAACTCCCATATTTCCCCATTAGCACATATTTTCAGTGTTTGCCTCTTATCGGTGTAATGGGGCATGTTTTACAATTGGTTTGACAGAAAGTAGTGGACATGAAGAATTGAAATTATTGGAAGGGTAAAGCTTTAAATCTTCCACATCACCCACTTTATAAAGTTTACTATGGTGAACATGAAGCAAGCCAAGTTTTACAATGTACATTTCCTCCTCAATACACGTGGAAAAGTACACCTTCCATAAACTGTACAATAGTGAGTGTTTTGATTTTTGTTGGACTTGGATCCCATGGAAGGCTCTTATCAGTCATCCCAGGAGTTTGCTAGTCGCCAAAAGAAAAGGTACTGTAAATATAAATGTATATTTTCAACGCCATAACGGACTGTCTCAAAGAGTATATTTACCGAAAACTGTTTTCCTCAGCATAAAGGACAAAAGAGGAATCTTAAGTTTAAATAACATCCCGGCACCGGTACTCGCCTTCACCTTGGTTTTCTTTGTGTGTTACCTTTATTTTAACATGTAGTAGAACTCTGGTAACCATGGCAACAAGATGAACTGACTTTTTATTGTGTACTAAATTATTCAATAAACTAAATATTCTTTCTTACTGCTTATCGTCTGGTAAAGTGGTGTATGAAATTTGCATTGATTCCGTATCTATTCCAGATGTTTCCCGATAAAAAGTCTGCAACACTTTCCTTACAAACAATATATCATTGCCCTTGCGTACCCCACTTTTATTACATTACAAGAGCTATGAGCTATAAGAGAGCTATAAAGTTAATGTTTAATGTGGATTTGCTTCTTAACTCTCTCTCCCATTCTCTCCCCCTCCATCTCTCATTATCTCCCCCTCAACCTCTCATCTCAGTGAGAGGACTTGGCAGCTTATTATAATATAGCATGCGCCCACTGTTCAGAATAACTCGCCATCTCGTTCTTGTGATTTGCGTCTACGAAAGATGTTTTTCGTTTTGTTCCTTTTTCTCGCATTTTGTGCGGGAGATCAACAAAAGTTGGAATTCCAATCTGGAGAAATTTCATCAGTGTTTAATGATCGATCACCTGGGTTCGCCTTTGATGGAGATCTGACAACTCTTACCCACTCGTTATGCAACGCGGAAGGAGATGAAATATGGATGAAATTAACTTTCAGCCAACTTGCAGAGGTGACTAAACTGACCGTTTGGCCAACCCACTTGAATGAGCATAACAATAAGTTAAGGTTTGATGGTACCAAAGTCTACGTACGGGCTCTTGGAGGAGAAGAACGGTATTGTGGTGCTGTCACCATTCCTTCAGAATATGATCAGACCAGTTCTGATATTATTTGTGAATCTCCTATCATT
Organism: Hormiphora californensis; assembly: GCA_020137815.1. NCBI lineage: Eukaryota > Metazoa > Ctenophora > Tentaculata > Cydippida > Pleurobrachiidae > Hormiphora > Hormiphora californensis. Next base: position 5,300,991 of record CM035358.1, read on the forward strand.
GGAAATGAGGTGGTGTTCCGGCAGCAAAAGAAAGTTGAAAAAGAAGCTTGTATTCATCTGTTTGAAGTGGAAGCTTACGGTTCTGAAATAAGTATTGTAAAAAACGATAAATAGTAAAACGATAAATACGGTAAATTAAACCAAGTAAGTACCACTGTTTGTAAGATTGTTCGTTGTCCTCGTGTCCTTGTACAGTCGGACCCCGATTTAGTGGCATCCTCGGGGGAAAAAATTCCTGCCACTAAATCGGGGTGCCGAGGTGAGCCATATTTGGCCCATATAAACCTATTTTATGCCCAAAATGCTATACTAAAACTAAAGACACCTCTAACTGCATATATGCAATATTCATGTATTGATGACATGATCATTTCTGATCAAGTAGAAATAACTAGAAAACTGTGAAATAATTTTTTCAAAAAAATTGGGAAACTTTCTAAGTTATACCGGCCCGTCCTTAGAATTGGTGCAGCTTACTGGATGTTCTGTCTAATTAGCGGGTTCGAAACGAACCGATACGTGATACCATGCCTAATTGGGGCACCCTAAGCGGGTGAGGAAGTATCAAAATTTCAAAATAAATTTTTCTCTCAAAATTTATGGGGAGCACCGATCAAAGCATTGACAATCTAACTGTAAAATTTTGCAAAAAAGTTTTAAAATTGTTTAAAGGCATACCAGCCACGTCCGAATCCTATTTCGAATTAGTGCATCTTATCGCACGTCCTACTTCTAATTAGACGGTTCGGAACGAATCGAAACGTGATCCCCATCGAATCGAAATTTTGACGCTTCGTGAACTTGTGATTCAATGGCCCCATGGGGATCACGTATCGGTTCGTTCCGAACCGTCTAATTAGCAGCAGGACATGCAATGAGTGAATGAGATTCACTGATTCGAAACACGATTCGGACGTGGCTAGTGTTTCTTTGAAAAATTTTCAAAAAATTTCAAAAAAAATTCAAAAAAAAGTTTTGGGGGAAAAAAATCCTGTCACTAAATCGGGGTGCCACTAAATCGGGGGCCACTAAATCGGGGTCCGACTGTATTGATGTTAACCTGCGGGCTGCATTGTTGAGTGCAGGGCTCAACAATGCTATAACACAGGTTAGCAGGGAATACATTACCTATTGTAAACTTGTCAGTAGAAACATAGATACAGATTTGTATCTCGATTACGTTGATTATATTTTGCTAGGTACTGGTTCAAATACCTCGATATGTATACAGCTAGCAGTTGTACGACTATCCTTGCTGAGGCTGCAAAAGAGCGCACAAAGGACTTGGTGACGCGGTCACCCCTCCACTAGGGCCGCGCGAAGCGCGGCAACGAAGCTCGCGAACATAATAGGGGATGTCATCACCAAACAAAGGACTAGCATATCCTGTGATACAAGCACAAGGAGGGATTCTGTTGCAGTAACACATGACCAAGCCTACAGTACGACAGTCATCATTAGATTCGTGCAGTTGATCCAAAGATCTTGAAAGTTGAATGGCAGTCTAGCTTGGCAACCAAAGATCACGAATTCAATTGATATGTCGTGATCATGTCATATAAATTTGTTTAACACTTCTGTGCTATTATGAATGTAACCCTTGCGTACCCCACTTTTTCTATAAACCAGGGAAATGAGAGAGAGAGCTATCTATGCTTGTAGATTTTAGATTGTGCTTTGCTATAAACTTCTCCCATTCTCTCTCCCTCAATCTCTAATTTTATCCATCAGCTAGAGGATTGTATTGTTCATACAACAGCACAACTAGAGGACAGCTCTGAGCTTATCGCGTGTGTGCATTGTTCAGAATAACTCGCCATCTCGTTCTTGTGCTTTGCGTCTACGAAAGATGTTTTTCGTTTTGTTTCTTTTTCTCGCATTTTGTGCGGGAGATCAACAAAAGTTGGAATTCAAATCCGGAGAGATGTCATCAGTGCGTAATAATCGAGCACCTGCATTCGCCTTTGATGGAAATCTAACAACTCTTACCCACTTGTTATGCAACAACGGCGGAAAAGAAATATGGATGAGATTAACTCTCAGCGAACTTGCAGAGGTCACTAAACTCACCGTTTGGCCAACCCACTTGAATGAGCATATCAATAAGTTAAGGCTTGATGGTACCAAAGTCTACGTACGGGCTCTTGGAGGAGAAGAACGGTATTGTGGCGTTGTCACCATCCCTACTGAATCTGGTCAGACCAGTTCTGATATTATTTGTCAACCTCCTGTCATTGGAAATGAGGTGGTGTTCCGGCTGCAAAAGAAAGCTGAAGAAATGGCGTGTATTCATCTGTTTGAAGTGGAAGCTTACGGCTCTGAAATAAGTAGTTCTGAAATAAATAGTAAGTACTAGAGCTGTTGTAAGAATAGAAATAATTGAGTACATTGTAAGAAACGAAAAATAATAAATTAAACCAAGTAAGTACCACTGTTTGTAAAATTGTTCGTTGTCCTCTTGTCTTGGTATTGATTCCGTGTTAACCTGCGGACTGCATTGTTGAGTGCAGGGCTCAACAATGCTATAACACAGGTTAGCAGGGAATATGTTACCTATTGTAAACTTGTCAAAACATACCGAGATACAGATCTGTATCTCGATTACACATGACCAAGCCTACAGTACGACAGTCATCATTAGATTCGTGCAGTTGATCCACACGGTGCACCAGAAGGATCGTCAACCCAAAGTTGAGCCCGCAAAACAAACTTTTGTTGGGGGTGACCCGGGAGGCCTTCCTGAATATCCCCACGGTGAGAAAAGTATATGTTTTCAGGTGAATTTTTTTTAAATCGAAAAAACTGGTTTTTGGTTCAAATTTGTGCATAACTTACTTGACTGCCCTTTGGATCCAAAGATCTTGAAAATTGAATGGCAGTCTAGCTTGGCAACCAAAGATCATGAATTCAATTGATATGTCGTGATCATGTCATATCTTTGCTTGTGATCATGTCATATAAATGTGTTTTAACACTTCTGTGCTATTATGAGTGTAACCCTTGCTTACCCCACTTTTTCTATAAACCAGGGAAATGAGAGAGAGAGCTAACTGTGCTTGTAGATTTTGGATTGTTCTTTGCTATAAACTTCTCCCATTCTCTCTCCCTCAATCTCCCATTCTCTCTCCCTCAATCTCTCATTCTCTCCCTCTATCTCCCATTCTCTCTCCCTCAATCTCTAATTTTATCCATTAGCTAGAGGACAGCTCTACGCTTATCGCGTGTGTGCATTGTTCAGAATAACTCGCCATCTCGTTCTTGTGCTTTGCATCTACGAAAGATGTTTTTCGTTTTGTTTCTGTTTCTTGCATGTTGTGCGGGAGATCAACAAAAGTTGGAATTCAAATCCGGAGAAATGTCATCGGTGCTTAATAATCTAGCACCTGGTTCGCCTTTGATGGAAATCTGACAACTCTTACCCACTCTAAATGCAACAAGGGCGGAATAGAAATATGGATGAGATTGACTCTCAGCCAACTTGCAGAGGTGACTAAACTAACCGTTTGGCCAACCCACTTGAATGAGCATATCAATAAGTTAAGGTTTGATGGTACCAAAGTCTTCGTACGAGTTGAAGAAGGAGAAGAACGGTATTGTGGTGCTGTTGCCATGCCTTCAGAATCTGGTCAGACCAGTTCTGATATTATTTGTGAACCTCCTATCATTGGAAATGAGGTGGTGTTCCGGCTGCAGAAGGAAGCTGGAGAAATGGCGTGTATTCATCTGTTTGAAGTAGAAGCTTACGGTTCTGAAATAAGTAGTTCTGAAATAAATAGTAAGTACTAGAGCTGTTGTAAGAATAAAAATAAGTAAGTATGTATATTGTAAGAAACGATAAATAATAAATAAAACCAAGTAAGTACCACTGTTTGTAAGATTGTTCGTTGTCCTCTTGTCCTGGTATTGATTCCGTGTTAACCTGCGGACTGCATTGTTGAGTGCAGGGCTCAACAATGCTATAACACAGGTTAGCACGGAATATATTACCTATTATAAACTTGTCTGCAGAGAAATCTGTATCTGTATACTGTCGGTGCCATGAGATTCTCATTGATTCTCATTGATATGAGGGGCGTACCTCACCAGACTTCTTACCACTTCTTGTTATAACTTTTGTCGAGTTATTATTATAACGAACGAATGTTCCGTAATTTTATCTACCGCTAAGGACTTACTCCTACGTTGTTGAGTATGAGGTTACTCAAAAATTGCTATTCCTATTCATGGGTCTGATAAACTGTTAGCCGATCAATCATATCTCTCTTACCAAGGTAAAGCTATAACTCGCTCTAAAGCTTATAGAATTCAATGTTGTTCTGAAGCATCATCTGTTCCCCCCCCCCAAAGAGAGAGAGAGCGAGAGAGAGAGAGAGAAAGAGAGCAGAGGGAGAGAAGAGCGAGATAGAGAGAGAGAGAGAAGAGAGAGAGAGCGAGAGAGAGAGAGAGAGAGAGAGATAGAGAGAGATGCTCGAGCGCGATAGATGCTAGCTCTCTTCTCTATCTCGCTCTCTATCTCTCTCTCTCTCTCCCTCGCTCTCCCCCCTCTCTCTCCCCCTCTCTCTCTCACTCTCCACACCCCAACAAAAAGCACCACACCCCAGTGCTCTCCCACTATTCTGTGCTAGACAACACACCTTCCTCGAGACAGGAAAATATCTCGAGCGAGAATCATCGCGAGCTTAGCTTAGGCAGGTCAGACTTTATTGTTCAGCTCTCCCCCTTCGCTAGAAGCTTTTATAAAAGTGCTATCCCAGATTCTATTCCCGTCCAGGTCTCTCCATCGCTCTCTTTTCTTGCTCCTCTATATCTCCCTATCCCTCTCGATCTCTCATTCAAAGTCATGATACATCAGTCATTACCTTCGTTTGAAAGTTGAAACCAAAACTCAATGCCAAGCTACCTGATCACAAATAGCACTACATAACTGACAGATCCCAACCAAATATAATTGTAAATTTGATCCCACACGTTTCCTCAGACCGGTATTGGCCGTTATTGATATCGAAGTTCGGAAGATAGACTTGGATAGGAAACTATCGCTTTACAATAAGGTGTTCGGTGGTATTGGACCTCCAAACCCTACCGTCTGTGTCAAGTAAGAAATATCACAATATCTGATTATTTTACCCCAAGAACCGACCGAACCAGACAAATACTGGTCCCTGATTGGCTGATAACCAGTCACGTGACCTAAATAACGAGTTCTGATTGGTTGTTTACTTGTGTCGGTCGGTTTCTGGCTCCTGGTATCACTGGGGCTTTTCATGGTCCTTGTGAGACTAAGAACCAGGCCTGTTCGGGGCCTTGTACGAACTTCGTGCCCTTTCGCTGCTAGACTTCGTATCATTATTTCTTTGACGTGTATCCTACCTGAAAAAGTTGTAACAAACAAATTTAACTTTCTGAGTTGTTATGTTCTCTCTCTCTCTCTCTCTCTCTCTCTCTCTCTCTCTCTCTCTCTCTCTCTCTCTTCTCCTTTTTAACCCCTGTGTTCCCCTTCCTAGGTGCTCACCAATACCAGGGCGACCCATTGTAGATCTAGCCACTCTTGTGAAGGCTATCCTGGAAGAAATGAAGAAATTTGGGGAGATTTATCTTGTACGAGTACCGGAGGGAATCATTCACTTTACCTTCAAGCACAGTGCATCCGCTGTACACGCATTGCAGATGGATGAGAGAGAGGTAATAATCCTATCCGCGGTATCTGGTATCTTTTGCTAAGTTACATTATATATATATCTCTCTCTCTCTCTCTCTCTCTCTCTCTCCCTCTCTCTCTCTCTCTCTTTTGCTTCCCTGTTTTATCAAACTTCTCCCTTCTAATTCTTCCCCCTCTAAACCTTCCTTTCAAACTTTTTCTAAATCCTGAACAGGCCCCATGCTGCCCCCTCCAGGTCCTCCACACCCCCGACCACTATCCTCCTCCCCCAGGTCCTCCACCACATGCTGGACGTGAGTTTGGAATCCACTGCAGCAGACTGGCAACTCCTCCTGGCATTGGAACCACCCACTGTTAAATTCCGACTAACTCCCATCAACCAGCTGCTGGAGACAATGGTGAGCAAACCCTGAACTAAATTAAATAATATTACCCTCGTTAGGTTTTTTATATTACCTATGGCAATGTAGAGACAGGAGACTTCATATTCATAAAGTCCGATTTTTTCCCCGCCTGGGTGAATGCCTTCGGCATTCACCCAGATGCCTTTTGCAAAAAGGCATAGGGGGTTTAGAATTCGACAATTTTACAATTACATACTAGTGAAGTGTCACGCTTTTCCTGTAACGTAACCTCCTGAGTTGCTGTTGGCAACTATCCAGTGCGGAATGCTGTCACTTTATACTGACTGAACACAACAGGAAGTTCGTGCGCATGTGCACGGCGCCTTTATGTTGCACTTGCAATTACAATTGTTCATAGATTTGTCATCGCGCCCTACGTCATTGTGCAATGAACATTGTTCTGCATTTCGGAACTGCGACTTATTATTACTAGGATATCACATAGCTCAGGCAACCCATCAGCTATACCGGCTCACGTATCAGTGCCCAATTAGAAGCAGGTGTGGCAACTGGCACATGCCAGATCACATGGTGGGCGGTATGGCATTATATACCGCAATTATTCTTGTTTGAAGTTGTCACCCCTCTTCTCGTACACAGAATGTTTTTGCGCGTCACATCACATGATAACGTGTGGTGTGCGTGTCAAAGTTGATAAATTTCACATGCACGGTCATTTGGGGGTGACAACTTCAAAAAATCCGACTTTATGACAATTGTAAAGGAGAGTTAGAACATATTAATACCAACACCCCTTCTCTCTAGATACAGCACTCCTAGTAGTAGTACCAATTACCCCCTTTAACATCTTATCTCTATATCTCTAGATGCAGAACTCCTCGACAATAGACTCCTCAACAACCACCACGACAAGTTCGGGGTACGACCAAGACACAACCACCGTCTCTTCCTCCTCTGATTATAGTAGTAGCGATGGGGAAGAGGAGGAGGGATATGAACCAGTGGTACTGACGTCACTCCCCAAGAAGGCCCCGCCACCCCGACCTCCCCCTCCGGCCAGGCCACCACCTCCTAAACTATCGGTATGTGCACATCACCATGGTTATCAGATCATTGTACTTGGGTACGAGCCGTGCGTCTTTTTGCCACCCAAACTGAACCCAAAACTACCACTCTTTTACATTGTGGTAACTGTACGTGTTTGCGTGTACATGTGTGTTATGATCAATTATTATCTCTCCAGGAAGATCCCATCTACGCGGAGCCCATTAGAAGTGGAAGTACCACTTCCCGTGCCCCACCTGCTGAGGATTACTCTGATTATCGGGCCACCATGGCAGCTAATAATAATGGTGCTATTGATGTACCTCTCAACCCACCACGACCTGCCCGACCCGCTAGGTACTTGAAGTAATTAGTTCAATAAATCCTCGACCTGCCCGACCAGCTTGGTGTATTGGTTACGAAGTCCCCCCTATTATTGCTTACGCGGTGGGGTAATTTCATTACCAACTAGGCATACTCTTGTAGTAGTTAGTTCAATAACACCTCGATCTACTAATACACGCGATTCAAGGTGCACGACAAATCAGGGTTTTGATTTTACAGGGTGGCCCATAATTTATGATGACCAACTGCAAGGTGGCTTATTTTTTTCCGAACTATTCGACAACTAAAACGCTCCTTTCAACTTTTCGACTACTTCATATAAACTCCCACTCCATTCCAGGCCACCTCAGATGCAGACCAGGAAATCGTTTCTAGCACAAAAGGGCGAGAGTGCAAGGGAGTTCATTGCTGAAAAACTCTCCTCCAATTCCTCCTCAGATCAGATGCAGATTAGTGATCCTTATGGGTTTGATAGGAAATCTGAACTAAAGAAGGTAGATAGAGAAGACAGACAGTGACAAATATATTGATGATAAATGATAGTGACAAAGTGACAAGTATGAAAATAGACAGATCTGTATAGCTAAGCGCAAATTGAAATTAAATAACCCAAAAACCAATCGTTTTTTCTTAAAAACTGAAATTTAACCACACAACTCTAACAAAGTGATAAAGTGCCAAAATTCAACAAGACGAAGTGTATATCAGAGCAACTTACAAAAATTACGGGTACTTTTGGCAAACATACCCGGGTACTTTTTGTAAGTTGGTCCCTATAATGTGTATCCCGTGTTGACAAATGACACCCAAAATCCCAGTTTTCCCCGACCCAGTTTGACACCCAAAATCCCAGTTTCCCCCGACCCAGTTTGACACCCAGAATCCCAGTTTTCCCCGACCCAATTTGACACCCAAAATCCCAGTTTTCCCCGACCCAGTTTGACACCCAAAATCCCAGTTTTCCCCGACCCAGTTTGACACCCAAAATCCCAGTTTTCCCCGACCCAATTTGACACCCAAAATCCCAGTTTTCCCCGACCCAGTTTGACACCCAAAATCCCAGTTTTCCCCGACCCAGTTTGACACCCAAAATCCCAGTTTTCCCCGACCCAGTTTGACACCCAAAAATCCCAGTTTTCCCCGACCCAGTTTGACACCCGAAATCCCAGTTTTCCCCGACCCAGTTTGACACCCAAAATCCCAGTTTTCCCCGACCCAGTTTGACACCCAAAATCCCAGTTTTCCCCGACCCAGTTTGACACTCAAAATCCCAGTTTTCCCCGACCCAGTTTGACACCCAAAATCCCAGTTTTCCCCGACCCAGTTTGACACCCAAAATCCCAGTTTTCCCCGACCCAGTTTGACACCCAAAATCCCAGTTTTCCCCGACCCAGTTTGACACCCAAAAATCCCAGTTTTCCCCGACCCAGTTTGACACCCGAAATCCCAGTTTTCCCCGACCCAGTTTGACACCCAAAATCCCAGTTTTCCCCGACCCAGTTTGACACCCAAAATCCCAGTTTTCCCCGACCCAGTTTGACACCCAAAATCCCAGTTTTCCCCGACCCAGTTTGATGATGGAACAATGAAGATATCTCTGGACGATGGTCGGGTTATAATGTACGAGAAGGGAAGTGAGCCTCTCATGATGGATCCTGAAGCTAGGCCTGCCAGACCTGCCCGACCCCCGGGACGACCCCCACCTACCACGACAACAAACACTGAGGTTTGTAAAACTGTTGTCTCTGGTTTTTTGGTGACGAAATAATAAGTGAGGGGTGATTTCATGACCAAGATGGGACCAAGATAAATATAGGATTGAAGTGTAAACCCCACAAATTTTATAATTACCAGATGATATGTTTTAAACCCATCTCCCTTTCACAGGTGGATGGACCCATATCGGAAGTATGCGCCGTGCCCGAACCAGAGGACGTTTACACCAGCGAAATGATATCACCACCTCCCCGGCCATCCTCCTCCTCTCGACCGAGTCCACCATCTCGACCTAGCCCACCATCTCGACCTGATACGGCACCAGTCCGACCTGATACCGCACCATTTCAACCTAATGCCGGACCTCCACGGAGACCGTCACGACCTAATCCTGTAGAACAATCACGAGCAGGAGAAGGTTACTCTGAACCTCAATCGTTTAGTAACCCCGCCTATGCAGAGTTGAACTGTATACGATCTAGGGGGACTCTTGGCAGTACAATTGAGTTAGCTCCCCCCGCTCCTGTATATGAGAATCCAGGGGTTTTGGAGCAGGGTGGCCCAGCCAGACCGGCCCGGCCACCACGGCCATCTAGACCCTCTAGACCGAGTTGAGATATTAGTGGACAATTTGGTTAATTAAAGTATTGGTGGAGTTTTAAAACTTTGATACTTTGTTTATCGATAGGAAAGGGGCTGTTTTTTGTCGTCTGTGGTGCCATTGATTAGTCTGAATCTGATTCACCCTAGTCCTATAATTATAATGGGATAATTCTTTCCCATTTTATATCTGTTTTATTTCATTGATGTTTTTAGATCGTAAATGTGGGACAGGGATAATTAATAACTCTGGCTAAGGTGCGATAATGTTTTCTGTGTATAACCTCCCCGGTGATTTTGTTTTAGATTTGTGTTCCAATGAACAGATTTCATTGCTCCTTATAACCACCTTGTTATTCAATGATTCCAGCGAAACTAAAATGCGAAACACGGATGGTTTAGGTTTTGAAAGTAATTGATGAAAATCAAGCTACAAATAAAAAGTTCTAAAAACATCGAAATAAAATAAACGTACAACTCATCTGTATAAATCGGGTATTGTTAGTCATCGGTCAATTAATATTTTGTTCTACGTCACCTCTCTCTTTTTCTCCCACGGTCTGGTTGCTAAGGGCAACGAGAGAGAACATTCTGTGTCTCTCTCTGCAGTCAGAACATCTGAGAATGATCACTCGCGCGCTGCTACCTACTAACTGCTGACATGCTGTACTTAAATAACAACGAACATGCCGCGCGCACCGTTATTGTTTCTCTGTTTGGTGTGTTTGGATCGGATCTTGGCTCAACCTTGCTTGACCAAACGTCACAAGCGTCTCTCTTAGATCTCAACTGTTTTTTCTTCTTCACTCCTCTTTCTCAGATCTGGTCTTGTAGGGGGATGTAAAGGGTCGCTCTAGTGATGGCGAGAGAAGGAGGGATGTGTTGGGAGATATCCCTGCAAACGATGCCCTATGTCTGGTGTTTTGTGGGGTCGAGGTTAGGCCAGCAGATCCACTACCTAAGGAAGATGTTACTAATTATTCATTAGATCCATCCAGAATTAATATCACGTAAAGAATTTTGAATCAGAATTCAGAAACATCCACCGTCGCGTAAAGTCTAACCCCCCCCCCCCCAACCAACCAAGCTTACAGGACATGCTAATACACTGACCCTCACAAAATTCGCTGCAAGGGACAGTGTATATGCTGTCAAAATCTTACCAGCAAAGATGCTATCATCAAGTAAATTCGAGATATCATGCTCGAAACTTGTATAACTCATATTGCTAACTCCACTCCTATCCTTCAACAACCTCCCCTCCTCATCAGGCGAGGAACGAGTTATCACAGTTGACTGCTCCCCAGAGGGAGGGGAGGTAATGTTCAGTCCGGGTATGACGTCATCTCCCATGATGACATCATCATCAATAATTAGACTGTCCTCCATTAGGATCAGCGAGTCAACTCCTCCTGCTGCTTCTGCTTCTGTTGGAAGATTCTCCTGTCTTAGTTATTGGCGTGAGATTGGGGGGATCTAAAAATATGAGAGAATTGCAATATATGTATAATAATACATTGTATATTCAATAATTAGCAAACTAAAGATCTAATTAACTAAAGAATTAGCAAACTAAAGAAAATTTTAATGACAATTTAATCAAATCGGTTCTTATCTAAATTTCTACCTCATGTGCACACCACTATCATCATCATCTCCAAAGTCACTGTCTGTCTCGTATCCCCTGTTCTCTCTCGCTGCTGCCAGCTCACGTCGCACCCTGAATTTGTTTCCGGGTTAGCCAAACCGCCCGGTTATGGGTATCTATGATATATCGGTAACTATGGCCCGGATTGGGAAAAGGAAGGGGGTTCTAGGAGAAGAGGGTCTGACCTGTCACAGTGTCTGGAAAGAAAGATACTGAGAGTATACATTTTCAGTAGTATTCGCCTCCTCTTCCTCGACATTAGTATCAAGTCCTCATCTCTCTGTTTCAGTCGCACGGCCAGAGTAGGTAGCATTTTGTAGAGCGCTTTGGCTGACTCCTAGGAAGTATGAGGGGTTGACAGAAACTTGAATTAGATGGTTTATGAGTGACGGTATCCCGACAGTTTATATTCGAGTTAAAAAGTTAGGGTTTTTTTGGACAGTTTATATTCGAGTTAAAAAGTTAGGGTTTTTCTGGACAGTTTATATTCGAGTTAAACAGTTAGGGTTAGGGTTAGGGTTATTGTCAACTTCAGTTTATATATAAACTGAAGTTGACAATAACCCTAACCCTAACCCTAAAATTTCTAAAAATTTAATACAATATTAAATTTTTAGAAATTTAAAAAATGCAGAAAAAAGTCCTCAACTCACCCTTGAGCCATGAACAGAACAGTCACTGAAGATACTCTTTTTGTAGACACCAGTGTGTGCCTGTATCAGTTCATCTGTAATGTCCCACATTGTGTGATGTAACACATGATCATGTAACATGGCCTCCCTACTATATCTGTGGGGAGATGTGTTAAATATTTTAACATGATGGGGATCTGTGTTAGTAGGATAACAGTACTTGAAACTGTATTTGAAACTGTTTTTGTAACTGTATTTGTAACTGTTTCCCTACTTCATGCACAGTTCGTCAGTGCATTGTGATAGATAGTGTAACTCACGCGTTTAGGATTTTGATCCTTCTAGACAGCTCATGTGCAGGAGCTAACAGTGGTGCAGTGTTATACGTCTCACGTAGCGTCATTTGAGATCTGATGATTGCCACCAGGTAACGTCTACTCAGCTCATCGAGATCACGTTTCACTTTCGTTGTTTTGGTAAGATTGGGCCACAGGGGCCTGTTGACTCGAACCAGGACTTTCTTCCACCGCAGTACCTGGGAGAAATAAAAAATCATTTGGTACAGAAAGCACTAAGTCTACACTGCCACGCAAAAATCATTGATAAATTCAGGTTCGTAAAAGGGTATTGGCAATAAATTCTTGTGAAATTTGAATATTTCCAAGAAAAACTACAAAGGCTCAGGCCTTTATCACGCTAGGACGTGACTTGTTATTGGTCGAACTAGGGTATGAATTATGATAATAATTTCTTGTGAAATATGAATACTTCCAAGAAAACAATAAAGGCCTAGGCCGTTGAACGTGATGCGAGGATAACCATATTATTGCTGCCCCTAAGATAAAGGTTCAGGCTCTCCTGAAAATCAGAACATATTCAATAAAAACCTTGCATATTATTCAAGAAAGCACGGTGACTTTTGGGGCTCAATAAATAGTTTTACGTTGCAGTTGATGAAAGTTTGAAACTGATATATTATTTTTGCCTTGTTCGACCCTCTCTCTCTCTCTCCGTGCCCGCAACAAAGATGGTTAGAAAATGACAAATAACTGTGTTCTCAGCCATCTCAAGTCATGAATCCAGTTACAACTGGAAATGTTATTGTCTTTTTAACTGTGCTGATGATCGTCTACACTGAAAACTCTGCAAGGTATTTTGGGGGTTTAATTTAAATTCCTGTAAAGTTGTTTTGTCGAACCTCTAATTTCAAGCTCATGTATTGCCACGTTCTATGAGTTCGAGTCTCCTTGTGGTATTTTCTCTCGCCTACCTACTTTCAACTTTGCTACACCCCTTCTTATATAATATCTGTCTTTTTGGCTTTGGCAATACTCCTAATTTATCCTACCACTTGTACCATCTCCCTATTTTCAGGTTTGGCATCCCTCTCGCCATGATAGGGTCAATGCTGAAGAAGAACTGCACTGTCGGAAAGGAGGACTTATGTTGGAGTGAGCAGACGAAAGCGATGGTGATCGGGTCCTACTTCTACGGATACACAGTCCAAATTATCTCAGTCTACCTGGCACGCCGGTTCAACTGTATGTTGGGTGGTTACAGGTTATATCTTGCTGTTGGGATCGTATCCCAGTTCGCCTACCCCACGTTAGCTCAAGTCTCCCTGGTGGGTTTGATTTCACTACAGGCTCTACGAGGCTTTATGACAGGGATTATGGTTGCCTACATGTATACCTTTGAGTTTCAATCTCGGTGGATACCGGCTAGCTTGCGGAGGACATTCATATCCGTTATTGGGGCGACTTGTTACATAGGAAATGGTACTGGTGGTTTGCTGGTGGAGTTCTTCTCCAGTGCTCTTGGCTGGGAATACTATTTCTATTTCAGTGGCGTTCTGTTTATTATTCTGTTGATCCTGAGTTTGATATTCATGGCTGATAAGCCTGAAAGCTCCTGGTTTGTTAGAAGTCTGTCTGCCGGTAAAGAAATGAAGAAAGAGGTGAAATTAGCTGTAGATTTAGAAGATGTTGAGGTAAATGGAGAGAAAGATATCGCGGAAGAAGAGAAAAAGGACAGCGAGGAAGAACCATCGTCGACCCCAACTTCAGTTTCTGTTCGTGACATCCTCTCCCGGGGCTACCTCTACTCCTTCTGTATCTACTACTTCAGCTACAGTCTGATTTGGTATAATACCCTCAGCACAGGTCCATTCTACCTGCACAACATCCTGGGGGCAGGTACTAAACCCATTGCAGTACTTGAAACTAGTCTCTCCTTCATAATGGCTGGTAGTTCCATCCTTCTATCCTGGATCTTCCAGACCTTGGATAAACACCTCAGCTGGCTGACATGCCGACTAACATTCATCTATATCCCCATGGTAATCCAGGTAGTGGTGTTTATTGGGTTTCCTTACATTGCCACATTCACTGGCGCCTCCTTCCTCCTTGTCCTCAGTACCGTAGCATCGGGCAGCATGTTCAGCGGCTCACTGACTACCGTTAACGTTGAAATTGATCCTGTAAATGCGCCTATCATCCAGGCATTGTTCAGTGGAGCGGGTCAAATTGCGGGGTTCCTTGGACCAGCTCTAATGGCATGGTTGACATCAGGCGATGATAATGGATGGGACTGGTTCTTTCATGTGCTAGCAGCCAGTGCTAGTGTGAGTGTTATTGGGATTGCAGTGAGTATTTATAGTAGGCCGGGTGAGTGGAAGAATCGGAGCAAAAGTGGGGAAACTTTTAGAAGACAGTAAACTTGTTGTTACTGTATGTTGTTACTGTATGTATTGTTCATCTCCCTATTACCTATACATAATATAAAAACAAGTACTAGATAAATAACTAATAAATTCAACTAATAAATTCAACTAATTACCATGAAAATCATCCAGATGATGGTAATAACGTAGAATCCACCATTCAGCACCAGCATCTCATAGTAAAGGTATTTCTCTGATGGGGGGAGGGGGGGGGGGGTAGCAAGTAGAAATATATCTTTGATGAGTTGAATATACAGCTCTGATATTCTATAGAATATACATTGCAGCAAACTATCGGACATGTTATAAAGATTGCATGTTATAATATAGCTATACACACATCTCAGCTCTGATCCTTACCCTGGACGAAAGCGTTTTGTGTCTCTGTTTCAATGCACGCTCCCACAAAGGCGTTCCAGAAGTGAACGAAGAATGAGAAGAAGAGGATAATGTTGTAGGAGATCAGGCGGTAGGGACGTCTTGTGAACACGATTCCACCTAAAAATGGTTGTAATTTTCATCGTTCAGAAACTTTTAATAAAATTTCTGCCAGAAACACAATTTGTTTCACAAAATACTCCTCACTCCGAGCTGCTTCACGATACCGGATACAGCCTCACGTTTAACTCACATAGAACAAAGAAAAATGCAGTGTAAACGAAGGCTTGTACTTTCTCAAAGTCGAATAGTAAACCATAGATCAGGAGTAATGGCAAACTTGATCATAAACATGTAAACCTGGGGATGGAGGGGTGTTATATATTGGATTGCCATAGCTGCACGATAGTAAATTGAGAGCAAAAAGATTTACTGCACGAAAGTCGCTATAACTTTTAGAAGAGTGGGGTACTATAAACTATAAACCTACCCTCCAATAAACTAGGGGCCTCCGGTAGGACTGAGAGGAGGAAGAATTTAGTTAGTAACCACTCATCATTTATCCCATACACATACTCAGTCTCCTTCAGTAGAGTAAATCCCTCATGCTCAATCGTGGAATCTGTGGTGGTTATTATTGATTAATTAGTAATTAATAGTTTTAATTGGGAGCAATTAATTAGGTATAGTGATGAGAGAGAAAATAAATAACAAGCAGCTGGTCTAATTGCCCATTACCTCTTAGCTCATTCACTGGATAACAAAGGAGTTCAGGCCCGGTACCCAACAACTTATCGGTTTGTGCCCCCAGTTATCGGGTAAAAGGGGTCCCAAATGCACACAATATACTACTTATGAAACCCGATAGCTGATTTATCAGTCATTTGAACATTTTACGCACACACGATATCTGCTAGCTGGGGGATTTAACACCCTGCTCGCTATTTATCAGATCAGTGATCTTTTTCACGCGTTTCTCTTCATTTGCATAACATGCGTGTAAATTTCCAAGTAATGAAAATGTGTGTAAACACACAGTTCTGTCAATAACGGAGAGGGAAACACATCTGCAACACTTTTGAATGTTATCTCTCTCATAAAAAGTCAAAAGAATCGCATTCCTATCTCTTCTCTCTCTCATTCTCTCTTTTACTGTGCAATATCTCTCACTGTGTGTATTGGCCCCAATCTTGCTCTCTCTTAATCAAATATGTTAGGAACAGTAGACACTAAGTCTACACACATTTTGAGGGTGCCTGTTGACTATTTGCCAGCAGTCTTAGTGTGTTTAACCTTGTGTTGTGTCTCTTATTTGTGTGTAGTTGCTATCGGGTTTCATAAACTATGAACGTTTGTTAGCCTATCGCGTTATAGGTTTAAATCACCTCCCCCTCACCCTCGGCTGGCGCCTCGGGATCGGCGTCGGGATTTAAACCAGTTTAATCGCCCTGCCGGGCGATTAAACTCCAGTTGGCTGTCCCCAGCTCGCGCTGGGAACAGCCAACTTGATAACGCGCCAGTCTACAAACGTTCATATGAACTATGAACGTTTGTAGCTTGGCGCGTTATCAAGTTGGCTGTCGCCAGCGCGAGCTGGCGATAGCCAACTGGAGTTTAATCGCCCGGCAGGGCGATTAAACTGGTTTAAATCACGACCCCGAACCCAAGGCGCAGCCGAGGGTGAGGGGGAGGCGATTTAAACCTATAACGTGACAAGCTAACAAACGTTCATAGTTTATGAAACCCGATAGCAATTTCACACTAACAAGAGACACAACACAAGGTAAAACACACAAGGAGTACTGGCAAATAGTCAACAGACAGTCCCCAAACTGTGTGTAGACTAACTGGCACCTAGTTGCAACTGTTCCTAACATATTTGAGTAAGAGAGAGCAAGATTGGGGCTGATACACACAGTGAGAGATATTGAACAGTAAAAGAGAGAATGAGAGAGAGAAGAGATAGGAATGTGATTCTTTTGACTTTTTATGAGAGAGATAACTTTGAAAAGTGTTGCAGATTTGTTCCCCTCTCTGTTATTGACAGAACTGTGTGTTTACACACAATTTAATTACTCTGGATTTTACACGCATGTTATTCAAATGAAGAGAAATGCGTGAAAAAGAGAGCGGGACTGTTAAAACACGAGCAGGGTGTTAAATCCCCCAGCTAGCAGTTATCATGAGCGCGCAAAATGTTCAAACGACTGTTAAATCAGCTATCGGGTTTCATAGTTCATTTAAGGACCCAACAGCATCTCTTACCAGTAAATATATGTTTCTTCACACTCCACCAAATGTATATTGGTACTGGGATCCAACAGAGCAGGAGTAAAGTTGGGATGGCTGTGTTTATTACTTGCTCCATACTCTCTAAACTATCCTGCATGCATGGTTGCGTGGGATCAACATCACTTCGGGGATTACCCTTATCTTTGGAGGGGATAACGATTTTTAGACCAATACACTACTGTTTTTCATATCTTTAGCTTAGGTAGTTTTCTCGAGGGTTAAATCTTTCTCTCTCTGTTGCATCTTGCTCTCTCTCTCTCTCTTTCGAGTCTTTCAGTAGCGAGAAAAAGACAATTCATTTGAAAGCAGAAGTAATAACAGATGACTCACATTCAGGGGATTGCGTTCGGCACCACCACCACCTACAAGCCCACGCACCAAACGGTAGAATAGTCGCCTCCGCCAGGAACACAAACCATTTGATTAGGTATGCCCTAACTCTCATCGATTTCTCTGATGATGATTAAACGAGTCAGTAACTATTCTTTCCTGTTTTTTATAAGATTCTGTTTTAAAATTCTAGTCAACTCATCAAATAGTCAATTGTTGTTGTTTTTCTGTTTTACTAACCAGTATCGTCACTAGAGATGACTGCTGTTTTACTAACCAGTATCGTCACTAGAGATGACTGCTGTTTTACTAACCAGTATCGTCACTAGAGATGACTGCGAAGATTATCCCACAGATCACCACTATTCCGATCATGACACCACACACCGCATAGGAGAGGTGACGGTAGGGTATTGGAATGTTGCCCACCACAGCATAACCTAAACGGAGGGAAGGTTTTAAGTGATAAGAGCTATAGCAAGGGCTGACAAACCTGAAATATACCATACACATTGATACACCTTTAATTGTAATTAATAATTATGTCTCCCGATGAGTCCAGTTAATCGAGGTATACAGAAAGTATAATATCGCAGCTTTGTATACCTGAATCATCGGGCCAAACACTTGTATCTTCCAGTCTGTTCTCCGATACAACCTTAAACCAGCTCCAATAATCAAACTGTAGCCAGTAACTCCAGGCAAAGTGACTGAACAAGAGGGGGGGGGGTAGTCATTAGTCAAACTTTAGCGAGTAATCGTATGCAAATTTAGGCGAAGGATTAGGGTGGATTCGGGTTATGTTTTTGCAAGTAGTGGCACAAGGGAGGCTTTGAACAACTTACTAAGTGAACTTGTAAGACCATGGAGCCCTGAGATTTAGAGACAAGATAAACAATATCAGGTAGATCTGGGTGTGGGTGATGAGGAGCATGATTCCATCACTAGCCCACTGTGCCACTGTGTTCTTGGATCTCACCTAATAGGGAGCCGGGGGAGTTACAGATAGTGAAATGTTCACGTATTGAACTAACTAGATGATGATACAAAGAAAACGGTTCCTCCTCCGAGGAATGAGGAGTCCGAAAAATCGAGGTTCAACTATTATAATACCTCATTATTTACCTCATGTATACCTCATTTACCTCATAAGTCATGTAATATACTTCATACACATCATACCTCGTTAAACTCATTCTCGAAGTAATCATCATCCTCATTCTGATCCTCAACATCCACCTGTACCTTGGCAGAGTCCCCGACCTCAATTAGGGGCAGGGTCTCCACATCATCAAAGCCATCTCGTACCTTACTGTAACCCATGGTGGGAGCCACACTACATTGTGCTAGTCAATAAGGGTGGGGGTTAATTTATAGAAGAGACTCGATATAAGGGTTGGGGTTTTAGTAGGGTTCCAGCAAAAACAGGTAGACCTGGAACACGGTAGTCTCCAAACATTTGGTTGGGGGATTATAATTTAGGGGAGGTAACCAAGAAAAATAAAAACAACGGCAATTAGGGATCAACACACATTTTTTACAGATCTTGTTATTTACAGATAGAAATCTGATTTTTCGTCACCGCCTTCGGGGGTCACGGGCTGTAAACCACGTGCAAACAGGGTCACACAATCTCTTTCAAAACAACAAATATAAACAGAAATCACACGCACTCTCTCTCTCTCATTTGAACAAACTACCTGTTTGATTTCCCAACCTGCTCAAAAAGTCCACACCATCATCACCACTGACAGCCCGCACCACAGTTGGCTCGGGATCATGCGCATCACCCACGTACACATTCTCAACATCATCCGCCAGAAGATCGTCTGTTGTTAGGAACATTTCGGAGAGGTTTCCCGAGCTGGGAGGGTTGATTAGCAGGGCTGAGTTCACAGCTGGTTCATCTGGGATTGTTAGACGTTCTCTGGGTGCCGCGGGGGATGGTTCCCTGGGTAGTTCATCGGATGAGACTTCCTGGATTAACATTTTGGGAGCAGGGGAAGGTTTTGCGATGGGGGTTGAGAGCATTTCTTCTAGTAGCATGGCATCCCCTCGCACTCCCCCAGACGTAGATTCCTCTTCCTCATCTTCATCATCATCATCATCATCATCGATGTCACGAGAGACAATACTACTGAATATGTCTGATGTTGTTGGAGCTGTTATTGTTGTAGGTTGATTGAAAATTGACTCTGTCTGCGCTGAAGGGGCTGACAGTTCCACAATCTCCTGTTGTTCCACAATATCCTGTTCCTCGGACTGTTCACCACTAGGTTGTGTGACGAACGTGGCAGGTTCAGTACTAGATCCAGGTTCACTGCTAGGTGCAGGTTCAGTACTATCTTGATCTGCAGAACTAGGTTGATCTGCAGTGTCAGGTTCCTCAAGCTCTGGCATATCTTCATAATCCATCTCTTCATCCTCTTCTTCCTCTCCAATGGCATATCCCTGGACCTGGACCATCTTCTTCGGTTGCTCAAAGTTCCCTGCCTTGTCAAGCTCATCTGACTTGGTTGCTAGGGACTCGGGAATGAGCATGCCACTTTTCGTTCTGATCACACCGTCCGGAAGTTTCTTTTCTGTGGCATTCTGAGGAGGAGGAAATATTATATAACGGTAGTCAGTAAATAAAAGTTTACACAAAGTGTTCAATGAATTATTAGTAGAGGGGTTGTAGCACCGGGAGGTAATGAGTAAACACACACACACGCATTGAGCAAGCTCAATGTTTAGCTATTCTCCGGCTGGGTATAGGGCTGAGGTACTGGCAAGATATAGTAGGATCGCTACTGCCCACATGTCAAGTCTATTCGGATATACAAGTTTAAAAGGTTGGGGGGTCACAGGGACCGTCTTAGCTTCGCTCCCCGTTAACATTGCCTGTAACCGGGGGTCCACTAAGCTCTCATATATACTCGGCCATTACTCCCAACCACTAGTAGTGGTTTTCAGTACCTCTTATACTGGTAATTCCGTATAGAAACAATCCTTGTGTTTTAATTAATGTTTTAATTAATGTGTGGTAATACTGGGTCAGTGCAAGATATACGGAGTGATCGCTATTAAAACACAAGGATTGTTTCTATACGGAATTACCAGTATAAGAGGTACTGAAAACCACTACTAGTGGTTGGGAGTAATGGCCGAGTATATATGAGAGCTTAGTGGACCCCCGGTTACAGGCAATGTTAACGGGGAGCGAAGCTAAGACGGTCCCTGTGACCCCCCAACCTTTTAAACTTGTATATCCGAATAGACTTGACATGTGGGCAGTAGCGATCCTACTATATCTTGCCAGTACCTCAGCCCTATACCCAGCCGGAGAATAGCTAAACATTGAGCTTGCTCAATGCGTGTGTGTGTGTTTACTCAATGAATTAACTTGGTGAATCACAAAAAGCTTGGTTCATACCTTTTTTATTCTTTGCATGGACTGATAACAGTTCTCAATCTTAGCCCTCTCCCGGGCAATCCACCTCTGTCTCTCCTCCTTCTCTGCCTCTGCTCCTCCCCGAGCCCAGGCCTCCGCACAAGCCCTGTCTTTTGGAAAGACCGGTCGGTCATCGAGGTACTTCAAATTAGCTAACCTTACCGTCAAGATCTGAAATATAGAAAAGAGTTATGAAAATGATTGGAAGATAACCAGTTTCAAGAGAATTTTTAGTTCCACCACCCACCTTTCGGTAGTTTTTGATCTTTTTAATAACCGGATTTCCCATTAGATTCACGACAGCTAGCTCTGGTAGTTTCTCCAAAACATCAACTATCACTGGATCTTCGAGGCTGTTGTTTGACAGGTCAATAACAGAGAGTTTGGGACAACCGACAAGTCCATCTAGAGCATCGCTGGCCCGTAACCTTGAAAAGGAGAGAGAGATTGATAATGTCTGCCCGGTTAAATGAAAGTTTGTGCAATCTTTACAAACAATTATAATAATTGGATTTGGTATGGCAGTACCTATGTAATAAACATTTTATAACCTAACTTTACCTGTTCTTGGATATCTGTAGGGTATGCATGGATTCCACCATGTTCTCGATCTTTGAAATGTAGTTGTTGCTAACATTGAGGGTGTGGAGCTGTACCAACGGCTCTAGATTTTCAATCTTGTTTAGGAGATTCTGCTGCAGGTACAGGCACTTCAACTCTTTCTGGTTATCTAAATTTTCTATCTTCTGGATACCGTTGGCCTCCAACCAAAGGCACTTCAACCCCGTGTACAATTCAAGATTTTCAATCTTCCCGAATCCTTGAAAGTGGAGATAGAGAATGTCATTGAGTTCCGGGGTAGCATATCCTTTCTGTTGTTTGCAGATTTTCTTGATCGATTCCAATGTCATTCGTGGACCGTTATCGATGGGAGTTTTTGTGGCCGTGTTAACATTGTTCTCCTTGATAAGATCCTTCTTGACTTCTTCAATCTTGATTGAATTCTTCTCAGCTGGTGTTGGAGTTATTTCTGACATTGAAACGTCCTCTCGGTTTGTATCTGTTGTTGTTTCTGTCTTTCCAGTCAGAACAGCAGCTTCCGTGGGTGTGATTTCTTCGATGAACGGCATATCTAATCGCTAAAGAATCAAAAGTGTTTAGGGGTGGCGAAATGATTTTTCTTTAAGGGAGGGGGGAGCTGTCAGCTGACCAACATTTTTTGGTGATGACCCTTTTTAGAGGAGCCCAAAAAATTGTTAAAGGGCCATAAATTCGATGTTTTCATCGTTTAAAATACTAGCGCACCCATTGGGTGCGCCTCAAATAAGGGGTGTTCACAAACCACCCGGCTTCGCCGGGTGGCCCTCTTTTTTCCCACATTTGATGGTTGCCATGGCAACTAAATCGGTAACTATAGAGACTGAATTGCTAAATTATGTTCCGAAATAATCACTAACTGCCAGCAGAGTAACATCTGCTCCCAAGAAGAAAGCCGGGCAGGTGCACAGTTGCTCGACAGTCTATTTCTGGCTGCTATTTCTGGCTGCTATTTCTGGCTGCAAGACCTATTTCTGGCTGCAAGACCTATTTCTGGCTGCTAGACCTATTTCTGGCTGCAAGTAGCCAGAAATAGATTTAGCAGCCAGAAATAGATTTTAGCAGCCAGAAATAGGGTTTCTCTCACGTGATCTCTCTATCTCTGTATGGGATACGAGAGACGAATCGGTGAAGTAATTTGGTATCTGCAACTAATTGGGTATGGTTTTGTCGTTTCGTGGGAGAGAAGGTATAGCATAGGAGCTGTCCGGTGGCGGCATAATTGATTGCGATGCCTTGACGTCAAAAATTTGGCCTTTTATTATAATGGATTGTCATAATGAGTCCCACCCACCTTGTTTGTGACACGAGGCATGAAAAGTTACACGATAAGAGATCTATTTATCGGTGATTTGACGCAATGGGTGTGATAACACATTATATTCGATCATCGAATCGATGGCGTAAATTTCAAGTTTGGAGCTAGGGGACCGGTAAAACAAAAGAGGTGCCTCTCGTATCCCATGCCCAGTTAGTTGCAGATACAGAATCACTTCACTGATTCGTTTCCCGTATCCCATACCAAATTAGTTGCAGATACCGAATTATTTCACCGATTCGTCTCCCGTATCCCATACCCAATTACAGTTACAGATACCAAATCACTTCACCGATTTGTCTCTCGTATCCCATACAGAGATAGAGAGATCACGTGAGAGAAAACCTATTTATGGCTGCTAGACCCTATTTCTGGCTGCTTGCAGCCAGAAATAGGTCTTGCAGCCAGAAATAGCAGCCAGAAATAGACTGTCGAGCAACTGTGCACCTGCCGAAAGCCGGCTGTTTAGCGTACTTCGTTGCCCGGCTTTGAGTTTTCCATCAAAGTTCCATAACACTCCCATAATTTAATGGGTGTGGAATACATGTCACAAAGACATGTGAGCACTGAGCTGATGAGAAATGTGACACTGACAGGGGTACTAATGAGGTTAACTATTAGTAATAGGGTTGATGTGATCTGATAGCAGGAGATCTGAGAGAACTGTAGAAATAGAAGGTGTCCCTATAGCAACATGAATGATTATGACGACACCTCGACCAAAATGACGTGTCTGGAACGCGCGGGTAGGAAGTTGAATTGAAAGTTTCTAATGTCTTCTGTGTGTGCTGTGCGCGCCGCGCGATTTCCTTTTTGGCTGCCGTAGTTACGTCAGTTCACCAATATTTCGTCACAACACGCCATTGGATGTTTTAATGAAGGAGCAGGCTGTCGCTTAGATACCGCCTAACTAACGGCCATCACGACGTTCATCTCCAAATTATAATAGAGATGCATTATTTTTCGAATTCATCATCATCATCATTAACAACATTTATTATCCCGCTTTATAGCATATTTGTAAGATAACACTTAAAAAAGAAAAACTTTACGGCTACCTCACTGCTTTCAAAAGCGGTTTATCAATATATATGATCTGTATATTATATTGTCTTGATCAAGTGTTTATACGATTAATTGTCCCTTGGTGCTACTAACACCCTCTTTCCATGGATTATGTAGTGTGTTCCAGGGGACTGTTTCACCTTCTCCTTCAGTTCAACTACTAACTGTTTCCGTTCCCTACGTTCTTCAACTGTTCTATCAGGAGAAAGAAAAACTTTACCAAACTTGTCATTCCCTTTTAGCAGGGATTTCTTCGACATTATTGACATTTGAGCGTCTCTACTCCTCAGCACCACTTTTACAGGTCTTGCAGATGAAGACTGCTTTCCTAAGCGCTCGGCGGATTTCACTTTCGGAGCCTCTTCAAGCTCAGTAAAAAGAGACTTAATTTGAGTTTCAAGCTCATCACCATTAACATTGTCTTTCAACTCTTCCAATCCGTGGATAATGATGTTACACCCACGGTCCTCCGAAGCTGCCACGATAGCCGATTGAATCTTCTTTGGAGCCAGGGCCGAGGCACATTCCTTCTCCAAAACTGATGCAAAGCTCTTCAATTCTTGTTGTGCCGTTGACTGCACAGCTGTTATCTCAACCTCCCTCTTCTCAAGTAGCTGCCTCTGGATCTTCAGCAGTTCCTCTTGTGCTGCTACAAGGGCTCTTTGGGATTTGATTAGCTCTTTACTCTGCATTTTGAGCTCCTTCTCTAGCTGGTTTATCTTCAAGGTTTCGTAACCCACCGTAGACAACTGTTCAGTAACTGGGAAGGTCTGTTCTATCAGAATACGGCATGCACCCTCCACAAGGTCTAGAAGCACTGGCTTGTTCAATGCATTCAGTTTGTTCCTGGAGGGAACTTTCAGATCATCCCATACTTCCTCTGTCTGTTTTCCGTACTGCACTCGGCTCGGGTCAATTTCACCGAACCCACTGGTTAGCGTTAGTAATTCGCTTACCCACTCCACGGTTCGTTCTTGACAGTATCGGATGTGTTCCTCTTCAACGTCTGTTCCTTGCAGGTAGATCCGCGTTTCTTCTTCATTATCGGAGCTTCCCATTTTCTTGCTGCCCTCTTGGGCTCTTACATAGACATTTGCTGAAACTCAAATTAATTTGTTTAAAGTAGTGTTGAAAAGTAGTGTTGAAAAGTTTGAAACTCGTGCGGAGCGATAGCGAAAATCCGGTTCCGCCACCACTGCACTGAAAAATTGAAAATGCTACATAAAAGAATGAAGCTGTCAACTAGTTCAAAGTATCACGTGATGCCTCCTACCAGGTCGAGTTTTCTGGCTGGGTCCACTTTTCTTTTTTGGCAAACGTTGTTGGCCAGTGGCCCCCGGGATAAGGCAGCGCTTTTCAACTTTTCTTTGAAGTCTCACAAAAAATTCCTCTTCGCACGAGTGTTACGGATCAGCGGCGCGCGGCGGCTATAAGTACTGCAGCGCTTAGACGAAGTTTTCGCCGCCGCGCCCATCGTCACACAAAACCGTGCAAAAACCTTTTTATTTTTTCCCTTTTTCTAAGGGAACAGCGACACCGGAAAACGTTAAAATCTGGGGGGCGCCGTTACGATCTGGGTGTTTGGTTGAAAAGCGCTGCCTTATCGGGGGCCAGCAACGTTTGCCAAGGTGTTTGGAGGCCTGTTTACAGGTGTGCACTGCCAAAAAATTTGATTCACTAAAATGGCTCTAACCGCCAAACCACTCAACCGTTTTGGCTGATTCAAAGTTTATCTGGTAGGGAATGTCAAGGCCTAACCCCAACCCAAACCCTAACCCTAACCCTAACCCTAACCCTAACCCTAACCCTAACCCTACTTTAGCCCTAACCCTGAAAAACCGTTTGTCAGCACTCCCAAAACACCCAGATTTTAACGCTGGCTAAATCTGGGTGCCTTTCAATGGGATCCCATCAACAGTAAAACTCTTACTGATAATGGACCACAGTGATGGTTCTTTCTCTGTATTCTCTCTGTGTCGCGCCCACGCCCGGGCATGTCCTATTAGTAAGGGGATTTAACTAAGATTTTAGCCCCAACCAGAAAAAAATTTGTTACAAAGGATTTCCACCTGAAACGTACTCCTAAGGGTCCCCTCTATCGATTCCAACTAATGCTCATATTTGCTCAGGGGTGCTAAGGCCTCATTTCCGGGTGGGCGTGGTACCTGTATTTTCAGCTTGAGGCCAAAACCATAAATACCCTTAAAATAGGAGTAGAGACAAAACTGAGGGCACTAAAATGATCAGCGTCCTCGAATTAGTGGGGGTAGGTGCTAAAATTAAGTCTCTATCTCATCTGGTTAATTAGATAATTGGATAATTAGGTTTGCGCATAACCGTTTTTTGGCTATATGGCTATAGCCACTTAGGAATGGTTAAGAGACTTTTCATTGGTGCCATTTTGTAGGCAAAGCGAAATTATGGGGGGTCGACGTCGGACTTTTAAGCTCTATCTTCAACCGTTTAGCCGTTATTTGGCTTTTAAGATGCTCCAAATGAGCAAAATACGGTAAAAAGTCCAATTTTGAACACCGTTAAAGCCAAATAACGGCTAAACGGTTGAAGATAGAGCTTAAAAGTCCGACGTCGACCCCCCATAATTTCGCTTTGCCTACAAAATGGCACCAATGAAAAGTCTCTTAACAATTCCTAAGTGGCTATAGCCATATAGCCAAAAAACGGTTATGCGCAAACCTAATTATCCAATTATCTAATTAACCAGATGAGATAGAGACTTAATTTTAGCACCTACCCCCACTAATTCGAGGACGCTGATCATTTTAGTGCCCTCAGTTTTGTCTCTACTCCTATTTTATAGTAGAGTCGATAACTACATCGACCTCTCCCAATTGTTCCAGTTTTTGTCACATCTGTTTGGAGCGTCAACACGACCTCTAAACAGGTGTTACTTTTTCACAAACTGTTTTCATCTTGGTGTAATCAGCAGTTGAAATGTTGCTTATCATAACAAAAACCTGAATAAATTTTTTCAACTTGGGGTAAAACCATGGGTGTCAAAAGTTAGCTCTAGGTCCCCTGAGTAACCATCCGGAGACTCTAAGAGATATTTCAAGCCGTTCTCCCGTAATCATTAATCCCGGTAGAGCACATATTTGAGTATGGACGTACGTGCAATTGCCTACAACCTCAACTTTAATGTATAACGTTAATGTGCGTCTCTCTCTTTTCTCCCCCTTGAGAAAGAGTTATCTCGCGCGGCGCAACCGCACGTGCGGTTTTTCCAGAGAGAGTGAGAGACATACAATAACATGTAAACAGCCTGCCAGCGCTCACGTACGTCCGCATTGTATTTTTTTCTCCACCGGGATTAATGATTACGGGAGAACGGCTTGAAATATCTCTTAGAGTCTCCGGATGGTTACTCAGGGGACCTAGAGCTACTTTTTGACACCCATGGTTTTACCCCAAGTTGAAAAAATTTAGTCAGGTTTTTGTTATGATCAGCAACATTTCAACTGCTGATTACACCAAGATGAAAACAGTTTGTGAAAAAGTAACACCTGTTTAGAGGTCGTGTCGAGGCTCCAAACAGATGTGACAAAAACTGGAACAATTGGGAGAGGTCGATGTAGTTATCGACTCTACTATTAAGGGTATTTATGATTTTGGCCTCAGGCTGAAAATACAGGTACCACGCCCACCCGGAAATGAGGCCTTAGCACCCCTGAGCAAATATGAGCATTGGTTGGAATCGATAGAGGGCACCCTTAGGAGTACATTTGAGGTGGAAATCCTTTGTAACAAATTTTTTTGTGGTGTTCCTGGCTTATCACCTTACTATATAGTTCTTTCTCTGTATTCTCTCTGTAGGCAGAGAGAATACAGAGAAAGAACCATCACTGTGGTCCATTATCAGTTAGAGTTTTACTGTTGATGGGATCCCATTAATGGGATGCCATTCAGTTAGAGTTTCCCCTTGCTAACAATTCGTAGTTTTAGAGCGTGGACGGGTTAGGGCTATCCGTTAGGGTCTGGTTAGGGTTTGGTTTGGGGTTATCGGTTAGGGCTATCGATTCTCTATCAGTTACCGTTTAGTTCACTCAAATTTGCCATGTGGTTGCGTGGCTATAGCCGTTTGAAAAAAGTCGGTCTAAGTGACAGATGCGATCCGAGAAGACAGAATAGGGAAGGTGATCCAGAGGAAGGAAGAGGAGGTGATGCGAACTGAAGAGAATTTAGGAAGGTTTGGGAGATCTAGGTTTGATGGAGATGCCAGCAGATGGTGAGTCCATTGAAGGTCGACAGTAGGAACTTAATTATCTGTTCGGTTGATTGCCGGTTGAAGAGTGTGAACAGCCGCTTGTTCTAGTAGGTTTAGACTGAGGCAGGAAGAAGAAGAGGAGAGGATAGATGTAAAATTCCAGTCCATAGTGTTCAGTCTTTAGCCCAGTTCGGAGAGGTTAATCTTTTTGTAAGACGAGCTGTCTCGTCTCCTTTTCTGTGCAACTGTACCTCAAATGTTACACCACATAACCACTCTATAAATCAATTTCAATATTAGCTTTGTATGGATATGTTAATTGGAACGATAATGAAGGCAAGTATTCTGGAAAGACGTTGTGCTGTTCGAAAACCTCATACCATATTGCAGTAAGTACTTTTTAAGTGTGATTATTTTTCAGTTTCAACTGTACTGAACCGCAGTTTCAACAGTTTTTTAAATGGTAATGTTTAGCTGTTGTAGTATCCAGTATCACAATTACAAGCAACCGATTATTATTTCATCCCGGCCTGCTTGTTGATTATTAGAATCCAAGAAAGCACCACTTGATCGTGTATACAAGTACTACTGCAAGTCAGCAAGTGTAGTATAGTATTTTGCATGTGATATTTATCGTGTTTTCAGCGTGTAAATCTTCACTCATCAATCGTCCAAGTTTTCCGTTGTGTACCACAAGTCTTTAAAGAATATGATATATTGCTTATGAACCACCCATGAACCTCTTTTTGTTTTATTTGTAGTTTGATTTCTCGATCGATCGGGCAGTCCCATTTCATCCCCTAGTGACGTACTGCACCTCACGCAAACAAATTTCTCTTTGCATTCCCCGACGGTATATTTCCATAGGGAATGGAATTTTATGTTAAGCAAACAATGACTGCATATACTCTCCTCATATTAGGAATTGAATACTTACCTTTCCTTTTGCCGCCCTTGGTCTTGCTAATCCAAGAGTATCCACCTTCCCTGCTGTGGAGCAGGAACCGACCGAACCAAGTAAACATCCAATCAGAGCTCGTTATTTAGGTCACGTGACTGGTTATCAGCCAATCAGGGACCAGTATTTCCTGATTCGGTCGGTTCCTGCTGTGGAGACTGGACGTGAAGGTCGTTTGCAGAATTCTTTCCTTACTTTATTGTAGTAGTTTCACCACCCATTGCGACCTTTCTAGCACCACTATTTTTGGTGATCATGGCTCAATCAAGCATGTGTACTATTATATCTTTGTGTGTCATCTTACATTTTTGTGTGTCATGTCGAAAAGATGTTTGTGCTAATACATCTAGCTAGATGCATCTAAACCATTGTTGTGCTTTCCCCACTGCTTCATATCACAAGTGAATGTTGCATTTATTAGGGCGACGAGAAATCAGAAAATAGCTGATCGGTAGGTGTGAGTAGACGGTTGGGTGGGACTGCAAGGAGATCCAGTAGAGAAAGAGAGAGAGCGAAAAAGAGTAGGAGTAAGAATAAGAGTAAGAGAGAGTAAGAAAGAGAGGGATGCAACCGATGAAGAGAAAGAGAGAGAACGTGATGGAGAAACAGATCAATCGTTATATCAACACCAACAGACGCTGTTGCATCTCCTGTTAGCAGTGTGTTTTCTTATCCACTGCTAGCTTCCTCCTCCAGAACACTCCTACAGCTGCTGCTGCTATTGCCACCCTTTCAGCTTTCTCTCTCTCTCTCCCCCTCTTTCGCTCCCTCGCTCTTTCTCCATCTCTTCCCCACTCTTACTCACATCGTCACACGTTTACCCAACACTTGTTAGTTCTGATCAATCTCTCTCGAATATAATGCTGGGTAAAGCATTTCTCACCGCTGCTACCCGAAGTCCTGTTATGCGTGTCAATATGAATTAGGAATCTTATCCTCGCCCCAAGATACTAAGATATCTTAATTTCTTCAGCGCAGGGGGCGTCACCGGCTCCCTGTACAGCATTACCGTTAGTCTATACTTCTCTCTGATCAATCGATCTTCTATGTCTTCTTAACCTGAGCTGGCTATAGGTAATAGTTATACTCAAGTTCGTTTTATTTTCTCACTCTTTCATTTCGTCTTTACATTTCTCTTTTTTTTCTCTCTCTTTCCTTTCTCTCTCTTTTTTCTCTCGTTTACTATCCCGGTCCTACACCAAGGCTTAGGCTCCTTTTCGACTTAATAACTCGATTTTCCCGAGGCTTACATTACTGAGAATCTTCTAACTTATGTACCTGATACCTCATGGATTAAATATTAACCCTCAATTATTCTTCACTGCGATCTCTGGAATTCTAACGTTACCATGACAACAGTGTTTACACAAGCAAATTGGTCATACTGCTGCAGCAGTTATAGTTTCATCTCCTGCAGGCGTCACTTTGTCCTGGCCTCTTTGCCAGATTGGATGGAGAGTAGGGAATGGAAGGAGAGTAGGGGAGAAGAGTTTGTAACGTTGTATCCATTTTGACATGCTTGTTAAGGACCAGCGCCCATATCTCTTTTGTGTGTCCAGTCTGTGTGTCCATAACACGTTGCTCTGATCTCTTTCTGTCACCTGCATTGGTCCCACCATGATTTGAGTTTCGCTTTTTTGCCACCAAAGTTTTCCTCTAACTGTAATCTGTTCCAGTCGCTATAACTTCCATTTGGTTGTTTGTATCTTCCCTTTTTGCATAGGAATTGAGGAGCCGCGAGTCTGTCTAATGTCTGCTGCTACATTCCCCCCGCCTATCATATCTAAATTTTAATTCGTGTTCACTCGTTTGTTCAAAGGTTTTCTTGCTAGAGATTGCATTTGCTTGCTATAATAATTCTTTGGACTGCTCCTTTTCCTCTAGTACCAGGGTCGCAATTTGCCTCACTGCACTTCTCCTCTCTTTCTTAGTTCCTACCGGTGTTAGACAATTTGTCACAACTCACTTCCAAAAATCACCTCACCCGGCTCCGTAGAACTATGAAGATTGCAGTGAACTACCAGCTCAAATCCTTTGCTAGTTCGATGGAAATACAAGGACAAAGGGTATACCGTGAAATAAATAAAGGAGCTATTTTCTGCCCTATTTAATTCTTCCAAAGATCTAACCTTATTCCGATCAATTGATGTCCCCGATATATCAACCCTATCACATTGTCGACTCTATCACATACAATATCAACCCTATCACAATGAGTCGAATTTACACCCCTTACCATTGAAGCGTGTTACTCCAAGTTTTCTACTGATTACTGATTTAGTAAGGTGACATGAGCTATTGTGATGTTCACTAACTCTCCCGGCTGGCCCACTGGACAACAAAAATTCCAGGTTTTGAGTCAAAGTAAACAACATTTACTACGGAAATACACATCTCACAGAGGTGCCGGACTCGAGTCCTATTATGTTGCATGTTTCCAATCTGTCTGCAGCCTACGTTGATGGCCCCTTTCCAAAGCTGGCCTTGCCTTGTCCGACCATCTCTCACCATGCCCAACAATAACAACAAATGTGAAGTTTTAGTAAAGGGTTAGAACATATATCTGGGCCCTTTTGAGTCACTTGAAGTGTCTAATAGTGAAGAAAAATTTCAAAAAAATTCAACCCTTTTCGAATCTGGCTGCTTCACTCACGACCATCACTAATCAGTGCCGACCATAAATCGCATCGAATCTTTAGTCACGACAGCCTTGGGCAAGTCGCGCCCCCTGTTCGTGAACCCGTAGGGCGATCCCCTCACGCAGCCAAGCGACAGTCGACAGTCTTTAGGGTCCTCCAACCCGGAGAAGAAATCTGGCTGCTTTAACATCTTCCCAGGTCATCCTCCAGTCGCAGCAGTCACAAACAAACAACATCTTGGGATGTAAACACACGAGTTGGGATTATATTTCGTTTTGCGTGTAGTCGCATTCACATGACTTTGATTGTGTTCGTTCATTGAACTTTACATTTAGCTGCATACAGTTGAGAAAGTAGCCAAAAGTCAGTTGAAAACTTTAAAAGAATGCTTCAAGACACGTGTCTATTACGCATAATGTGGACATGACATGGATAAAACTGCTGCACATCTGCTCTGTCATTGTAGGGATTTAATTGCTTACCGATTGGCCCATAATATGCATACCCCGTCTACTACTACTACTAAGTATAACCTGTCTAGACTGCACTTGATCATAACGGAAAAATGCTTCCATGATCACGTGATATTGTATGATCGATACAACTGTGGGTCTCCAAAGTCCGAAATATTTTTGGTTAGGTCATACATTTGATTGGTTTGATACCCTTGGAAAATGAAACCGCTGCTCAGTGAGAAGGGGTTCCAACTAACTACTTCTCACGTGCATTATAGTCACCAGCTACCGCGCCTGTCTGTATCCCCCTACTCTTTGAACTAGCTCCGAACTGTCTACCTTACCGCATATCATGCTCCCCTATAGGTCTCCAGCTCAGAGAGGAAAGAATTAATGATGATCCACTTTTTTCAACGTAAACACTAAATTTGTGACGTAAGCAAATTCCGATGATATCATGGATCACGTGTGAATACTTCTTGAAAAGCCTGTTCTAAATGATATTGATCTCCATGATATAGCTCAGACTCAGAGGTGCACGGTAGATGCAGGCGTTTGACGTTTTTGAACTGACGTTTAGGTTCAAATTTAGAAAGCTGTTACTATACTTGCGTCATAGGGCCATCAGCTTGCGTCAAGTATCCGTTGAGATATAACGTCAGTACGTGTTCGGTATATATCTGGGCTTGTTGTTTGGAGATCACTAGGTAAACAAGGGGTGTACGTGGGGACTGGGGATCAGCTTGGTGATATAGATAGAATAGTATAGATAGATGAGGACGCAGGTCCTATTACAACGCGTTGGGAGGTATCACATTTGTGACGTTAATGACTGGTGTAAGGTTGGAAAATATACTTATTCCTAGATCATTTTTGCTGTGTTAGTTTAGGGAGTCGATCCTCATGGAGAACTCTACAGATAAATTAGGTTTCTCCGGAGTAGATTACAAAACAAAACACCGTGTTTTGCATTTATAGATCATTGTACCAAAGGTACTTGGATGGTTCAAACTGATTTTGCTGATCTACCCATTCTTGTTCTATTTTTTAGTTCAGCTTGGAGGTAGTTGAGTCGCATGACACTGCATGTGTCATGAACAATTCAAGCTGAAATTTTCTTAGTTTATCAGGCCCAATACCGCCTATGGATACGGCCATACTCGGTTGAATGCACCCGATCTCGTCCAATCTTGCTTATAATGTTTCTGGACCACTGAACTAACTTACAGCTAAAAAATGAACCAGCCATAGTCCAGCCTAGAGATAAAAGTGAACCAAATACCAAAAGATCTGCACAACCGTAAACTTTTTTGGAGTTAGGTGCGAAGTTCTTACTTTATCTGATCTTGCCTTGAATAAAACAAACCTAATCATAGCTATAGAAATTCCTCCATGGCCCATGCTAAACCTCATTTTCACCCCGATACAATGCCGTCTTTTCTGATCCTCCCCCCTTGTCTATTTATGAAACTCTCTCAATTGCTGTTTTTCCTAATCCCATTCCTATTCCCACACCCCCTTGCTTGGCTCGGTGTTTTTTTTTCGCGTTTCCCTCTCTACAGGCTAAACAAACAAATCGTGCAATGGAATTACTCCTTTCCCTTTTATTTAGGGAGGGGAACAGGACAAGGGAGAGAAGGGGAGAGAAGAGGGTGGGCAGTAGCTATCAGATCATTCCCTACTGCAGCTTTCCCCTCCTCCCCCGCACAATGAGCCTTCCAGCTATCACTTTATGTATCCCATCTCTCTCTGATCTCTCTCTCTCTCTCTCTCTCTCTCTCTCTCTCTCTCTCTCTCTCTCTCTCTCTCTCTCTCTCTCTCTCTCTCTCTCACCCTGGTTGATCTTGATATTTCTCTCGTATTGTGGGAACCTTTCATTTGCAAGCATTCTGTATCTAATGCACAGTAGCCCAGACACATATGATGGGTGTTTGTGAGTGTGGGGGGCTTGGAAAGCAGATCGGAAAGAGGGAGACAGAGAGAGAAGGGAGAGAAAAGGGAGATGGAGAGAGGGGAGAGAGGGAGACAGAGAGAGACAGAGAGAGAGAGGCGGCTTTAGAGAGCTTTCTGGAACATGGTCGATGGAAATGCGTGTCTGCAATGACTTCCCACTTCTATTTGAGTGGGCCTCTTCTCATGATGATGATGATGATGGACTTGACTTTCATGCATCGGGCTATCAGTTGTTCTCTTTCTAGCTCTCTCCGTTGCTTGAAATATTAATGGTTGTTAAATGATCGATGCTCTTTTGAATAACAGCTTAAATCTCGATGATCAATTGTCGTTCTCTCTCTCAGATCGATGATCAATTATATTGTATGAGTTGTTCTCCAATTCCCTATTTCACTGATATTTTATCACGCTCTGAATAACGACTAAACCACACGTTGCATCGGTTAAAACAAACAAGGGGGAGAGTCCTCCAATTAGGCTAATTGGACAAATAGGGAGAGAGAGGGAGAGAGAGATAGGGAGAGAGAGAAAGAGAGAGCTTGCAATCTAAATACCTGTTCACAAAATAAACAATTAGTGCTTACTTAACGGTCAACGAGTTCAATTCGGGGCTCTCTCTCCCTATTCTTGTTTTCACATTCGGCTTTCGTTCCACTGCTTGAACAAACACCCTGGATGTCTCCACCCCTTACTCAACAAAGTTTTAGTTTGCTATTCTACTGTACCTCTACCTACCTCCATCGCAAGTTGTTTTATTCAAACCCGGAGGGTCGAATAAGGCAACATCCAGGCCAAGCACAACCTGGACTCGAGACTTGGAGTTAACCACCCCAACTTGTGCAGTTTGCTATCCCCCTGTTCCTGGATTTGAATTGGTCTTTCAGATCTTCATTTGCTATGTTTCTTCACACTGCAAAACCTCCGACTTGATACTGCATTCATTGTTTATCTTTACCGCGTGGCCCACGGCCTTTGATCTCTATTCTCCAATTTGTCCAGAGCTGCTGCAGGCCCATTTATCCTCCAGAAAGACGCGAAAATATCAGCTACGTAGCTACAATACTTTGTAACAGGCCATTGTATACCACTTTTTTTATGTATGTATTGCTTTCTTTTTACGAATTAATGATAACTCGGAGATGATCTCTCAATATAATGTCAGAAGACTAGATTATTCAGATTATAATATAACTGATATCGTGATATATGCCGGCGCGTTTTATTATATCCCATGCGTTATCCCACTGCACTGGCAAGTGCCCCCGTTGTCTCAATTGAATATTACATAAGTCACGCGAACACATGCAAAGAACTGTTGTTGCTACTCAATACCCAAGATTGTTACATATTCCACCTTGTGACATACCCAGACTGTCACTGGACGGCGGATTTTCCCAATATGTTTATCAAAGCTTAGGTCATCAGGATACCCATTGGCTAGTTTTCGTCTTTCGATCGGTTTTTGAAAACCTCAAACCTGTTATTATAGTAGCACATCCTTTTCTAACGCAACGAAGTTCCTGTTACTGTATATCATCATGATATATGGTTTCTTCCTTTTGTTTATTTGCCTAACTATTATCCCAATAACCAAGGAAAACACGAGAAAATAGGACTATTGTCCCGCCTGGCGCCCATCATCTCCAATGCCCCAATGACCCCTTGTCATGCATGTTTTCCAGCAACCCTCTATTATAACATATCCCTAACAACGAACGGCCACCACTTCAACGTCCAATTCCAAATTATAATAGCGATATAATGGCCTATTACTTCCCATCTCTATTATGGCCTACTTTCCCGCCCTCCATCCATCCCTGTTATCCGGCCTATTCCCGCACTATATGATAGCCCTGGCCCATTTCCCTATAAATCCCCGCCCTCCCAGCTCCACTAGCGTCCCCGGTGGCGGGATAAGAGGGCATCTCGTGTCATGCACGTCACCTCCTTTATTCTATTGCACGTCACCTGCTTGCATAGCAGCTCCCTCTCTCTATCTCTCTCTCTCTCTCTCTCTCTCTCTCTCTCTCTCTCTCTCTCTCTCCATCTCTGTCTCTCTATCTCCCTCCAGGATTGCACTGTATTCCATCTTATTTATATTCCGTTCTTATTACTCCAATTTCCACTTTCTAGCTACTGCAGAGTTTGTATTGCGACACAAATAACGAATAAGGAGATATATGAGACTCCTTTCGTTTCTCTTAGCGCTTGCGCTATCCAAGGTTAGTTCCCAGAACTCTTACAATAGTTATTTCCAGAACTATAACATCATGGATACTGTCTAGTTTGTTCCATATTTATTCCATATTCATTCTGTCTAGTTTGGACAATTATTCTGTCGTTCTGAGCTATTCAATAGCTATTCAATAGCGAGTTTTGAACTGGTAAATTAATTTAGCTCACTGAAAAATATTCAATCGTATCACCCCCTTGAGCATCCTCCGACCTCCAAGCCTTTGGAACGTTTCTTACACGAACACATACACAAGCATTCCAGCTATGAATGTTCCGGAAAAATCTCTGTGCATAAAATATATATTTTTTCGGAGTTATTTCCGTTTTAACACCCACCTACTTTATATCTGAGTTTATACTATCTAACTATGTAATACCCCTAGGGAGCACAGTCACAGGGCGAGCCGGACTTTGCACACTGTATACCCCTTGTTACACCCCGTGGAGTCCACCCAGGGTAAGGCTTGTGTGAAACCAGCAACTATCATATATCTTTTTACCTATCTCTTTATCTATTTTTCTTTACCTCTCCACATCTCTCTCTCTCTCTCTCTCTCTCCATATACAGTCGGACCCCGATTTAGGGGCCCCCGATTTAGTGGCACCCCGATTTAGTGGCAGGATTTTTTTCCCCCGATATAGGAAACTAACCTTATTTGACCCCGATTTAGTGGACACCCCGATTTAGTGGACAAGAGCCTTTCCCCCGAGGGTGTCCCTAAATCGGGGTCCGACTGTATATCTCTTTACCTCTATCTCTCTCTTTCTATCGCTATCTCTCTCTCTCTCTATTTATCTGTCTCGACAAAATTAGCCCTATCTGATCCCCTATGCAGTATATCCAGACCAGTCATTCGGGCTCTAACAGAACTGATCTGACAAATCAACCAGTCACCCCCTTTTTCTTTACTACTAATCGAAATATTTTATTCTTCTTCTTCTTCTCTGATTTGAAAAACAAACTATTATTATAACCCCTCCCCCAATATCCAGAACGGGTGACGAGATAGATGCGGGTTATTACAATGTGACACACGAGGGTTCAACCCTTGTAGCAGCAACCGTCTGTGATGAAAGTCAGGGGTGGACTTTAACTTCTGCTCTTCTTGAGGATCTGAGGTAAGATATATCACGTGACATTGTGCATTCTCGAAGTTTTCACCAAGGTTCGCGATCAGTTGTCATGTGGCAATAACATGCCACATACGAGTATATTCCACATGTATGTGAAAAACGGTGGCGATATAAATTGCAACCTGCATTATACGAAGACCATGTGTGTTTATTTTGACACCCCAATGTTTGTTGGATAGTAAGTCCGTGTTCGTGGGGCTATTGTTCACGTTATTTAATCTACTAGGTTTAAAACTGACGTCAATAAACAATTAGTGCGTCAATTGGTAGCTATAACAGGCCCATGGCCTCGTGTTGTACGTGATCGGTTTGTTTTTTGAACTAGGTAAACAAGGTTTGGAAAATTGTTGGGGAGGGGTGATCTGCTGTACGTAGCCCTGTTTAGATTGGAGATCTCATGATGTAGGGTCTCTCTCTCTCTTTCTATCTCTCTCTCTGTCTCTCTCTCTCTCTCTCTCTCTCTCTCTCTCTCTCTCTCTCTCTCTCTCTCTCTCTCTCTCTCTCTCTCTCTCTCTCTCTCTCTCTCTCTCTCTCTCTCTCTATTTCCGATAACTCGGTTAAGATAACATCTATCGTCTATGATGCAAAGACTATATGATGTTTCCTCACGTCCCTATTGGTTCTGCACCAGATCGCTACCACTCCAAAATAAACATATAGCTCGATTGTTATGTTCTGAGCCTCCTTTACCAACAAGGCAAACCTCTCCGACCGAATCAGGAAATACTGGTCCCTGATTGGATGATAACCAATCACGTGACCTAAATAACGAGTTCTGATTGGTTGTTTACTTGTTTTGGTCGGTTCCTGGATTATACATGATGAAGCTATAGAGCCCCTATAGAGCATTATCACCCCAAGCATCAATAGACATAATATAATATGAACTAACACCCCGCCCTCACCTATAACAGACATCTAACACCCCGCCCTCACCCCAGTCAACTAACACCCCGCCCTCACCCCAGTCAACTAACACCCCGTCCTCACCCCAGTCAACTAACACCCCGCCCTCACCCCAGTCAACTAACACCCCGCCCTCACCCCCAGGTGTGAATATGATGATTTCTCCCATTCCTATTGGTGGAGCCATCAGCATAAGAACTCACCATCCCCACCTCAAGTGTGGTGTGCCCGTAAGTTTAACATCCGCCCCCACCCCGCCCAATTAAAACAGGAAAAAGGCCAAAATATCATGGCTTTCTCATCACTTTCGGGGTTTATTCTTCGCCTATAAAGACAGTAGATCTGACACCAATTCCTCGTTTAACTCCACCCCCACCATCTCCCAGATTCCTCCCCCAAGCCGCTGGTGCAACGATACCACCTCGGCTCCGAGGTCTCCATCTGTAAATCAACCGTTGAACGGCTTGAATTCGAAATAGAGATGCGGGAAAGCGCGGAGGCCCTTCTACCATGTATCGCTGACAATGAGTGCCGAGTAACTGATGTCCAGTGCCGGGTTAAGGATAGTGGAGAAACTATCCTGGAAGTTACGCTGAAGAGTACCACTTTGGGACATGTTGATGTGCAGCGGGATCTGCTAAACAATGCTCTCGATGTGATCAGACACCTACGAGTTCTAGTGGATGAGGTAGGGATTACTGGTGGGCGGACTCTAGTGCTAACGGACTCTTTATCTAAATCCAAGGCGGACTCTATATCTAAAAACGGACTCTTTATCTACAGTTAGATTTTGAAAAAAGTTTAGATAAAGAGTCCTCCCTGTGTAGACTTTTTAGATAAAGAGTCCGCCCTGTGTAGAATTTTTAGATATAGAGTCCTCTAGTACATTTTGGCGCCAAATCCTCCAACCCGGACTCTATATCTAAAATCCTAACCCAACCCAAAACCTAACCCTAACACTAACCCCCACCCTAACCTCGAACCCAAATAACGGCCCTAACACTTCTAAATTAGTATAGGGGTAGAGCAAACTCTCGTTTCCGGCCTAACGGCCGAAATCTCGAGTTCGCGGCGAAAGGCGGACTCTATATCTAATTTAGATTTATGTAGATATAGAGTCCACTTTGTTTAGACGTTTTAGATAAAGAGTCCGCCCTGTGTAGACTTTTTAGATAAAGAGTCCTCCTAGAGTTTAGACTTATTTGGACTCTTTATCTAAATCTAAATTTAGATATAGAGTCCACTGTAGACTTAGAGTGTAGCACTAGAGTCCGCACACCGGGATTTACTGAATTGTGGGGATTACTGCAGGGGTAGTACTGGGGTGTTGTAGGGAGTGGCGGTTTAAGGGAATAGGTTTGTTTTGGGGTTCTATTTAGGGTAGAAGTCTAGTATTCAGTGAGATATACAGGGTGTCCCATATATTCTGTGGGTCGGTTGGCGAGCTGTCACGCAAAAACGGTGATAGTTGTGTGAAAACAAACTACGGGAGTGTGCTGGATTAATTCCTTCCTAACTGATGGCTTTGTTTTTAAATTAAATTTCAAAAGTTCATTTTTCATGAATGAACATTCCTGTCATTCATTCGTGAATTCTAAAATATTGTTTACCTTGAGTAAAAAACTTTTCTTTGGCTCGAAATTATCTTTCCAATGAGCACCATAAAAATCAAATTGAAGCACCGGATCGCATGGCAGGTGAGAAAATGCAAATGCATGATTTTGGCCATTCCTGCGACTTTCAATCAGCTGTATCACCGCTACTTTCAGTTCAATCCTTTTAAAAGTTTGGGTGAACATTGGTGAAGATAAGATCTTTGCTCACAAGAAAAATCAAGGTCAAAACTCAAAGTTCATTTTTCATTTTTGGTAGTTCATTCCACTCATTCAGGAACAAACATCCCTAAAGTGACGAAAAGGTTTGGGTTTTGTTTGGCCCATGTCCTGAAACGACAGAGAGGTGTAAAAACGTGTTTCCGGGCTAGTTAGTGGGTGTCCATGTGATCATTATGATATCTGACACCTGTGCTGAGCCATAATTAAGAGATTTTCTCAAATTCAAACATGGGATACGAGTATTCTGCGATTGGTATCGTGCACCAATAACAAGAGATCCCATAGCACCTCAAAAATTATGATTAGCTAAATGAAATGAGTTGATTCACGCTTGAAAATGTTCGTTTAGTCCGAATTTACATTGGTTTTAATCTTTTCAATCGTAAATCAACTCATTTTTAGCTAATCATAATTTTTGAGGTGCTATGGGATCTCTTGTTATTGGTGCACGATACCAATCGCAGAATACTCGTATCCCATGTTTGAATTTGAGAAAATCTCTTAATTATGGCTCAGCACAGGTGTCAGATATCATAATGATCACATGGACACCCACTAACTAGCCCGGAAACACGTTTTTACACCTCTCTGTCGTTTCTGGACATGGGCCAAACAAAACCCAAACCTTTTCGTCACTTTAGGGATGTTTGTTCCTGAATGAGTGGAATGAACTACCAAAAATGAAAAATGAACTTTGAGTTTTGACCTTGATTTTTCTTGTAAGCAAAGATCTTATCTTCACCAATGTTCACCCAAACTTTTAAAAGGATTGAACTGAAAGTAGCGGTGATACAGCTGATTGAAAGTCGCAGGAATGGCCAAAATCATGCATTTGCATTTTCTCACCTGCCATGCGATCCGGTGCTTCAATTTGATTTTTATGGTGCTCATTGGAAAGATAATTTCGAGCCAAAGAAAAGTTTTTTACTCAAGGTAAACAATATTTCAGAATTCACGAATGAATAACAGGAATGTTCATTCATGAAAAATGAACTTTTGAAATTTAATTTAAAAAAAAGCCATCAGTTAGGAAGGAATTAATCCAGCACACTCCCGTAGTTTGTTTTCACACAACTATCACCGTTTTTGCGTGACAGCTCGCCAACCGACCCACAGAATATATGGGACACCCTGTATCAGGTAACAAGAATAAATGCATTATGTTTCATAATGCTATGTTTCCCCGCCAACCTTTCATTCCTAACATGACGGCGGGACAGACAATTCGGATCATTTATAGATCACGCAAACAGTATCGAACAAATCCTTGTGTTTGAGTTGCACTAAATTGCGCGCCACATTGCGGAATTGCGCGCCACACATTTCCTGAAAACGTTTCAATGAAGTGGTTTATGAAGGAGCAGGTTGTTGTTGTGTGTGCGGCTCTAGTTGCTACATGTTGCCCCTCGCAACCTGAAACGGGACAAGAGAGCTGACCTGCTACACATAGTCACTATATCCGTTTAGATTTCTAAACCCCTATGCCTTTTTGCAAAAGGCATCCGGGTGAAGGCCTCCGGGCGGGGAAAAAATTGTATCATAACGGCCATTTTGAAAGTCACCACAATTATACAGGCTTTACTGCTATAAGGTCTTAGATTCACTAGGAGGAATTCATGCATGAGAAGAAGGGCGAGTTACGAAAAATCTTGTTGACGTCATATATGATAAAGAATTAATTCTCAAAAGTCATAAGAGTTTAGAGTTCGTTGCCATAAGTTACAGCTATAACAACAAAGATTATAATAATCATTTGGAAGACGATTAAGATCAGTGATGTCATGCTCTGACTCTCTCTATCTGTATATCTCACTCTCCCTCTCTGTTCAACAGTTCAATAGTTAACCTATTATGTTAAGTGGACGTCTCAATTAAATGTCACACATCTATGGTCACAAACTGGCGGAGAGTTTCTAATGAGTATCACGTGACGCGCGAGTACCCGAATTCAGGGTTTCTGGCGCGCACCATGGTTCTGATGATTGATAGAGGAAATGGGGACGGGATGGTTTTATGATTTTATGGTTTTATGTTTATTTGTGTGGCTCACGACTGTATTACATTTCTGTAATATAAGGGTTAGGCAGATCAAGGTTTTATCCTAATAATCTTATCATCGTTAAAACTACAATTCCCTTCTCCAGGGACACTCTCGACGAAAGAGGACGGCCGCTGAACGACAAAAGCGTCAGTTTGATGATATGGGAGATGGAGAGACGACCGGAGGAGATGGTTGCGATACTGGCCAGGTTGAGACTAGCAGTGGTACTTGTACTAGTTGTACCAAGGGTACCTTTGCTAATACCACCAGTGAGGAGTGTCAGTCTTGTGATTATGACACTTTTGGTAATGAAACCGAGCTGGCATCTTGTTACAACTGTACCGGGACTTTGGGGACACTGGATGTCGGGAGTACAAATGAATCATCGTGTATTGGTAAGTAGAGATGTTTGTTTGTTTGTTTGATTGTTTGTTTATTTGTTTCTTTGTTTCTTTGTTTTCCTGTTTCTCTTTCTCTACTCCCTATTATAACACTATCCCTCTCAGAGATCTGTATGGTGCCCACTGTCGAACTAACTACATCTATCGACCCTGAATCCCGGGCAACTGACTGGGGGTGACTGTCACCATTAACTGCGATACTGACTACACATACGGAGGGTTAGCTACTGCCACTATCGAGTGTAACACAAATCTAACTAATAATAACTTCCCCGCATCGTGCCGAAGTGAGTTGTTTCATGATCACTTTTTACTTGCACTTTTCCTGAGAATACTAGGATCTGCTGATTTTATTAGTAGTGTAGGCATATCTCTTACCTCTTCCATCAAGTGCCCCTCAACAGTGTAATAGGGGTGACTTCGTAACCAATTTCAACCAGTTGTGTGTCGTGTTAGGGCACAGTGTGCCCGGCACACTCAACAACATTTCGTCACAATTAACCCCCCCTCCCCCGCCAGAGATCTCTATCTCGGTCGAGAGCAGTGACTACGACGCAATTGAATCCGGTACCAATGCCATCCTGACATGTCAAAACGAAGCCACGGACACCCCTTCGAGTATTGTGTGGTACTACGCTGGAAGTTCCCTTAGTAACACCAGTGACTACACTATTAGTGAGGCTACCACTACTACTAGTGGAGATGAGATGTTGTACGGCAGTACGCTGGAAATTACCAGTTTTGCGAGTGGGGATGAGGGAAGTTATAGTTGTGTGGCAGACTATAGTGACCCGATTGATGATGAAACTAGCACGGAGTTGTCTCTCACCGTAATTGGTAAGTTGTTAATTGGGCAATAAGTTATGAATAACAGTTAAATGCTAAATTCGTCTGTTGTTGAATTAAACAAAAATTTACCAGTTTAATGAAAACCAATATACTAGGTTTTAACAGTGCAATTTGTATTAACACGAGATCTAAGTATAAAACTTGTTGTAAGTTAGTGTGCCAATAGTTCATGTGTTGATTCGACAAGTTAGTGTACCACTATTATTTAATAATTAACTAATTAACTAATTAACTATTAACTAATTAATTAGATAACTGATTCCGTAACAATTCAATAAATAAATATAATATACGTTTTCACGAATCAATGAGTGAAATTTCTCACCTCCTTCCCTCCGCCAGATCTCACACCTTCCCTATCCCAGATCTTACAACTGATACCCCATCCCTCCTGCCACACCTCACCTCCCTCCCTGACAACTGATCCCCTCTCACCTCCTTCTCTCCCCCAGATCTCACACCTTCCCTCTCCCAGATCTCACAACCGATACCCCATCCCTCCTACCACACCTCACCTCCCTCCCTGACAACTGATCCCCTCTCACCTCCTTCCCTCCCCCAGATCGCACACCTCACCTCTCCCAGATCTTACAACTGATACCCCATCCCTCCTACCACACCTCACCTCCCTCACTCCAGATCTGACAATTGACCCCCCTTCAGATCTGACAATTGACCCCACTTCAACCACCTACGTGACTGCTGGTTCTGGCACTGCCCTGACCTGTATGATGGTTGTAGACACATCCTACAGCAGCCGTTCTGTCACCTGGTATCTGGATGATGTAGAGGTAAGGGAAATTAATAACTTATTAATTAAATAATTAGGGTCCCAATTATTAATTAATTAGGGACATAATTGTTTGATAATATAGATCCCTAATTTAGTTTCTACAGGGATTTAGTTTATTTATTGGGTTTATGTAATGGAGTATTTCAAAGAGAAGGAAATTATTTAGTACAACGTGATTAATTTGGTGTTAATTAATGTCTGTATCTTGTTTTTGTTAAATAACCCCATCACAGCTGATAAAGGTAACAATAATATTGTTTCTGCGAGCACTTTACAGCGGTGATCTCTTCTCAGTGCAGCCCGATTTCCCTCC
Source organism: Hormiphora californensis (assembly GCA_020137815.1). Taxonomy (NCBI): domain Eukaryota; kingdom Metazoa; phylum Ctenophora; class Tentaculata; order Cydippida; family Pleurobrachiidae; genus Hormiphora; species Hormiphora californensis. The sequence continues at coordinate 5,345,869 of CM035358.1, forward strand.
ACCTGTGTGCAGCACCCCTCCCCCTCTCTTAACCTGTTAATTCTAACATGACTTAGTTTGATGCATCCCAGGTTACATCAGGGGTTACATCCAGCACGGGTAGTGACACAGAGGATTTCGTCCTGTCTCTCTCCTCGGCCACTACTAATGATACCGGAGAGTATAGATGTGCCGCGACATATTCCAACGCAGCGGGAAATGCTACAATCAGCTTCAACGGAACATTTGATGTTGTCGTTCGAGGGTTTACGACCAATCCCAGTGATTTGTATGCTGTTGCCGGGAATAATGTTAGTCTGACTTGTGTCGTGGAGGGTGATTCAGAGGCGGACATGACATGGTAAGCGGCGTCTTATTTCTTATTCAGTGGGGGGTTGCAGTAACATTACATCCTATTACATCCCCCTTCATTTCACATAAAATAGGGTAAGTTTTTTAGATTATTAGTAATCCCCCTCTACATGACATGTTTGGATCTAAACTTCTGTCGGACAGACAGTCTCCGTGCATTTATACTGTGCCCAAGCGGCCAAGCTTTAGTCGTAGGTTTTTAGGCGACAACACATGTTAGATCACCACTAGTTTCTTACATCTCCCGATCATTCTCTCCCTCCTTGGCCTCCATGCTCTAACCAGGGCTCCCTTCCCTACTGTTGAGAAAGCCCCCCCCCCCCCTCAAATGCCATCCCTAAAACAACCCCCTCAATACCACGCTCCCCCCCCCCCCCTCGTCCAGGTATGTAACAGATAGCGGTACCACATCGGAAGCGAGTGTGGGATCAGACACCACTAGCTACAATAACGGAGTAACCACCTCCGTTCGAACCTTTACTTCTGTGACGTCATCCGCCGATGGGGATTACTTCTGTTCAGCTGATTTCTCCGGGACAGTCATCAATAGTACCTCAGCTACTCTAGCTGCATATGGTTAGTGTTATTATACCTGGGGGTTACCATGGTTACCTCGGGGTTACCATGGTTACCTCGGGTTTACCTTGCCTTGGTAACGAAATTACCGCTGAGAGAAGTGAGGGGTAATTTCGTTACCATAGGGTTACCATGGGTTACCATAGGGTTACCATAGGTAACTATAATACTTTGGGTTAGTTGTAGCTATAAAAGTAAAAAGAGATATATTGGGAGGATATCATTATCACCCCCTCCATTACATCATTGGGTGGAAAATAGATTTGATAAATATATGGCTATATAATAATATCTTCGTGTCTTGTCGAGGTAATGCAATATATAGGTAAAATAATCGAATTTGGCTTGGGAAATTCTCACGACAGGTAAACTGATCCTTCTCGTTTTTGCTTCCCCTAAATCTGTATCTTCATCTTTTTTTCTCGAGATATATCTCTATCTATCAATGACATGGTTCGGCTCCAACAAGGTCATTCAAATAAGGGGATACGTATCCCCCCGCGTGCCATTGACAAATGACATTTTTACTCTTGAGATATTTTTACTTAACAAGATTTTGCTCCAGATCCTTTTTCTAAACGTCATAGTCACAAGATTGCATCATGTACTCATTTCCCTATACTTCCCCTTTCTAATTTAACTGTAATTAAAATCTCCCCAGACATTGGAATCAGTACGGATCCTGCAGATGCTGCATTTGAGGTCGGTGACACAGCCAGTCTGAGCTGTGTGGTCAAATACCCCACCAGCCTGGATACTGAACCCTACTATTGAGTGGATCAGGACATACGATAATGGAACCGAGGAGAGCGTGGACTCTGTTTATGTCAGTTATGATGCGAGTCAGCCAACCGGAACTGCAACTCTTACTTTCTCATCGTGAGTATAGCTTCTTGTTTGTCGAATTGTTTGTTTGTCGAATTTGTGTTTGTCGAATTGTTTGTCGAATTGTTTGTTTGTCTAATTGTTTGTATGTCCAGGTGTATGTTTGTATGCCTGTCTAATAACTAGATCACTATAGTCTCTCTAACAATATATTTCGTTACCAGGGTGACTTTCTCCTTCTCTAACAATATTTCATCCAGGGTAACGTTCTCCCGGGCGGGTAACTACAGCTGTAAAGCGACCTACGTTATTGGAAGCACCTCCGTTGACGATACCTCCACCACAGCCGAACTTTTCATTCGAGGTATAACAGGGGGAAAGAGCTTTAAAATTGAAATAATATCACAGTGGTAGTGATTTTAAACCAAATTAATGAGGTGCCTGACACTGTAAAATGGACAATTCAACCAAATCAAACTGAATTACTAATACAAACATCATCTCCCAGAAATTACAACCGCTCTGGACACCAACACGGCTATCGACCTAAGTACCGATGATACTCAGACCTTCACTTGTGTGTATCAGGGAGATAATGGGGTTGACTCCACTGTAACCTGGACTCTGGATGATGGGAGTCTGCCTGTCAGTGACTGGGAGGTCGACACGGTAAGAGAGATAGATAGTGATTTAATGGCAGTCACCAGATGTTATAGTGAGATAGGGAGATAAAGAGGTATCGAGATCAGGAGAAGAGAGGGAGATCTCGAGATGTAAAAACTGAGAAAGAGAGGGAGATCTAGAGATGTACAAACTGAGAAAGAGAGGGAGATCGGGAGATGTAAAAACTGGGAAAGAGAGAAGATCGAGAAAGTGGCAGTCACAGGAGCCAAATGGCAGTCACCAAGTATAACACACGCACACACATCTCTCAGGGTACATACAATTCCACCGCGGAAACCCTTGAATCAGTCCTGACTGTTACCAATGTGAACGCCTCCTCTGGGGGAACAGTCAAGTGTGCTTTCTCCTTCACCAATACCGGATCAGATCTCACCTCTTCTACCAACTTTAAAGTTCGAAGTAAGTTCCTAACTCCTATAATTTGTAAGCTCTCTATTTCTGGATGTTTTCAGCTGAAAAAGATGAGAAATCTACCGCCCTGCATGGTGTTCATTGCTCTATATCCCACTATAGAGTGCACTATAGGAATGGCCGAGTGGTTTTATTAGTTGTCGGCCATTCCTAATAGTGCCTGATAGACACTGCCTAGTACCTATAATATAGATACTTCGAACTAAACTCACACACCCCTTTCAGAGTTGGACACCCTCGTTTAGTTAAAGTAAACTCACGCACCCCTTTCAGAGTTGAACACCCTCGTTTAGTTAAACTAAACTCACACACCCCTTTCAGAGTTGAACACCCTCGTTTAGTTAAACTAAACTCACACACCCCTTTCAGAGTTGAACACCCTCGTTTAGTTAAACTAAACTCACACACCCCTTTCAGAGTTGAACACCCTCGTTTAGTTAAACTAAACTCATACACCCCTTTCAGAGTTGGACACCCCCGTTTAGTTAAACTAAACTCACACACCCCTTTCAGAGTTGAACACCCTCGTTTAGTTAAACTAAACTCACACACCCCTTTCAGAGTTGAACACCCTCGTTTAGTTAAACTAAACTCACACACCCCTTTCAGAGTTGAACTCCCTCGCCTCGGAGATGATCTCAAGTGCCAGCAACTACAATATCACCTGTGTGTATGAGGGTACAGATAACCCGGTCAGTGTAGCATGGTCGAAGGATGATTCCGTCGTGTCTAGCTCTGATTCTGGTATCACCATCTATGAGGGGTCTCTAAGTTCTAATTACAGGTAATTAATTAATTAATTGGTTAGATTTAATTGGTATACATAGAGATTGTTTTGTGATCTCTTGAGCATTGTATTACGTGATTACTGTAAATCAGGACGTGTAATCAAGCTGTTACCACAGTAATTCCATCGTTACCATCGTTACTGCATGGTTACCATAGTAACCATCAAACTCCCAACCATGGTTACCATAGTAACCACATAACTCCCCACAGAGAGGACATCATTGAGTTCTCTGACCGGACCTACTCGGACGCCTCCAAGAACGTGACATGCAAGTACACTTTTAGCTCCCCCTCCGCGACCTCTGAAACAGATACCACTCTTATATACCGGGGTCTGTATGCTACGACTACCAGTTACTACTCCACTGGCTCTGATGTGACCATCACGTGTGGTATCGGAGTGGGTAGTGATGGTGCTATCCCCACAACTACAACTTGGTAAGTGCAGTCTTGGTCCAGTGGGACCACTGTTAAGTTCCCATGGTACCCCATCTTAATTTAGGGAACAAATCTCTCACTCTCCCCCCTCTCTCTCTCCCTAACTCTAACCTCTCCTCTCTCCTCGCAGGACGGATCCCAATGGTGACACTATCTCATCCAGTGACGCAGACTACAACATCACCACGGATTCCACCGCCACGAACGGGCTCTTTTACACCGAGGTCCTCATCTCCGACATCACAACCGATCTGGCCGGTTCCTACATCTGTGACTTCGAATTTGATGATGATACCACGAACTACACCGCGACCAAGGACGTCACGGTGCGATTAGTGACCCGAAGTCCGAGTGAGGATACAATTTATAGCTACGAGAACGCCTACCTGAATCTGACCTGTACCCTGGACGCTTCTGACACCGAGACAAGCATCACCTGGACAGGTCCCAGTGGAGTTGATGTTTCCAACGTTGAGTCCAGTGGCAATGATTCCATTCTGGTCCTGGAGAACCCGACATCTTCCAATACTGGCGCGTACACATGCGAGTATGCGTTTGATGCTGGTGCCTCTCCAAGTGCCACATTCAGTGATGTGAATGTTAACATAGTGACCATGTCCTCTCCGTCCACCATGTACACCACAGTTGATGTATCCCTGACCCTAACATGCCAGGTCACATCCCCCTCTCTCCAAAGTATCTACTTCACATACGATGGCGCAAATATCACCGCGGAATCTAGTGACTACTCCGGCGGAATCAGCTACGCTTATCTGACGGTGGACATGGACGAGGGATTCGGAACAAGGAGTTATGGTTGTAGGATGTCAGCAGATGAGTACAGTGAGACATCAGCCAGCATCACCGCATTTGATATCGAGGAGTCCTTCACAGATGTAACACGATCCAACAATGATACAACAGTGACGCTAACTTGTTACGCGGAGACAGACGATGCGATCACCGCTCCCACCATCTCATGGTACAAGGGAAGCTCCGGTGACACCGTCAACCAACAGCAGTTCAAACACTACAGATGTTTGGAGCGAGCTGGAGGTGGATGTTGATGATGATACGGACTGGAGAGAACTTACTACTGTTCTGTTAGTTATACCGGGTTGTCTAACTTCAACTACACTGGAGAGTGTCACTACCTACAATTATCATGAACAGTAAGTCTTGTTGAGAGTTGAACTAGTCTATTATAGACTAGTTCAACTATAATAGTTGTACCAATATTGGGATTAGGACATTGCAATAATTTAATGGGACACAGATCTTGGTCATACTTTCTCTCTCACGCAGTTTGAACAAGTCAAGAAGATCGGTTGACCTAAGTTATAATTAGACCAACAACAAAATCATAAACTAACCCTCCCCTCCCCCCAGCAATGACGACTGATCTCGAGATCGCTGTTGTCGAAGCCTCAGGAGACCAGAACTTCACCTGTACTGCAGTTGCAGCATCCTCAGTATCAATCATGTGGAAAATGACAGATCTGGATAACGTTATAACTGACATCACGAGTTATGCCGTAGCAGGGAGTTATAATAGTACCGATAGCACTATGACAAGCACGCTGGAGCTGAGTGGGCTGTCAGTTGATAACACCAGCACTATCGAGTGTTATGATAGTACCATTGGGATTTCTGATACCATGATGCTTTACGTTGTGGGTATGTACTTGCTTACTTGCTATGATTCTACAGTAAAATTTTCCAGGGGTGGCCCGTGGACATATAATTATTCGCAATTATCCTCTATCAAGATTCAAGGAGCAACACTCATTTTGACTCTCACACTCAATATCACGGAGTAACAATGTTATCATTTTGACTCACACTCTACCTATTTTCAGATGTTGATGACCCATCCTCCTATGGAACAGAGGCAGGGAACAACGCAACATTCTCGGCAAGTTGGAGCACTGTTGCGGACAGTGCCACCATCTACTGGTATATGTACAACACGACAAGTGCTACCCATGATCAACTCTCTGAATATATTGATACCAACAGTGCTGCAGGTATGTGTTAGGTCAAGTATATAACCGTGAAATTATTAGCGCTTTCCTAGCAGGTCTGATATTACCGTTCTTCATTTTCTCAGGAAATTCAACCCTTGAACTGGACAGCGTCACCTTTGATATGTCCGACTTCCACTACTACTACACTGTAAACTTCATGGCGGGTAGCGTCACCTTAAATGTCACCTCTGCGCACGTGCGGTTGTACGTGAGAGAATGGGTGACAGAGATGGCTGCTGATACATTTACCTACATCGATAATAACGTGACCCTCAGCTGTTCTCTCTTGGTATGTTACACTTGGTTACACTTGTGGTACAGTTTGTTGTTACACTTGGTTACGTGTGGTACAGTTTGTTGTTTCCATAGTTACACGTGGTACAGTTTGTTGATACACTTGGTTACACTTGTGGTACAGTTTGTTGTTACACTTGGTTACACGTGGTACAGTTTGTTGTTTCCATGGTTACACGTGTGGTACAGTTTGTTGTTTCCATGGTTACACGTGGTACAGTTTGTTGTTACAATTGGTTGCACGTGGTACAGTTTGTTGTTTCCATGGTTGCACGTGGTACAGTTTGTTGTTTCCATGGTTACACGTGGTACATTCAGTTGTTTGAACACGTGGGTTGTTCACAAACTAATCTAAGATTTAATTAATTAAATTGACTGATTAATTAATTCAATATATTGCAGGTCAATAGTGAGAGTGAGGTTTCCTCAGTTGTATGGTACATCAATGGCACTAACATCACCTCTGACCCGGATTTTACTGATACAACCAGCTATGATAACAGTACAATGACATATTCCACCAGTCTAACTAGCGACGACACTACCAGGTAATTATTACATTGATTATAATTATTGATAATTACTGATAACAACTAACAATAACTAATAAATATTGATAATTACTCATTTTAATTACTGATATATCAACTAATAATAATCACTGATAACAAGATCTGTCTTTTCCCCAGATATGACGGTGGTGACCTACAAGTGCGAGTTCAACTATTTAGTAGGAGACTCGATGAGCAGTGAAACTACCCATTACATCCACTGTAAGTAATATATTCAAGTGGACTGAAATCAGGAAATACCTGGTCCCTGATTGGCTGATAACCAGTCACGTGACCTAAATAACGAGTTCTTATTGGTTGTTTACTTGTGTCGGTCGGTTACTGACTGAATGTATTCGCGACCCACCCAACTCTAAAGAAAAGCTCTTATCAATTGTTAAATCATCCCATTATTATTATAACCCTTCCTCCCACAGGGTTAACTGAACTGGATGCAACCTACACCAACGTCGACAACCTAACCTGTTCATACTCTGGAACAGACGAGCCCACGTTTACTTGGACGAATGGGGACGGTACCGACATGGCAACCCTGACCGACTACTTACACCCAAGTCGATGGAACGTTTAGTGATAACATGATGGAGTCATGTATTGGAGATTTATAGCAATGTGACGGCGGCTGAGAATGTCACATGTACTGTTACATTCAGTGACAATAGTGATAGTGTGTCGACTAGTACCAATATCCAGTTCCGAGGTAAGCAGCTGTCATGGCAACGTGTTTGTACTTTGCAAATATCATTGTGTTGTGCATGTTTTTGTCTTCGAATGTCCGAAGACAACATATATCTTGGCTGATCTAATAACTGTTTTGTTGCATTTTTAAAAGCACAATTGGAAATGTTAAATGTGCCACAAGATTCACAGATTGCTTCCTTCACTCACTCAGCTGGACTCATGGGATTTCAAATATTTGTACATGCCTTGACCCAGATATATTTGCCTTGCTCGACCCTGTTTCACCTCCGCACAAATGTAAAGGAGGGTTAGAACATAGCAACCAGATATACCATTCAAGATATTTAAAGCATGCACCTTCTGCTGAATATGTCGCATGACCGTCATGTTGCTGCTGCAACCACTCGGGATCTTTATGTAAATTGGATGACTACTGACTAGCTACTGCTATGACGTCACGATGCTGATATGACGTCACACGCATGATGACAGTCACGCTGCTGATATGACACAGGGTCTGTATGAGAGCTGCTGAAGCACGGCCCCATTCTCACCATGCCACAGACTCCCTTCTCCCAGATTTCTATTCTGTCTCGGATGACACGTATACCACCGGTGGAGAATTCTCCCTGACATGTGTCCTGCAATACGGTGTTGGTGGTGATCAGCCCGACTCCTGCCAACTGGACTGGTATCACTGATGAGGCTACCTCTGTGAACAACACTGTTGATGATCCAATCGAGGGTACCATGACAACCGTTCTCTCCTTCACTGATTATGAAGTGGGGGTCAACTCAACTGGTTCTGCACCCGTGTACACGTGCAACTTTTGGTATGATGACATGAGCTTCGATGATACTGTTACTGTCTACCCACGATGTAAGTAATTGGTTAATTTATTAATTAATTAATAGCTCAGGGGTACGGTAGAGCGATTTGGGGTATGTTTTGGGTTTCATATACTCACCATACTACCACCACAACTTATTTTCATGGTTTGTGAAGCAGTTATAACGTGCAGCTCTGTATTTAAAGCAAGGGTGGACAAAATTGGCCCAATCCCGCCCTAAAAGATATGTTTGATATCCCCCACTATCCCAAATATATTATCCTCCCCCTCAAACTAACACAATATGTTTCCAGACGCTGAGATATCTGGCGATGACCTCCAGTACCCCCACACCAATGATTACTGGAGTCTCACCTGTAACTACTACGGTGCCCCCAACGACGCCCCTGTCAATGTCACTTGGAGTGATGGTAGTGGTGATCTGACTAACGGTTCATCTTCATTCTCTTGGGACCTTGATGGAACAGAGTCTGTGCTAATGAAGATGGATTCAAATAGTTCTGATGACGGGAATTACACGTGTACTTTTAGCTTTGATACTGCGAGTGATGTCCAGCCAGAGGATAGCGTTGAGGTGCAGGTTTCATGTGAGTGTTAATTAGTAGTAATTAGTAGTAATTAGTCAGTAGCTAGTAATTAGTAATAAGTGATTAGTGATTAGTGATAAGGTGATCAATATAGGAGCAATAATGTCATAGCTATCTGATATCTCCAAAAATATAATCTCTTTTTCCAATTTCACTACCATTTTTCGAATTATTCCTTCAAAACTATGTAATACCCCCATTTAATTAATTAATTAGTTTAATTAATTCCTCCCCTGCAGTGCTAATGTTCATGGAGACGAGTCCCCTGTATATTGTGAACGGTTACAATGCCACTGTGACAGCCATGGTATACGATGCATCTGATGCCAACCTAGTGATTTACTGGTACAAAGGTAATTAATAATAATTAGTAATTTTATTTAATTAATTTTAAAATTTTTATTAAATTGCTTAGCTTCCCTCGTCTTGGACAAATAAAAACAAGGGGGGAAAGAGACAGTAAAAAGAGAAAAAAGGGTCTGAATGAATATCTAGTGGCAATTATAACAGCCCCAATTACCCCCCAATTATCCCAATTACCTCCAATTACCCCATCCTTTCTGCAGATGAGGTATACGATAGCTCCTCCTCAATGAGCTACAACTCAACTGGGGAATACTGGTATGACACATACGATATTGACTACAACGAAGATGGATCATATCTCATTATGCTCGATAATGTCACCCTGACAATGAACGGAACCTTCACAACGGAAGTCAGCACTTTCTGTATGTTTTTATATGTGTTGTTTCCATGGTAACCACATGTGTTTCCATGGTAATATACAGTATGACAACATACTGTATTTATACCAACTTGAGTCACATTTTGCATAGTAACAACATAGTAACCACATAGTAACCACATAGTAACCACATAGTAACCACCCAGTAACCATATGGTAACAAAATAGTAACCGCATGGTAATCATACAGTAACCACACGGTAACCACATGGTAACCGCCCAGTAACCACATAATAACCACATGGTAACCACATAGTAACCACATAGTGACCACATGATAACCACATAGTAACCACATGATAACCACATGGTAACCACATATTAACATCATGGTAACCACATAGTAACCACATAGTAACCAACCACATGATCCCTTTCCAGATTGGGTTGAGGAACCCGTCACTGCCTTTGGCCTGTCTGATTCTGATCTGATGTTCACGTGTATCTCGGATTACAGCGACGTAGGAGAGGTTAACATTGATGTGGAGTGGTATGTCATGTACACTTATACGGGCAATGGATCAACTGTGACAGAGACTGTGGATGGAACCGATGGAGAGGTAATTAGTTGACAAATTAACTGACTAATTATATTAATGGGGGTCCAGCCCTAAAAAGGCTAATGGTACCCTGATTTTGGCCGATGGCTTAGCCTTTTTTAGGGCTGAACTAACCCCCCTCTTAATTAAATAATTATTATATCATCGCACTTTCCCCCTCTCTATGATAACTACGGCTATTACCACATATCCTTACAAAATCTCTCCCTTTGATGGTTATGTTCTAACCCTCATTTACATAATTGTGTTTCGCGGGCGGGGCGTGCGAAACAGAGTCTAGCTAGGCAACTCTCCCTATAATAACTAACCCCATCCTAACAAAATCTCCCTCCTATCAGACTATCGACACGACCAGCACCTCCTCTCTCTTCTCCTCCATCCTGACTTCAAGCCCCAACTGGGACACCGACACCTACGAAGATGTGAACTACTGGTGTCAGTTCTCATACAGTGGATACAATGTTGATCAGCTAAGCCGGGTATCCCGAAACTCTACCAAGGGAGAAATGGTCGAGGAACGTGAGTGGAATTGATCTTTATCGTCTCACATAATATATTCCTCCTTTATTATTATAAATTTAGCTCGTACTGTCTGGCAAATCCACCTTTACAAGTTAGATATTTGTACAAATTTGATGTCTCACCTCCCTATATTTGTAGGAGCCTACGGAATCCCCGCATCCATGTCCCTTGTTGACGGAGATAGTTTCGAGATCACGTGTACGGCAGTGGGCGATGAGAATGTGACAGTGACATGGTACAGGGATGACACGGTCATTACCAGTGATGCTACCCTTGGAAGTTATAATTCAACTGATTATACTATCGAGAGGTAGGTGTTGTTTCTGAAGTGGCGATAATTGTGATTTTCTGACATGTCTGAACATGTCTGAACATGTCCATTGTCCCCTAACGATTGTTTCCATCGAATTTCTGTTTCAAAGTTATCGGTTCCCTAAATACATAACAACTAAAATACCCTGTTTCTGCAGTGTCCTGAACGTTACTGACGTCACTAGCGATGCTACGTATATCTGTAGCGCAGGAACCAACGTCTCTATGTCACTTGATGCTTACAGTAAGTAAAAATGTCATGGTAACCACCTGGCAACCACCTGGTAACCACTTGGGAACCACCTGGTTACCACATAGCAACCACATGGTAACCACATAGTAACCACATCCCTTCCCCCTAGACGTTACAACTGCTGGATTTGAGGTTCTCTCTGGTGTGGTTGTTACATTGGAATGTAATGTAACATCAGCGGACGACAACATGACCATCCAGTGGGTCGACCAGGTAAGATTTGAATCCATGGTAACCACATGGTAATCACATAGTATTAGTAACCACATCACAGCTTGTGGGTCGACCAGGTGAGGTATGAGACAATAAATAAATAGAGGAATAGGATGATGTAATGTAGTATGATATTCGCCCATCATGTCGATCTAGATATTATAATTTTTGGAATTGTATATGTTCTAAGGGCTCCCCGCTTTTATGTTTCATATTATCACCCAGTTTGCATACTTATACGGCAGAACTGTGTATTTATATCCAGATAACTAAATCTCATTACTCTGGAGCGAGGTCTAAATCTAATATCGGTCTATAACAATATTATATTGTCTTAGTTTTGCTCCATCCATATCACCCTGACGTAGTCAGGTTTCTAAAAATAGCAGAAAATTATATCCTCCCGGATCGAAATGACAAATTGTTGTCTTGGATTATTGCTCATAAAATCAGCTCAGATATATGTAAACAAACAGCAATCGGAAAAGGAAATAATAAAAGATGAATGCTATGATAATTAGCCCACCTTGTCAGCTGTCATTCTCTAACATGGTCACGACCCAAACAAATGTCCTCACAGCCCACCTAACACAATGACACAATAACTCCGTTTTTCAGTCCGGAGACTAACACAATGACACAATGACACAACAACCCACCTAACACAATAACTCCGTTTTTCAGTCCGGAGACGACCAGAACGCCACCTCTAGTGGTAACGATGGAGACACCCAGTACAGTTTCCTGGAAGTCACAACTAACACTTCTGATGAGGTGTACTCCTGTCAAGTGACTGATGGAGATGATGATAGCCCGTACAGTGTGGAGGTGACAGCTGATGCCTACATTTACTGTGAGTTGTGAAGACTTATTGAGTTTTAAAGACAGGGTTTCTGGTATCGAATTGTTCCTGTAACACCCTTCTAAACTCTGAATTGTTCTTCTGACACAAATCCACTTTCTCAGTTTTGACGATTTTCTAAGTTATTTCACTTTCTCAGTTGTGACGGCTGACAATGAGAACGCGATCAAGGACGATAATGTCACAATCACCTGTCTAGTAACTGACCTCTCCTCTGACGTTACGATCGTCTTCAACAATGGAACAGATGACGTCACTTCAGAGTCCGGTGTTTACAGTTTTGATGCCGGCAGTTATGGAAGTGGAGATACCGAGAAAACAGCTACTCTGACCATTATTTCCATCCAGTCTGATTCTAATTTCACCTGTATCGTGTCCTCGCTGGATTACCCTGATTCTGAGATGACTTACAGTTCCCAGAGTGTAACTGTCTATGGTAGGTTAACTTGTTTTTTATCTTGAAGAATATTTAAAAAATTAATCTGGCGAGGGCCGGGATCGAACCGATAACCTTGTTTCTCTAGACAGAGAGTTGAAGCGCACCAAGGTGCATGTAAAGTTTGTTTGTCAACTTTCAACAACTCCCATTTTCTTCAGATATCACTCTGACACCCGGTGGAAGCATTATCGAGGCTGAAGATAACATCACATTTACATGCGTGGCGACTGGAGATAGCAGCATCAGTCTGGAATGGTATAATTCTGATGGAACTGATATGACGTCCAATTCTCTACAAGATGATTACAACAGCACGGCGGGAACCAGAACTAGCACCCTCACCTTCACAAATGCAACGGTGTCTGATTCTTCGCTCTACACTTGCCGTGTCAACTTTACCACTGATTATGTTGATGATAATAACCGATTGGACGTTGTCGGTAAGTCTAGAATTCCTCCTTGCATAATCTTGGGGTCGTAATAACCAAAACAAAGGGGGTGCCACCTTTCTTGCAAACTAAAGGGTGCCACCTTTCTAGCAAACTAATTTCTGTTAGTTTTTGGCATAATAATGTAAAATATAATGTTCCTGAAAGTCAATATATTTATTCTAGATCTATCCGGACCTGATGAGACTACAGTTGATGCTGGTTCTGATATTTCCCTATCCTGTGTCTACACTGAGGTCGGTATGCAGCCAACTGTATCCTGGTACGAGGTTACTGACTCCGGTGATGTCATGTTGAACTCGAGTCTGTTCACCTACGGAAGTGGTGTTTCCGAGTTCACAATCGCAAGTGCAACTAAGGAAAATAACGGTGAAACTTACTTCTGTTCCTTCGAATACACCGTAGAAGGAGTTACTGAATCGTTCAATACTTCCTCCGAGCCCGTTTATGTTAGAGGTTAGTAAAAAGCAGAGGTTCCATAGTGATTCTAATTTTTCGCGAATAACACCCCTCATACCATTACCAAGAAACTCTCAAATGTCAAATCCCCTAACACCCTCTATCCCCTCTATCAGACATCGAGACGGACACAAACGAAATCCGAGTCATCAGAACAGAAGACTCTGTTGTTCTGGCGTGTACCGTTTACGGTGATTCATCCATTGGTGTCGACTGGACATACAACAGTAGTGATACGATCGACTGGGCCACATCGGACAGCTACAACTCCACCGACTACAGTCTAACCAGTTATATCGATATATCGAGTGTTGATTATGCGGACGATGGAAACTATACCTGTGCTCACAACCAAAACAGTGCCCTGGAGTTGGACTTCACCTTGGATGTCTACAGTAAGTCTTTGCTAAGTATTATACCTTGTTTCCCATTTCTTCAACACAAATCTTTCATCGAAACAATTCAAACTCTTTCAAGACTTCATGATATGACAGTGCCCCACCCAAATAGTCTGTTGATATGACTATTTTGGGTGGGCAATTGTGTGTACTTCATGTATATCATCCACACAAATAAATTGGCTGAGAAACTTGCCCCGGATGCATGGCTGAACCCATTGAATCGCTGAAATATATTGAATTTTATTACAATAAATTGGCTGAGAAAGTTTTTTGTTTACAATTTCCATAAAAACCACAAAACCGCTAATGCATGGCTGAAACCATCAAATCGCTGAAATATGTTTAATTTTATTTCAATAAATTGGCTGAGAAAATTGTTTTTACAAAATCTATAAAAACCATTTGACCGCTGATGCATGGCTGAACCCATTTAACTCGCTGAAATTCTGTTTATTGTTCCACTTGTTTTGTTGCAAAAGAGGAACATATTTCCCAAAACCGAAACTAATACTGGACGCTAGTCTTTGTGCCCCATTCCGGCCGGGCACAAAGCTGCAATCTACAAAGCATTCGGGAATCGGGGGGAAAAGCCCTAAACCTCGGCTGAGAAACCTGCATGGCTGTTGTACTATCGCGCACTAATATACTGTGTAAACTATATTACTCTGCTGTTTTTTTTTTGTTCAACTCCCAGGGCTGTTTTGTGTTGCATGCCATATAATGATACACCTGCTGATACTCCATTGAACTGAATTAGCCTCCATGGTTATCCCTCCTTTTGTCTGCCTCAGATCACTACCTTCTTTGAAAAGTGTGATGCCAATCGAGAGATGATTTAATTGAAATCTTTCCGCTGTAGCTGCTGATAAACCCCCCATTCAAACTGCTAACTTATATTGATATTATATACCCCCGCTGACATGGCTGATAGATGTTCGACACGTGTTCCCATCCGCTCACAAAGCTTTGCAACCTTAAGTAACGCAGCACCCAACTCTCAAAATGTAAGGTAAACTAGTAAACAACTACAGTCCTGTCGACAACTACACTTCAAATCTCAGAATTTCAAATTTTCGGTTCAAATGTGTAGACTACTAAAATTGAAACTGCTGGGGAGGGTTGGCACTTCTCATAACCCACCTGGGCAGCCACCAGAGGTCCAAAACCACTCAAAAAGGTCAAAAAATCAATTTTCGATTTGAGGAAAACGACCGGCATCACGAGATTCCTCGTCAAATTCTAAGCATCCTCGTATAATTCTAGCTCACCAATTCAAACCAGTTCGGAGAAATGAGCGATGAAAGAAGCAAAAAGTGAACAATATTATGGGAGTAAGGGCTCAACTGGCTAAAAATAGATGACTGAATTCCTGTGTTTAGTCTATTATAACAATCTCACTTTGCGCTCTCTCTTTTCTGATCTTGGAAGGGGGAAAAGGGGAAGTGCAGAAAAGAGAGAGCGCAAAGTGAGATTGTTACAATAGACTAAACACAGGAATTCAGTCATCTATTTTTAGCCAGTTGAGCCCTTACTCCCATAATATTGTTCACTTTTTGCTTCTTTCATCGCTCATTTCTCCGAACTGGTTTGAATTGGTGAGCTAGAATTATACGAGGATGCTTAAAATTTGACGAGGAATCTCGTGATGCCGGTCGTTTTCCTCAAATCGAAAATTGATTTTTTGACCTTTTTGAGTGGTTTTGGACCTCTGGTGGCTGCCCAGGTGGGTTATGAGAAGTGCCAACCCTCCCCAGCAGTTTCAATTTTAGTAGTCTACACATTTGAACCGAAAATTTGAAATTCTGAGATTTGAAGTGTAGTTGTCGACAGGACTGCTATGATAAATTACAATACTTGAGACTTAGTCAGCTCATTTCTTCAGACGTGTCCATGGATGACGGCTTCCTGAAAAATGGTGATTCCCTTTCCCTGACGTGCCAGTTGACTGGTTTGGACAGTTCCATTACCTTTACTTGGTTCGACAGCAGTGGAAATTCGGGTTATAGCGCCTCCGATTCTTCCGACTCAAGTGTCCTGGAAGTGTCTCCAACTTCAGACGAGACCTATACCTGTAACGTTGTTAGCGATGCTGATTCTGATGATGCATCAAACACTACTGCAGCCGTGGAAGTTTATGGTTAGTCAAATTCTGGTCATTTCAGTATTATGTCAGATATCTTGCCATTCGTAAATTATACCGATTGCTGCTTTTCAGAAATCACTGCCGATGATCTATCTGTTGTTTTGGGAGAGAACGCCACCATTTCTTGCGTGGTGACTGGTATTTCGTCCGACGTTACAATCGTATTCAACGATGGAACAGATGATCTTAGCACGGAGGCAGGTGTTTACACTGTTGACTCTGGCACCTTTAGTAGTGGGGATACCAACAAAACAGCTACCTTGACAGTTATTGAGATCGCTGAAGATGCAACCTTTACATGCAAAGTCAGCTCTCCCGATCATTCCAGCTCTCCAACTGGATCGGAGGAACAAACCATCACTGTTTACGATGTGACCCTTACTCCCGGTGGAAGCATTATCGAGGCTGAAGAGGACATCACGTTCACGTGTGTGGCCGTCGGAGATAGCAGCATCAGTCTGGAATGGTATAATTCTGATGGAACCGATCTGACATCTAGTGCTGTACAGGGCTCTTACAACAGTTCTGCGAAAACTATAACGAGCACTTTAACTCTGTCAGAAGTAACTGTATCCAATTCTTCAATATACACTTGTCGATTGGACTTTACCACCGATTCCATTGATAAGACAAACCAGCTTGATGTTGTTGGTAAGTGTTTCAAGATTTTCACACCCATTGCTACTTGGATACTGAATAGAAATGTTATTCGACTCTAATCTTTCAAATTTAATGCAATCCCTTCGTTTTAGACCTTGTTGGACCTGATAAGACGACTGTGAACGCTGGGTCTGATGCGACATTGTCCTGCACTTACACTGAAATCAGTGGCCAGCCAACTGTCAGTTGGTACGAAACCACTGACTCTGGCGACGTTGTAGTAAACTCTGGTCTGTTTACTTCTACTGGTGGTGTCTCAGAACTGACTATCTCCAACGCAAGCAAGACTGACAACGGTGAAACGTACTTCTGCTCCTTCTCTTACACTATTGATGGAGTAACCGAATCTTTCAACACTTCCTCAGAGTCTCTTTATGTCAGAGGTAACCAATCGCCTTTGGAATATATTCTGTCTTGAAATCATCTCAGGACAACCTATCCTTTACTTGACTATCCTTTTCAGATATTGAATCGGACACAAATGCCATTCGAGTGATTCAGTTCGGAGATTCTGTTGTTCTGGAGTGTACTGTTTATGGTGACTCTTCCATTGGTATTGACTGGACTTTCGATGGTTCTTCATACACATCCTCTGTCGAGGTTTCATCTTACGACAGTGCAATGTATTGCCTGAAGAGCAATGTTACTCTGAGCAGTGTGGACGATATTGATGATGGAAACTACACTTGTGCTCATAGCCAAGATTCTTCTCTCGACTTTGACTTCACCTTGGACGTATACAGTAAGTGTAAATGTCATCTGTGTACTATTTTTAAGACGCAGTTCAGAACCACTGGTGCATTACTTACTATGACTTCAAAATAATAAAAAAACTATTTCCTTTCTTCAGACGTGTCCATGGATGACGGCTTCCTGAAGAACGGTGATTCTCTTTCCCTGACGTGCCAGTTGACTGGTTTGGACAGTTCCGTTACCTTTACTTGGTTCGACAGCACCGGAAATTCGGGTTATAGCGCCTCCGATTCTTCCGACTCAAGTGTCCTGGAAGTGTCTCCAACTTCAGACGAGACCTATACCTGTAACGTTGTTAGCGATGCTGATTCTGATGATGCATCAAACACTACTGCAGCCGTGGAAGTTTATGGTTAGTCAAATTCTGGTCATTTCAGTATTGTCAGATATCTTGCCATTCGTAAATTATACTAATTGCTGCTTTTCAGAAATCACTGCTGATGATCTCTCTGTCGTTTTGGGAGAGAACGCCACCATTTCTTGCGTGGTGACTGGTATTTCGTCCGACGTTACAATCGTGTTCAACGATGGAACAGATGATCTTAGCACGGAGGCAGGTGTTTACACTGTTGACTCTGGCACCTTTAGTAGTGGGGATACCAACAAAACAGCTACCTTGACAGTTATTGAGATCGCTGAAGATGCAACCTTTACCTGCAAAGTCAGCTCTCCCGATCATTCCAGCTCTCCAACTGGATCGGAGGAACAAACCATCACTGTTTACGATGTGACCCTTACTCCCGGTGGAAGCATTATCGAGGCTGAAGAGGACATCACGTTCACGTGTGTGGCCGTCGGAGATAGCAGCATCAGTCTGGAATGGTATAATTCTGATGGAACCGATCTGACATCTAGTGCTGTACAGGGCTCTTACAACAGTTCTGCGAAAACTATAACGAGCACTTTAACTCTGTCAGAAGTAACTGTATCCAATTCTTCAATATACACTTGTCGATTGGACTTTACCACCGATTCCATTGATAAGACAAACCAGCTTGATGTTGTTGGTAAGTGTTTCAAGATTTGCACACCCATTGCTACTTGGATACTGAATAGAAATGTTATTCGACTCAAATCTTTCAAATTTAATGCAATCCCTTCGTTTTAGACCTTGTTGGACCTGATAAGACGACCGTGAATGCTGGGTCTGATGCGACATTGTCCTGCACTTACACTGAAATCAGTGGCCAGCCAACTGTCAGTTGGTACGAAACCACTGACTCTGGCGACGTTGTAGTAAACTCTGGTCTGTTTACTTCTACTGGTGGTGTCTCAGAACTGACTATCTCCAACGCAAGCAAGACTGACAACGGTGAAACGTACTTCTGCTCCTTCTCTTACACTATTGATGGAGTAACCGAATCTTTCAACACTTCCTCAGAGTCTCTTTATGTCAGAGGTAACCAATCGCCTTTGGAATATATTCTGTCTTGAAATCATTTCAGGACAACCTATCCTTTACTTGACTATCCTTTTCAGATATTGAATCGGACACAAATGCCATTCGAGTGATTCAGTTCGGAGATTCTGTTGTTCTGGAGTGTACTGTTTATGGTGACTCTTCCATTGGTATTGACTGGACTTTCGATGGTTCTTCATACACATCCTCTGTCGAGGCTTCATCTTACGACAGTGCAATGTATTGCCTGAAGAGCAATGTTACTCTGAGCAGTGTGGACGATATTGATGATGGAAACTACACTTGTGCTCATAGCCAAGATTCTTCTCTCGACTTTGACTTCACCTTGGACGTATACAGTAAGTGTAAATGTCATCTGTGTACTATTTTTAAGACGTAGTTCAGAACCACTGGTGCTTGACTTACTATGAGTTCAAAATAATAAAAAACTGTTTCCTTTCTTCAGACGTGTCCATGGATGACGGCTTCCTGAAGAACGGTGATTCTCTTTCCCTGACGTGCCAGTTGACTGGTTTGGACAGTTCCGTTACCTTTACTTGGTTCGACAGCAGCGGAAATTCGGGTTATAGCGCCTCCGATTCTTCCGACTCAAGTGTCCTGGAAGTGTCTCCAACTTCAGACGAGACCTATACCTGTAACGTTGTTAGCGATGCTGATTCTGATGATGCATCAAACACTACTGCAGCCGTGGAAGTTTATGGTTAGTCAAATTCTAGTAATTTCAGTTTTATCAGATCTCGTCATTGGTAAATTATACTAATTGCTGCTTTTCAGAAATCACTGCCGATGATCTATCTGTTGTACTGGGAGAGAACGCCACCATTTCTTGCGTGGTGACTGGTATTTCGTCCGACGTTACAATCGTGTTCAACGATGGAACAGATGATCTTAGCACGGAGGCAGGTGTTTACACTGTTGACTCTGGCACCTTTAGTAGTGGGGATACCAACAAAACAGCTACCTTGACAGTTATTGAGATCGCTGAAGATGCAACCTTTACCTGCAAAGTCAGCTCTCCCGATCATTCCAGCTCTCCAACTGGATCGGAGGAACAAACCATCACTGTTTACGATGTGACCCTTACTCCCGGTGGAAGCATTATCGAGGCTGAAGAGGACATCACGTTCACGTGTGTGGCCGTCGGAGATAGCAGCATCAGTCTGGAATGGTATGATTCTGATGGAACCGATCTGACATCTAGTGCTGTACAGGGCTCTTACAACAGTTCTGCGAAAACTATAACGAGCACTTTAACTCTGTCAGAAGTAACTGTATCCAATTCTTCAATATACACTTGTCGATTGGACTTTACCACCGATTCCATTGATAAGACAAACCAGCTTGATGTTGTTGGTAAGTGTTTCAAGATTTTCACACCCATTGCTACTTGGATACTGAATAGAAATGTTATTCGACTCAAATCTTTCAAATTTAATGCAATCCCTTCGTTTTAGACCTTGTTGGACCTGATAAGACGACCGTGAATGCTGGGTCTGATGCGACATTGTCCTGCACTTACACTGAAATCAGTGGCCAGCCAACTGTCAGTTGGTACGAAACCACTGACTCTGGCGAAGTTGTAGTAGACTCTGGTCTGTTTATTTCTACTGGTGGTGTCTCAGAACTGACTATCTCCAACGCAAACAAGACTGATAACGGTGAAACGTACTTCTGCTCCTTCTCTTACACTATTGATGGAGTAACCGAATCTTTCAACACTTCCTCAGAGTCTCTTTATGTCAGAGGTAACCAATCGCCTTTGGAATATATTCTGCCTTGAAATCATTTCAGGACAACCTATCCTTAACTTGACTATCCTTTTCAGATATTGAATCGGACACAAATGCCATTCGAGTGATTCAGTTCGGAGATTCTGTTGTTCTGGAGTGTACTGTTTATGGTGACTCTTCCATTGGTATTGACTGGACTTTCGATGGTTCTTCATACACATCCTCTGTCGAAGCTTCATCTTACGACAGTGCAATGTACTGCCTGAAGAGCAACATTACTCTTAGCAGTGCAAATGATGTAGACGATGGAAGTTACAGTTGTGCTCACAGCCAAGATTCCTCCTTGGAGTACGAATTCAATATCGATGTTTACAGTAAGTGTCTCCAGAATATTTTTTCCAGTGAGCTGTCTGGTGTTCTAATACTGTAGAATGCTTGAACCGGGGATTGGGAGAGCTGAACTGTTGTGACAAGTGAAACAATTGGTTTTACAAAATCTTTGTAAAACCTTGTTTCACTTGTCACAACGTGTTCTAGTACTCCATGTTTTATATTAAAATTCTAAATTTTACTGTCAGGGCATCGGCCTGACCTTAGGTATATTCTCTTTTTGCGCGAGAACCGCGGTCAGAGCTTTGACCTTGCAGAAATTTTACTTACTTTGGGAAAATAGTATCAAATTTTTTCATCTGAACATTTGATTTTTTAAAGGTTCAAAAGTTCAGATAGAGCCATAGTGATATCCTTCACCAAATGATAATTTTCCCTTTCATACTAACATCACTGCCACATATTATCATTTCGCTGCTACCTCTTCTTCTCATTTCATATTCTAACACCTCCATATATGTGCGACATTGTACAGGGTGTTCATTTTGGATCTTTACAAGCGTTGGGCCTCACCCAGAAAAAAGTTGACAAAATTAGGTCATGAAACTTCATACTTGGACTATGCTATACCCTCATTCAAGGTTCCTGGGGTTTTTGGAGCTTTAGGACCTTGGGAAGTGTGTTTTTGGCATCAAAACTACCAGAAGGAATTTTTTCTGGTGCTGAAACTTTGCTAAAATGTTTTTTGGGTATTTTCTATTATATGTCAATCCTAAAGTTTCATAGAGATTGGAAGTGTTTTTCAGACTCAAAATTTCGATAAAAGTGGCTGGAAAGACTCAATTTTATTCGTTTTTGAGCAGTTTTCGAGCCTTTCCAGCCACTTTTATCGAAATTTTGAGTCCGAAAAACACATCCAATCTCTATGAAACTTTAGGATTGAAATAGAAAATACCCAAAAAACATTTTAGCAAAGTCTCAGCACCAGCAAAAAAATTCCTTCTGGTAGTTTTGATGCCAAAAACACACTTCCCGGGGTGCTAGAGCTCCAAAAACCCCAGGAACCTTGAATGAGGGTATAGAATGGTCCAAGTATGAAGTTTCATGACCTGATCTTGTCAACTTTTTTCTGGGTGAAGGCCAACGCTTGTAAAGATCCAAAATGAACACCCTGTAGATATGTAGTATTATTTCTACTGAACACTTCAATACTTCTTATTTCATATTCTAACAGTAACACCCCCTCTCTCTCCACAATAGTATCTCTAAATACTTCATTACTTCTTATTTCATATTCTAACAGTAACACCCCCCCCCCTCTCTCTCCACAGACCTGACAACGACCTCTCTATACCACGAGAATGGTACAGACACAACCATCACCTGCACTGTGTCCGGGCTGGACAGCCAAGTTATGATGGTGTGGTATAATTCCACCAATAACATCATTGCCAGCACCTACACCAATACAAGCGGAGACTTTGAGGTTACAATCTCGCCAGACAGTGATGAAGATTTCACTTGTTTCTTACAAAACTGGGATGGTGATCGAGATGATGAGAGCAATGTGACGGCTTCTATTGATGTCTTTGGTAAGTTGTCTGTTTCTTTGTGTTTTTGTGTTTGTCTGTTTATCTGTTTGTTTGTTTGTTTGATCCCTGCTAACCCTCCCACCCTCTCTCCAGAAATCGACCTCTCCTCCGACGTGTACACCAGCCAATCTGGCTCTACCTTCACTATCTCTTGTGATGTTGTTGGCTCCACCGCCTCCTACCAGGACTGGTACAAAGTCACCGACTCCTCCTACTCTCTCTCCGCCTCGAGTGACCTTGAGTTCGCCTCACCCCTCACTGATGACATGTATGGATCTTACTTCTGTAACATCTCCATGGGAAGTCAGATGTTCAAAAGTGAAAGTGTGGATGTTTATGTTAGAAGTAAGTAACTTAACAAAAACGGGAAACTTCCAGTTTTTTTCTCTTTAGCTCAAATTTTGGAACAAGGTTTTTGATATTTTCTGCTGTCTCACATTGTCAATTCTGTCTCTCGCCAGATGATTTTTAGTTTTCTCCCTGGTCAGATCCCAATCGTGATATATATATGTATCATCTTGCTTGTGTTCTAGAACGGTCATGAAGGCTAGGAAACTAGGATCAGAATTAAACTAGGATGGCTCATACCAATTGAGAGCTTTTAGTCTCTCTCCATCTCCTGGAATGTAAATTCCTCTTTATCCCAACCCCCGAACTTTTCTCGTCGCTTCAATTTGTCACACACTCTTCTTCTCTTCTGTTGATTTAAGAGCGGAGTAACTGCTCTGAATATCGTCCCCACCACTTCCTTGTTTAGGGCCCGGCCAGATATCTGGCTGGTATTATCAAAACAAAACATCTGCAACTTAGTATCTGTGTCCCCTGTATTGCTACTATATCTTACGTCATATCCCTCTTTGATCTTCATCACATCATTTCTATTTGTTTTCACGGCTTAACAGCAGTTATGCACCTATAAACATGCTTTTCAATTACTGTATTCTATTATCGGTCCTTATTGCCTTGGTTGACTCACAAGGTATGGTTACCATAGTTCTAGGCTGCAATGTTAACATGGTGCAATGTTAACATGGTCCCATCTTAGCATTCCTTTAGTAACATGGTAACCATAGTTACAATGTTAGCACGGTCCTTTAACCATATATATCCCTCTCTTACAGCTTTGGAGGTTAACAGCTCAGTCGTGGTTAACACTGACACCGACTCCTCCGTTACCCTCACCTGTTACTTCTACGGAGATAACGATAACATCCAGAACATCACCTGGTCCAATGGCAATGGAGATATTGTGCAATCGGGAACGGTTAGTTGAGGGGGGTTTATTGGGATATTGTGTAATCGGGAACGGTTAGTTCTTAGTTCACTTCTCCTCCCCACTTATCTTGGTTACTAAGTTACCTCACTAACCCACGTCTTCTCCACCCCACTAACCCACGTGTTCTCCACCCAACTAACCCACGTCTTCTCCACCCCACTAACCCACGTCTTCTCCACCCCACTAACCCACGTCTTCTCCACCCCACTAAACTACCCACTAACCCACCTCATCCCTACCAGTCCACAAGTTACAAGATTGAGTCGGACTACTTCATGGCCTACTATGAGATTAGCGGTCTGGACCCTGAGACAAGTGGACAGAACTACACCGTTGAGTTTGAGTTCACCAGTGGTCCTGATATTTCCGAAGTTATTGAGCTGGTTATGGTCGGTAAGTTAACCATGGTAACCATGGTAACACATGAATTCAATGAATTTTGTAACTATGTAATAGTAACAATAGCATGGTTGGTAACAATAGTATTTAGTAACCATGGTAACACATTGTCTCGGTGAACAATGTTTGGTGTGGACAATTCTGAAACTGTATGTTTGCTCAAAATATCTCGGTAAAATCACCATGGTAACACCCTTCTCCCCTAGATATCCCTGACTTTGCCAGCATCACCTACGACGATTCCCTCACCCTCGACTACTACGGTACATTCGAGCCTACCATAACATGGATGGTTAACGACAGTTCTTACACCGATTTCTCCTGGGCCTCATCCAACACTCTCTCAAGTTGGGACGGAGATAGTTCCGTTTACAGCCTAAACTTCACATTTACCGTGGGTGATGGACCATTTGAGATTTATGCAAATGTCACTTTGGACGCCGTTTCGGATTGGAGTTATACCACAAACACGAGCATGGTCTACTACCGTGGTGTGGAGAATAATGTGACTAGTGCCACCCTGTACGACGCTGATTTCCCTTACTCTATCACGTGTTCTGCGTACGGAGAGGATGCGGATATTGTATCTTTCATGTGGTTTGCAGGTATGAGAAACAATCCTGTACCACCCGCTCAACCCTCCTCCCCTCCCCAACCTACTCGATATACCACACACCCCATCGTTTAAAAGCTCTCACCCCCTCTCGATACAACCCCATACCCTCTATTACAATGTACCCCCTGCAGGAAATGAGAAACTGACAAATGATAGCGACTACGTTGAAATCACCACATCCACCTCTGGATACTACTACAACAGTACCTTAGAAATGACAGAGAACTGGTATGTCTTCAGCCGGGAGATCAAGTGTAGGGCCGACTGGGACACACCCTCCAATGCGATTCAAGCATTTGCATACAGTGACATCAACGCCATTGGATCGTACATGGATAGCGTTAGCTTTAGTAATGGCGATAATAACGGAATTATGGATTGTATTGTTTGGGGTGATGATGCCCCATACAGTGTATCTTGGTCACAGGATGGAAGTTCCCTGGAGACTGTCGCTGATACGGTAAGATATATAGTTCTTGGTTTTGGTCGGACCCCGATATACCGGGACTAGGACCGGTAAATTAGGGTTTGATTGTACTATAACCCTATAGCTGTTGATATAAATGTTTGCCTAGCTAGACTGTGTTTGAACTGTGTTTGAACGGATCAAAACACATTAACTGTGAGGTAGCTGGGCCACTAACCATGCTATCTAACCACTATCGAATCGCCATCTAACCACTTTTACCCCACAGAGAACAGTCAGCAATGTGACGAGTGGCAACAAGCACACCTTCACTCTGTCAATCCTTGATATGAACTATGGGGACCAGGGCAATTACACCTGTACAGTCGAGTTTACTGATGGTGGCACTACTGCTACTCATGTAACCGATCTCTTCCGAGTTTGTAAGTTTCCATGGTGATATATTAGAGTTATTGGATATTTGGTGAGTTACAGTGGGGAACTATTTCTCTCTCTTTTCCTATCCCCCACACGGAGAAACCTGCTTTCACCATGTGAATTACTGCACAAAACAAGGTGATTCTCCAGGTGAATTACTGCACAAAACAAGGTGATTCACCAGGTGAATTACTGCACAAAACAAGGTGATTCACCAGGTGAATTATTGCACAAAACAAGATGATTCTCCAGGAGAATCACTAGGGTTTTCACATCTCTCTCCATAACTCTCCTCTCCCCCTCTCTCCCTAACTCTCCTCTCCTCCTCTCTCCCTAACTCTCCTCTCCCCCTCCAGCTCCCTAACTCTCCTCTCCCCCTTCAGCTGCCTCCTTCTCTCCCTAACTCTCATCTCCATTCTCCCTCTCTCTCCCTAACTCCTCTCCCTCTCCCTAACTCTCCTCTCCCCCCTTCAGCTGCCTCCTTCTCCCCTGATTCCCCATACTTTGTCCACGATGGACAGGTCACCTTTACCTGCGTCTACACGGGAGTCAATGAGCCCTACAACGTCAACTGGTATATGGTACGTTATTCTTTTTTAACGATAAAAGGGTCTATTTAGAGCGGGGAAAATAATCAGATCAGAGCTACGCTATCTATTACCTCCTGCCATCAAATTCATTTCACACACGTACACATGACGTGATCTTTATCTTATTCACGCGTGGTTATCAGTTACGTAGTCATGTTCCAAGATAGTAACCATGGTAACCATGGTAACACATGTATTTAACACGCGTGACCATGGTAACCATGGTAACACGCTTATTAAACACATGTATAACACAGGGTGAAAGCGACGCCGGAACTCTAATATCAACATCAGACACTGGTGATCGATACTCAATTGATACGGGCACCTACTCCACCGTGACCTCGGAGCAACAGTCCGAATTCTCGATTGAAAATGCCACGGTAACTGATTCTGGAAACTACACCTGTAAATGGAATACCAGCCAGTTTGATCCTGAGGCCACTATGAACCTCAACCTGAGATGTAAGTGTTTAATTTGATAAGAGCAGTTGTCATGGGCGTGAACCCCTGTTGCCATGGGCGTGAACCCCTGTTGCTATGGGCGTGATCACCCCTGTTGCCATGGGCGTGAACCCCTGTTGCCATTGGCGTGAACCTCTGTTGCCTTGGGCGTGAACCTCTGTTGCCTTGGGCGTGAACCCCTGTTGTCATGGGTGTAAACCCCTAGGTCGGGTGTAAGTGTTGAGATCATGTTGTTCTCAGGAGCTGGCTTCATTATGGTGGATTTTTTTGCATTGCTCAACCCTTTCTCTCTTCACATTCAAATGGAACACAATTATAACACCCCTAATCCATATCTCTCTTTCAGCTCTCTCAATCGGTGACTCAACACAATACTCCCTCGACTACAACCTGACCCTGACATGCCTCTTCGAGGGAATGACAACGGGTGACATGACCTGGTCCTACAAGGGATCAGATCTCACCCCAGATGGATCAAGTATCATCGCGGAAACGGGCAATTTTGTTGATAACACAGTCACCTACACCCTCACAATCACAAATGCAACCCCAGAAAACAACGCTGGAGCTTACACGTGTACGGCAGACTTTAGTGATGGAGACAGCATTGCGAGCTCCACCACAGTCGTAGTTAGGCGAGCAACAATTCTCTCCTCTACCGGTGCTTCACGAAGCAACATTATTGTTGATAGTGGTGACATGGAAGCTAAATGTCAGTTCCTTGGAAACACCGCTCCTGGATCAGTAACCTGGTATAGTGATGGTGATGAGGTGACATTCGATGGAACTACGACAATTCAAAATACAAACACGGAACAGCTAACGGATAGTATTGTATACTACTCCAACATCACTGTCAAGAGCTTCACAGAAAGTGACGCTGGTAATTACACATGTCTCTTTGCTACTTCCGATGGAAACGATCCCTCTGCGTCTGTCAATGTGGTCGTGGCCAGTGTAACTAATGACGAGTGTGTCTTTGTGGACGTCCAGCAGAGTTCCTCGGAGGAGATCTCTTGTAACTTCTCTGGGACAACAAATGCGACTGGGGTGTCCTTCACATACCCCAACGGTAGCAGTTATAGCGGTGATCTGAGTTCCAGTGGAATTGGATCTCTTGATGTGACCGATCTGTCATCTGCTTCTGACGGTAGTTACACCTGTGCCTTTGATATCGGTGGTGGAGATTCTGTATCCGCTGTGCAGAGGCTCGTCGCTCGAGGTAAAATTAATAATCAAAATGAATGAAAATAATAGATCATATTGTATTAGGAAATGTGTTAGGAAATGAGAGGAAGAAAGACAATTGTCTTTCTTCCTCTCATTTCCTAACACCTGATATCCTTCTTCCTCCCTCTCATTTCCTAACACCTGATATCCTTCTTCCTCCCTCTCATTTCCTAACACCTGATATCCTTCTTCCTCCCTCTCATTTCCTAACCCCTGATTTCTCTCCCCCTCCCCATTTCCTAACACCTGATATCCTTCTTCCTCCCTCTCATTTCCTAACACCTGATATCTTTCTTCCTCCCTAACACCTGATATCCTACTTCAGAGGCCGTGGTCAGCACCTCAATGGGATCTACAACTATGAATCTCATCTCTGGATCTACCGTTTCCTTCACGTGTAATATTACCGGAGGAGCAAAGAGTGCCGCATGGTAGGTTGATATAGATAGAAAGGGTGATAGTTTGGGTGTTAGAGGGTGGTGGGTTTAGGTGGTTTTGGACTGTTTTTTGGGCTGTTTTGGGTATTGTTTGCCCATAAAAAGTGCTACATACACAAAGCTGCATGCAGCTATAGTAAAATATAGGCTTTTTTCGCTAGAATCATATCATCATCACGGTCATCTTTTTATTTCGGTCTCAGGATCTAATACTGCAGCACGCTCCAGTTAGGATCATGAGTTGTTCTACTGAGTGAACATACTAGTATAATATGGGGGGAGGGTACGGGATCATGAGTCATCACGTGTGGTAGAGGGGTAGTCAGTAGGGGGTGCTATTTGAAATTTGCATCACTGAAATCCATAAGTTAAGACGGATTCTGGTAGAGTAGGCCCTAATTAGCAAGTGTACGAAAGGGGAAGGTCTAGATCTTTGTAATCTCTGTGTTCAGGGGGATTTTGTAGATAAGAAAAAGTTTAGAACTTATCCCCTAAAAACGACTGTTCCCGATATCTTAGAGCTCTAAAACTTTGCAGATCAGCTTTATATGATAAAATACAAAGTTGGTAAAAATTTCAGACCTTTAGCTCAAAATTCATTTTCATGACCGGAATGAACTTTGTTCATTCTCTCAATCAGGAGTCCATTTGACTTCAGAATTTTATTAGAAATGTTTGGCAATCGATTATCTGCAAAATGCGACCAACGAGAGCCAAAACGGACCACCACAAGACACGCGGTGATCTGATCTCCAAAGTCGGTCAGGACATTCATAATCCTTGCCAAATATGACCTAGTTTTGCACGGTTGCCGACATCGGATAGGTCTAAAATTTAGCACAGTGGCTCTAAACAATGTGTAGATGAGATTAGCAAAGTTTCAGGCTTAAAGCTCAAAATTCATTTTTATGACTGGAATGAACTTCGTTCATTCTCTCAATCAGGAGGTCATTTGACTCCAGAATTTCAATAAATGTGTTTGGCAATCAATAAACTGCCAAATGGGATCGGATCACATTGGAGAATCTGACCCAGCACCCGATGGATCAGATCACATTATAGAAATCTGGTCCACCAGCCCATGGATCAGATCACATTATAAGGATCTGGTCCACCACCCATGGATCAGATCACATTTTAGGAATCTGGTCCACCAAACCATGGATCAGATCACATAACAGGGATCTTATTCACCAACCCATGGATCAGATCACATAACAGGTATCTTATCCAACACCCCATGGATCAGATCAAATTAAAGGGATCTGATCTACCACCCATGGATCAGATCACATTATAGATATCTGATCCACCACCCCATGGATCAGATCATATTATAGGGATCTGGTCCACCAACCCATGGATCAGATCACATAACAGGGATCTTATCCATCACCCCATGGATCAGATCACATTTTAGGGATCTGGTCCGCCAACCCATGGATCAGATCACATTATCAGGATCTGGTCCACCACCCATGGATCAGATCACATTTTAGGGATCTGGTCCGCCAACCCATGGATCAGATCACATTATAAGGATCTAGTCCGCCAACCCATGGATCAGATCATATTATAAGGATCTAGTCCACCACCCATGGATCAGATCACATTTTAGGGATCTTATCCACCAACCCATGGATCAGATATCATGTTAGGGATCTGGTCCACCACCCATGGATCAGATCACATTATAGGGATATGATCCACGAACTCATGGATCAGATCTCATTTTAGGGATCTGATCTACCACCCATGGATCAGATCACATTATAGATGGGTTGGTGGACCAGATCCCTAAAATGTGATCTGATCCATGGGGTGATGGATAAGATCCCTGTTATGTGATCTAATACATGAGTTAGTGGACTAGATCCCTATAATATGATCTGATCCATGGGGTGGTGGATCAGATATATAATGTGATCTGATCCATGGGTGGTAGATCAGATCCCTAAAATGAGATCTGATCCATGGGGTGGTGGATCAGCTCTCTTTAATTTGATCTGATCCATGGGGTGATGGATAAGATACCTGTTATGTGATCTGATCCATAGGTTGGTGGATAAGATCCCTAAAATGTGATCTGATCCATGGGTGGTGGACCAGATCCTTATAATGTGATCTGATCCATGGGTTGGTGGACCAGATCCCTAAAATGTGATCTGGTTCATGGGGTAGTGGATCAAATCCCTATAATGTGATCTGATCCATGGGTGGTGGACCAGATCCTTATAATGTGATCTGATCCATGGGTTGGCGGACCAGATCCCTAAAATGTGATCTGATCCATGGGGTGATGGATAAGATCCCTATTATGTGATCTGATCCATGGGTTGGTGGACCAGATCCCTAAAATGTGATCTGATCCATGGGGTAGTGGATCAGATCCCTATAATGTGATCTGATCCATGGGTGGTGGACCAGATCCTTATAATGTGATCTGATCCATGGGTTGGCGGACTAGATCCCTAAAATGTGATCTGATCCATGGGGTGATGGATAAGATCCCTATTATGTGATCTGATCCATGGGTGGTAGATCAGATCTCTAAAATTAAATCTGATCCATGGGGTGGTGGATCAGCTCCCTTTAATTTGATCTGATCCATGGGGTGATGGATAAGATATCTATAATGTGATCTGATCCATGGGTGGTAGATCAGATCCCTAAAATGAGATCTGATCCATGGGGTGGTGGATCAGCTCCCTTTAATTTGATCTGATCCAGGCAGGTGAGTAGAACTTCGCTCCTAATAAAAGGCTGCAATAAAAGGCTGCATTAAAAGGCTGCAATAAAAGGCTGCATTAAAAGGCTGCAATAAAAGGCTGCAATAAAAGGCTGCGATGGATCACGTATCCAACTGGATTAAAGCAGGAGAGACCGAAGCAGGAGAGACCGAATCGTCCTCCCCTAACAGTGTTTCGTTTCACTTATCGGTCTCTACCATAAGCGGTAGAGAGACCGAATCACCCGCCCCTAATTAAAATGATTCGTGCCATGTATCCAACTAAACCATAGGCGGTAGATAGACGGAGATAGAGAGTTAGAGAGGTGAGAGTGAGAGATCCGAATCATGGACGACTAATCAAGTATTGTATCACGTTTCATGATATCCTCTAATTAATTAAATGAAAGGCGGTTACCTATAATTTGACTTAATCAGTGCCAATACGTGATTACTGATTTTCTACCGTTATTCGCCAATGTACACAATTCAGTAGAGCGGAATCACACATAGTACTATGATAGGTGAACCAAGTGGTTGGGTGGTTCACCTGTCATTATGCTACACGCTCAATCAATAGATCTACCCTACCTCATTAGACCAACACTCTCAGTAGTTACTGACTACCTCTACTGAATCGTGAATCGATACGGAAAGACTAATGGAGAATACATAGCGGTAGAGAATCACGTATCGGGACCGATGAGGTCTCATTGTCAATTGGTAACCGCTTTTCATTAGAGGATACCATGGTACGTGTGATACCATACCATGATTCTGATTTTTCACTCTCTCAGTTCTCACTCGTACTCGCTCTCTATCTCGATCTCTCTATCGCCTATGGTCTAGTTGGATACGTGACACGAGTCACTATAATTAGGGGAAGGTGATTCGGTCTCTCTACAGCCGATACGTGATACGAAACACTATTAGGGGAGGACGATTCGGTCTATCCCCCGCTTTAGTCTGGTTAGATACGTGATCCCTTGCAGCCTTTTATTGCAGCCTTTTATTGCAGCCTTTTATTGCAGCCTTTTATTGCAGCCTTTTATTGCAGCCTTTTTCTGCAGCCTTTTATTGCAGCCTTTTTCTGCAGCCTTTTATTGCAGCCTTTTATTAGGAGCGAAGTTCTACTCACCTGCCCTGATCCATGGGGTGATGGATAAGATACCTGTTATGTGATCTGATCCATGGGTTGGTGGATAAGAACCCTGTTATGTGATCTGATCCATGGATTGGTGGACCAGATCCCTAAAATGTGATCTGATCCATGGGTGGTGGACCAGATTTCTATAATGTGATCTGATCCATCGGGTGCCGGGTCAGATTCTCCAATGTGATCCGATCCCATTTGGCAGTTTATTGATTGCCAAACACATTTATTGAAATTCTGAAGTCAAAAGACCTCCTGATTGAGAGAATTAACAAAGTTCATTCCAGTCATAAAAATGAATTTTGAGCTTTAAGCCTGAAACTTTGCTAATCTCTTCTACCAGATCCCTAAAATGTGATCTGATCCATGGGTGGTGGACCAGATCCTGATAATGTGATCTGATCCATGGGTTGGCGGACCAGATCCCTAAAATGTGATCTGATCCATGGGGTGATGGATAAGATCCCTGTTATGTGATCTGATCCATGGGTTGGTGGACCAGATCCCTATAATATGATCTGATCCATGGGGTGGTGGATCGGATATCTATAATGTGATCTGATCCATGGGTGGTAGATCAGATCCCTTTAATTTGATCTGATCCATGGGGTGTTGGATAAGATACCTGTTATGTGATCTGATCCATGGGTTGGTGAATAAGATCCCTGTTATGTGATCTGATCCATGGTTTGGTGGACCAGATTCCTAAAATGTGATCTGATCCATGGGTGGTGGACCAGATCCTTATAATGTGATCTGATCCATGGGCTGGTGGACCAGATTTCTATAATGTGATCTGATCCATCGGGTGCTGGGTCAGATTCTCCAATGTGATCCGATCCCATTTGGCAGTTTATTGATTGCCAAACACATTTATTGAAATTCTGGAGTCAAATGACCTCCTGATTGAGAGAATGAACGAAGTTCATTCCAGTCATAAAAATGAATTTTGAGCTTTAAGCCTGAAACTTTGCTAATCTCATCTACACATTGTTTAGAGCCACTGTGCTAAATTTTAGACCTATCCGATGTCGGCAACCGTGCAAAACTAGGTCATATTTGGCAAGGATTATGAATGTCCTGACCGACTTTGGAGATCAGATCACCGCGTGTCTTGTGGTGGTCCGTTTTGGCTCTCGTTGGTCGCATTTTGCAGATAATCGATTGCCAAACATTTCTAATAAAATTCTGAAGTCAAATGGACTCCTGATTGAGAGAATGAACAAAGTTCATTCCGGTCATGAAAATGAATTTTGAGCTAAAGGTCTGAAATTTTTACCAACTTTGTATTTTATCATATAAAGCCGATCTGCAAAGTTTTAGAGCTCTAAGATATCGGGAACAGTCGTTTTTAGGGGATAAGTTCTAAACTTTTTCTTATCTACAAAAACCCCCTGAACACAGAGATCACAAAGATCTAGACCTTCCCCTTTCGTACACTTGCTAATTAGGGCCTACTCTACCAGAATCCGTCTTAACTTTTGGGATATCTGTTGCAAAAAAAAATTTCCCCCAAATAGCACCCCCTAGTAGTCAGCCTTATGTCATCCCGAATAATATTAGGTTGCCCCATAGATATTCCCCATTTTCCACCGAATGCTATTATAGGTTATCCCATAGATATTATTAATATACTTACCCCTTGGCAACGAAATCACGAATGGGTTTCTCAGGTATAAGGACGGAGACTCCTGGACGGATTACACTGAGGTGTCTAGTGAGGCAGTTGACTCATCCTCTCTCTACATGATGGTCATTGAGGTTGATGTGACAGATAGTAGTGAAGGTAAGAGTGTCTCGACCAAATACAAGGAATAACAAAGTGTCTGCAGAGCATTGCAACTCGAGGAATCTGATCTAACTTATTTTAGCCAGCTAACATAAACAATATATTCTAATCACCCCACCTTATCACCTATTTCATCTCTAACCCAGCTCCTTTGTTTCAGCTAACTATACCTGCATGGGTACATACTACGACGACTTCTGCCCTACCTCTAAGACGTTCAACAGTTCAGAAATCAGTCTGAGTGTCATCTCCGCGACACCCATTACAAATCCTGCCAGCGCTACTATATTGGCGAATACACCCCATACAATGACCTGTGTGTTCCCTAATCCGTACAGTACGAGTGTGTCCTATGAGATCTCTTGGAGTTACAATGGCAAGGTAATTTGTAACCACTTATAACCACCCATAGCAACCACCAACCACCCGTAGCAACCACTAACCACCCGTAGCAACCATTAGCCACCCATAGTAACCACTTATAACCACCTATATCAACCACCAACCACCCGTAGCAACCATTAGCCACCCATAGCAACCACAAACCACCTATATCAACCACTAACCACCCATAGCAACCATTAGCCACCCATAGCAACCACAAACCACCTATATCAACCACTAACCACCCATAGCAACCACTAACCACCCACTGTAACCAGTTATAACCGCCCATAAAAACCCTGACACCACTCTAACAACCACTCTAACCACCACTCTAACTACCACTAACCACCACTAACCACCACTAACCACCACTAACCACTCTAACCACCACTAACCACTCTAACCCATTTTTTCAGACGATGATGACGAACGGAGACTACTACTCAGATGGTTCCCTGTATATCAATGGATCCGTCAGTGATTCCGCTGTCGGAACGACCATCTCAACTACTCTGACACTTGATGAGGTACGTGTGTTAACATTGTGTGTTACCATGTTAACTACACTGTATTGTAACCATGGTAACCAAAGCAGACACTAACGTACCACTCTTCCATCTCACCAGGTTGACTCCAACGTTGCTGGTAGCTACGTGTGCACCATTAAGTGGGGAACAATCTACATCAAATCCTCTGCTGCTGTCATCATAGTTCAGTACATTACTACTGCTCCATCCACCACTAATGCTGTGGAAGGTGCCGATGCTGTCTTCACCTGTGATACCTACGGAGAAGATGTCGCATCGATTGAGTTGTATAGCAGTGCCTACAGGCGATATAGTGGGTACAAGCAATTACACAGAAATCGATTCATCTAATAACATGAACGCAACCTATGCGGAGATAACGATATCTAGTGTGACTGACTCTGATGCGGGGTGGTACTATTGCAATGCATCATTTAGTGATGGCTCTGTGTTATCTGACCCTGTGTACCTCTATATCTTCACAATCAATTCAACAACTGATACAGCCTGGGGTGTCAAATCTCTCCTGGCCTCCTTCTCCGTTGTTGCTGATGCCCAGCTGAGGAGCGATGGAGATGGTACCGCTCTGACAAGCAGCTCCGGATCTGATATCTACGCTACCATGAGTATTGCATGGGAGTACGCGGATGACGACACGTGGGTATCTGCTTCTACCGGTCGGTACAAGGTTGGATCCACGAGTGCGGGAACTGACGGTCTCAGTACCTCACCTCTCTCTGTTGGTCCTGTAAAGACTGCTGACGACGGTAAAGTACTCCGTGCCACTCTCACCTACTCATCAGACAGCTCCAACAACTTCTTTGGAGGTTCGATTGTAACATCTAATATGACTCTCTACATGGCGACTATCAGCTCATTCAATGCTAGTGATGATAGCCCTATCGAGGGTTCTACAATCACCTTCACGTGTGTGGCATCTGGCAGCGCTCAACCCAACTTTACATTCTACACCTCTGGATCCACCATGGATACATCGCGGTTCACGTACGTTAGTGGACCCACAGTAACACAAGACGGAGATTATTACACGGCAACTTATGAGACTACGACACTAATTGCAACTGTGCTGAATAATGGCCAGACGGTGTACTGTGAGGCTGATTATGGGTCTGGTGCTGGTACTGTTACTAGCGATATCACTGTGACAACATACTACGATTGTAGTGATGTTAGCATTACATCACTCGGTGCCTCAGGTAATTACTTAAATTAATTAATTAATTAGTAAATTACTTTAATTACTTTAATTACAATTGTGTTGCCACGCGTCTCTTATGACAAATCGTCCATACTACTATGAACTAAGTAGATACTTCTGATCTGACTAAATTCACATGTAATTATATTGAATTAATTATATTAAATAGTATAGGGAAAACTAATACCAATACTTCTAGGATACGAGAATATCACAATCACCGACAGTGGAGATGGTACCTACAATGCGGATGTAACCTGCCCCGACAATAATTCCACAATCCGTTGGGAGTTAACTTGTAAGTATGCATGTGCTGCCTTCGTGTCTGTCTTTCTGGGGTCTTTCTATATTTCTGCGTAACTTTATATAACACCAGTGATTGCCAGTGTTCTCTATTTTTCATCTCCACAGCTCTGTCTACTACGAGTCCAACTCACAAAAGTATGATATACGGTGATATATATTACATGTACCCGTGCGGCGGCGCCACACGTATTTTGTATGGGTTGTTAGGTGTATGTCCTGTTACCCCCAATCTCTAGCATGATTTTTTACAAGAAAAACTAACCCACCCCCCTCTCTAGCTTGATTTTTTACAAGAAAAACTAACCCCCCCATATCTAGCTAGATAGATAACCAAGTCGCAGATCAATTATCTCTTGACTTAGTTATCTATTGACTTGGTTATCTATTGATTTGGTTATCTATTGACTTGGTTATCTATTGACTTGGTTATCTATTGACATGTTCTCAGTCTGCCTGCTCTCACAGCGGGCCGAAGGCCCGGTGTGAGCTAAGAGCTTACGCTAGCCCGAAGGGCTAGCGTAAGCGCTCAACTCGCCGAATTTACAGACGGCGTAGCATGGCAAGTTATCTAAAGTCGGATTTTTTGAAACTGTCACCCCCAAATGACCGTGCATGTGAAATGTATCAATTTTGACGCGCACACCACACGTTAACATGTGATGTGACGCGCAAAAACATTCCGCGCACGAAAAGGGGGTGACAGTTTCAAAAAATCCGACTTTGCGAAAAAAGCCTGCGACTTGGTTATCTAACCCCTCATCTCCTCTTTGATTTGCGAAAAAAGCCTGCGACTTGGTTATCTAACCCCTCTTATCTCTAGCTTAATTGATGACAATTGGTTTACTAACTCTCTCTCATCTCCCAGCCTCATCTCGGAGTGCGGACAGTGCAACGTGTACAAAATCAACCGGCTCCTACAGCCCCAGCTACCTGTCAGCCTGTGCGCCACAATACCCAATCACCACTGGTTACGTGAAGAAGACCTGGAGTATTGGCAGCTACGGTATCGACGTGTGTACATCTTCACCCACAGGAAGTACACTCCAGTACAACACTGTTAACATGCGGGCCAAGATGACAAATCCTAACGATACTGTCTGTGGCCCGTACGCCGTGGTACCCTGTTTGATCAACAATAACTGTACTCTACTGGTGGATGATGATTATACAACCACTGGATGCTCATTCGAGACGAGTAGCAGCAAGTTAAACCTCTTCTACACCGTCAAGTTTAACACATCCGTGTGGACAAATTCGGAGAGAAACGCCCTGAAGAACCCACAAAGTACTCTCAAGTTCTACAGCTGCTCAGAGACGTATGACGAGACTATGTAAGTTAATAAGTTAATATGTTAATACAGTGGAGCTATATTAACCACCTTTAGTTTTACTTAACCACCTTTAAGTAACCACCTTTAGTTTTACTTAACCACCTTTTTCCCAACTCATTAATTCCTCATTTTAACCACATCTCTTCTCCTGCCCTACAGGAGCAAAAGAAAGAGATCAGCAGAGCTGGATGAACCGGAGACAATTATAATGAACCGCCGAGCTGTTCCCGGTTTCCCCGACCACCTCACAGAAGACCTCCAAGAAGCAGATGAAGACAATCATGTTGTTTCCGAACAGGAGGACAAGTCAGTGATACAGGAAGATGCCAAGTTATCTTTGGTGGTTTTGGGCTGTATTGCTGGCATTGCTACCGTTATTATTCTCATATCTGCCTTGCTATTATGGCGAAGGTACGTTATTTTGTTGGGGAAAGTAACTCAGAGAATACAATACAACCCTATTCTCTGTTATCAAAAAAGAAGGGTATGATTATGAGCAATATGGTTTTGTAAATTCACTCTTTATCTGGTTTTACGATCCTAACAAACTCTCCCTACCTCAGGAAAGAAACGCATGTTCCCCTTGCATCGACAGACACGGAAGCTTAGCTGAACTATCGATGATCGATCTGATTAAATTGACCCTCGAGACACAGAATTAGGGCTGTCCAAACAGTCAGATCTATATATTGTTGAGGGAATGATAACTTCTTTTAGTAATTTTTAGCCCCCCGCTACTGTGTAAGTGTGGGAGAGATATAGACTCTTCTATCATGTTGCGGAGTATGTAATATGTATACTGTTTGTCTGTTTGTCTGTTTGTCTCAATTCAAGAGAAAAGTGCAGAAATGTTTAGTGTGTGACGTGTGTGACGTGTGTGTGTGTGTTTTAGATCTAAAAAGTGACAGTTGAACAAATATCAGATAATAATAAATATATTCTAGCATCTTAATAATATCTTGTCAGGATTATTCTTTTCTTCAAATCCTTGACATCAGCAAACTCATCTGACTTGTTGAGTGAGGGGTCCCACCCTTACTCAACAATTTCTGACAGATCTGTTTGTCCGATCTCATACTGAACAGTCCGATCTCATACTAAACAGACCCTTCTCCTGAGTTTGTCTGATTTATTGTGTTTTTTGAGCACAGCTAAAATGTGCCGGTCACGTGTATAGTATGTGATTTTCTTAAAGATATATGAGGGAGATTACGAGACGACACATTTTGTACAGTTTTCTACACACCCTTTATTAGTTAATGTATGATTAATTACCGAGTTTTGTACTTGTCCCCATAATCCTGCTGCGCCGCCAGTCCCCGTTTTGATTCTCAGTGCCGGTGCCGATAGACTGTCTGGCGCCGCGACCCATCTGAGCGCCGCCAGACAGCCGATAGACAGGTCTATCAAATCATAAAGGATCTGTGGCGGTGCCACCCCGATCCGAGCTTGTCAGAAAAGCTTGGATCGGGTTGACGCCACCAGAAATTGAGTACGTCACGCCCTCTGTGTCCGATGCTTCAGAGGGGTGCTGTTACGCAGCCAACACCAGACACTAGACACTAGAATGTCCGTTCAGATCGGGCCCGATCTGAGTGGACTGTCGCCGCCAGATAGCCTGTCTGGCGCCGCGACCCATCTGAGCACACTGTCGCGTGCTCAGATTAGAATCAAATTGAGAATCAAATTGGGGTCTGGCGCCGCCAGACAGCAGATAGCAGAGGATTACAGTTATAAACAATCAAACGATCTCTAAACAGAGTTGTCATATATATATCTGTATCTATTGACTCTTACACGGCGTCATACACATTTTTATTTGGAATTTCTATCTGGGATTTCTATTTGGAATTTTTATCTGGAAGAACCGCACGTGCAGATGCGCCGCGCCGCGGCTCAAATTCACGTGCGAGATTAAAGAGAGAGACGCACATTAACGTTGTACGTTTGTCTCTCACTCTCTCTTGAAAACCCGCACGTGCAGATGCGCCGCGCCGCGGCTCAAATTCACGTGCGTGTTATACAGATTCTGACAGAAAATACGAGTACAAAATTCCATATAAAAATGTGTATGACGGACTGTTAGTAGGAGCTGTTTAAGTCAACACGTGGCAAAAGTCGCGTGCGACCCGAAGTTTTTGAAAACTCAATCGCGCGGCTCAATAAATGCGCGTGAATGACGCGCGCGCAAAATCACAGCATTAAAAATATAATGGGGGGTGGCGGCCAACATCGGGCGCCGTTACGATCTGGGTGTTTGGTGGCCTGTTTACAGGTGCGCGCTGCCAAAAAAGTTGATTCACTAAAATGGCTCTAACCGCCAAACCACTCAACCGTTTTGGCTGATTCAAAGTTTATCTGGTAGGGAATGTCAAGGCCTAACCCCAACCCAAACCCCAACCCTAACCCTAACCCCACTTTAGCCCTAACCCTAAAAAACCGTTTGTCAGCACTCACGAAACACCCAGATTTTAACGCTGGCCGCCAACATCGGCCTGAATATAAATACGTGTAGACACTTATAATAATCAAATCTGTAATAAATTAAATATAAAATGAGTCTATTGCCCCACTTGATACAGCTGCTCGTCCCTGTTGCCCTCGCCCCTCAATCTACCCCGATGCCCCCTGATGGAGACAGTTATTGATCGCACCATGGCGAATGATAGTCGGAGTCGAAGATAACGGATGCATTGGTCGTAGGTGTATCCCGTTTTCTTAGCTTTCTTATCGGCTAGCTGTTTCAGTGTCTTTTTGAATTCCCGACCGAGACCCCCCGTCGTGGACATTACCAGAGGTGTAAATGACGATTTTTCAACTTCAATGACCCGATGAAGGTAGCCAGTCTTTTTCTCCCTCTCATGTTTTTCATACACTTTAGAGATTGCCTGGTTAGAGTTGGATGCCACCCTAGGATTAAATACCCTCACATCAAAATAGGTGTTATCCATGCTAGACCAGAAATCACGTGTACTGATATCTAGGCGAGCTCCATCCGCCGTAATAGTTCCCTCTGGGAGACTCATTCCTCGTACATTTAGCAGATGGGGTTCAACTTTCGTGTCGTGACACACATTACTGAACTCACTTGCGATAAAGTCTCTCACGTTGTTGTGGCGAAAGCATACAAAACCGCCGATCTTACATGAAATTGAGTGATCGATACTATTTTCCTCTCCGCACACGCAGTTGGTAGGCAGTGCTTCTCCTGTCAGCGGCAAGTTGTAAATAGCTTTACAAAATTTTGTGAAAAAAGATTTGGGCTCTGGAATTTCCAAAGCAGGTCATCTGGTTTGATTGTTCGAAACAGGTCACGCGGCGAGAGAAAGTAGCGCTCCCCGGCGGGAGAAAGTAGCGCTCCCCAGGAAAACGGAGAGGGATCTGAGGGCGGAGAGAAAGGAGAGCTGTCTGAGGCGGCAGGGTGGGCTGGAAAGCAGAGAGAGATTCAGCACAGTACAGGGGAGAAAGAGAGCCGAGGATAAATAGACGCGAGAGTGAATTGGGCCAGGGATTGGGCATCATCAGATGAGAGATTTGTGGGGAACGCTGTCAGGCCAATGCTCTGACCACAGTTCTCGCACGAGAATGGGTCAGGCCAATGCTCTGACAGGGGGAACGAGAGCCGGGCACAGAGACTACAAGGAAAGAGGGAGCAAATGGAAAGGTAGCTGGTGTCTGTGTGTCAGTCTGTCTATTCTTTAAGAAAGGGGAATCTGAAATAACGAAATTTAAATGAAATTTATTATTTAAACAAACATTGCCTTGTTCAACCCCGCTTGAACAAAATAAAACGGACATAAAACGGAATGACGTATGAATACATAATGCAATCATTCTTGTTACCTGATCCAATATAAAGCAATTAAATGTGTTAACTTACTGAACTCTTGGCATACAATTGCTTCACTCCACTCTCCACTCTCCAGACAAGTTGAGACTCCGTTCCCTAGCAACACATGTTTCTTTTGACACTCCACAGTCACTGTAGTTCCGAGTGGTTGAGCATCCCAGTTCTCCACAATCGATCCAGGGATAGAGAATCCAAGGCATGCAGCTGAAATGGAAAGTTGTTAATTTTGATAATCACAAAGGCGGCATAAGATATCGCGATCGAACAGTATTTAGTTTTTTTTCACTTACATGATCTATAGAATTTTGAGGCTTCATCATTATGCCAAAATGATATTTTGTCCACTACGTCTTCTTTCCATAAAGCTTCACAGTTAGCTCCCGTAAAGTTGTACGTAACCAAGGTGACCCCGTTGCATTCTATCGTTAAAGAATCTGCTGTCTTTGAGAAAGTCCAGATCTTTGGTTCTCCAGCCGCTGGTTGGATAGGCAGGGCATCTTCCACAGTGCAGGATCGGAAGTAGTAAGTTATCTCATTTGATAGCAGATTAACTGCAATCCAACGTTTATATGTATAAAAACTGTTATAAGTATCTTGGGTGTTGTCATAGAGAATGACACTAAGATAGTTGTCAGTACTTGAAGTGGAGTCAGTTTGGACCTGGAGAGGAACACTCTCTAAATCCCATGGAATCAGGGTACTTCGTACAACTGGCTGCCACGAGGTGTCTGAAACATTTCACTCAATTTACAAAACAGAGATTAGTTTATGATACTGTGATATAATACACACGCGGTCAGGACTTGGCAAGTTGGTTTATAGCAGTTCGCTTACCTGTTGCCAAATTAGTTTGAGAGTTGACAGCAGATAGTGAAGGAGGACTATCTAACGTTAGACACCCAGCTAGTATGGCATAACTCAACACAACAGTTAACATTAATAACATTACTAAATCAGTTTTTGTCATTCCAAAGTATGCATACAATTCGTTTTAGGAATAATTAAGACCTGCCCCTGTGCTTTAAGAAAAAAAGTCGAAAAATAACTGCACCGTTGTATGAAACTACTAATAGTTAAACGAACTTGCTTTGGATACACTGTTAAGTATATTATACCCTCTCTTATCCCATTGGACCAGAGAAACAGCTCACGGTCGCTTGTAGTGCGAAAACGGTAATGAAAAACGGAGATACAGTAAGACGACACGTAACCGTGGCCAATCAGGGCGCTAGTACGTGCTGAACACATGCACTTTTTGCCGCGCGTTATGCACCGGGCCGTGCGCATCCCCTTACTGTGTTCCCATTACGGTAATACGACTACAAGCAGCACTGTAAGGAGGGGTATCCTACTCAACTTTTTTATGAATATTGAATATTTTATCTAATTAAGTAGTATACTTTTTTAGCTGCTGTACGTGTGGTCAAGGAGAGGGTCTAGCAAGACACGGAGA
The DNA here is from genome assembly GCA_020137815.1 of Hormiphora californensis. NCBI lineage: Eukaryota > Metazoa > Ctenophora > Tentaculata > Cydippida > Pleurobrachiidae > Hormiphora > Hormiphora californensis. The sequence goes on from CM035358.1 coordinate 5,389,401, forward strand.
GACTCCGAGAGAGTAACAAGTATAGAGAGGAGCAAGGGACAGCAATAGTAACGCTTAGACTTAGCGTTAATATTGCTCTCCCTTGCTTCTCTAGAATATTCTCGTGACTCTCCGTGCCTTGCTTGAGGGAGAGCAAATGGAAAAGAATTGTTACTCAACAAGAAAAGAAAGGTAGATGATTTGTATGTAAGATCATTCTCTAATAGTTTTCTCTCTCTCTCATAGTTTTCTCTCTCTCTCTCTCTCTCTCTCTCTCGCTCTCTCTCTCTCTCTCTCTCTCTCTCTCTCTTTTTCTCTCTCTCTCTCTCTCTCACTCTCTCTCTCTCTCTCTCTCTCTCTCTCTCTCTCTCTCTCCCCTCAACCTCATTCTCTAGCTCCGTTATAGTAACACAATGGTTTGCTATACTTAGTAGTTAAGAAAAAAGTAGTTAGGAAAATGGGGAATTGAAAAGGAAAACAGATTATTATTATTAATTATTGAAGCAAGAAAACAGGCCCAATGCCCATCATTTACATAATCTGCATGATTGGTTGAATTACCCACCGTGGGCCACACAGACACAGCGCTCGCGGCATGCGTCGTTCCCAGCGTGGTTCACAACGTCCAAAACGCGCGTAAAAAGTTAGTCTTGGATGCTGGGAACGACGCATGGGGAGCGCTGTGCGTGTGGTTAGTATGACGGAGCACCACTGTAATATTTTAATCTTTGTTGTGGTCTAAATATTCCTCACTCATAGCCTGTCCGAGCTTATAGCTCCAAGTGTTTATAGAATCTACCCCTATGCTATGGTGCGAATAAATATCTATGACAGTGTGCACTGTGCAACTGCTACCATGCATCCCCGATCCCTATCTAGAGGATAGACGTCTCCTTGGTCTTTCTTGGCACCTCCTGAACTTTTTTATGGACATTGATATCTGAATTGAGTATATTAACGTGTAATATTGATTAAAAAACGTGGTTCGTGAGACAGGTCACATTGCATACATACAGAACAGACAACCCGCAACAGAGATATCATTGCCAGAGTCACAGCGTTACAGTAATTTCTAAAGGGTGTACTATTATATTCTGCTAGGACTTGTTGAGTTGTTGAGTAAGGGGGAACAAGCTAGGACAGCAACATGCTAATAACATGTATTCACTCACCCAATTTTAATCTTAGTTGTGGTCTAAATATTCCATGGCCTGTCCGAGCATTGACCTGACCCTATCATCATTTCTTTCAAAGTTGAGTGTGTGATAACCACCTTCAGAGCATTGACCTGACGGCTTACAGCTTATACTTATAGCTCCAACTGTTAGAAACTGCTCCTTCGGTACGAAAAAACATCTATGACAGTGTGCACCTGTTACCATGCATCCCCGATCCCTATCTAGAGGATAGACGTCTCCTTGGTCTCTCTTGGCACCTCATGAACTTTTTTATGGACATTGATATCTGAGTTGAGTATAAGTGTAATTTTGATTAAAAAACGTGGTTCGTGAGACAGGTCACATTGCATACATACAGAACAGACAACCCGCAACATCGAGATATCATTGCCAGAGTCACAGCCTTACAGTAATTTCTAAAGGGTGTACTATTATATTTTGCTTGGACAGCAACATGCTAACAATATATTCACTCACCCAATTCCCCAGCAGCCCTCCACTGGAAGGATCGTTCACTGATCATCACGTAGTTCCTCACGAAAACTTTATTGATTTTCTTATCCATCCACTGGCAGTTCGGGTTATCTCTAGTCAATAACACCCTGATCACTGCCTCCCCCTCATTGACATCAATAGAAATGCCTGTTTTTAAAGCATGAATCGTCCAACTCTCAACATGATCAGGAGAATCAAGAAAATCTCCCGAGAGTTCAGGACAGTTGTTAATAGCCCCATTGAGGTTCACTCGAAACCTCCACCTCCTGCCCAACATGTAAACCTCAATTGCACCTCTCCACGTGTTGGGACCAGGGTCATCTGAGTAAACGTAGAACTTGAATCCATCTTCAGTGTTGTCCCGGAACCGAAGTTGGAAGCCGTGGGTGGTAAGGGGAAAGTCGTAGATTGGTTGATTTGTCTTGGTTGTGATCCAATCTGGAGAAATGATTGTTTGGAGAACTATCATGGGCGATACGTAATATAGAATTCTGTAAAATGAATACTTTAAACAAGTTTAGTTACGAGTTACAACAAACACGTATTAAACACGTATTATATATAGTACCTTCCGATCTTGTAAGAACAATATTCGAGATCCACCAGAAAAGTACAACCAATAACATGTTAGTACACTAAAAGGGTGAGGTCGGGGGCAAATACGGTTTATGCTATAACAGCACATATATAACAAGATAAGTGGTGCCTCTAAATGCAGTATTCTTGTCGCCATAGGGACCACGGCTGAGAAAGGCCTGTGCTATGGAACAATAAAGAGCAAGGAGATAAAATAGCAATTACCAAAACGTCCTTGGTCACTTAAAATGATGTGTGAGAATGTTACGGCCATTTGTGAAGTGAGTGAACCATGTCGCGTGGCTAAACGTATTTTGCACGCTAACATGACATTCATAGGCAGCTCATCCAGAAAACACCTGGTGCGGCGGTTTGTTCTCTTACAAAAGACTGCCCTTGTGTATAACTGCTTCGTCAGTGCAGAACGATACAGATAAATCAAACAAAAGACTGCCCTCTCCGAACTGATTCTACAATTGGATTACCCAATGTGGGGACGTGGGGTGTGATAAGATATAGAAATCTCCGAATGGCGAATAGGCTACATAGCGGCCAAGTTTTCACGTGATGAGTTTCTGGAATAGCACGTTGCACCTCCCTGATTTATTGTATTGATCTCTTAAATTCGCACCTTGACATTGTCAGGAAACCAAGAGCGTACAACAACATGGGTAGGGAGAAAGTGAGAGAGAGGCTAGGAACGGATGGTGCAGGTGATGTCAGCGTTCCCTAATCAAGCTACCATTTCACCGAAATTCGCCCGTAGGGCGAACGGGCCTACTAGTAATGACTAAATAGAAACAGCTTCCATGGGCAATGGGCGCGTGATTACTCATTTTCCACGGGCGGTTGATCACCCAGCTGGTGGATAAGAGAGAAATTTAGATGATTCAGGAGAATAACAGAAGGCGAAATGATAGATTTCATTATTTCTTGATACCTACAGGTTGCCAGCGATTGGTGGAATGGACAGGTGTGAGAGTAGTTAAATATCAGGCATGAACCGACACAAGCAAACAACCAATCAGAGCTCGTTATTTAGGTCACGTGACTGGTTATCAGCCAATCAGGGACCAGTATTTCCTGATTCGGTCATGTGTGAGTTTGAGGTAAAATACAGGTGTCTGTTGATTTTAATGTTCGGCTTCTTGTGCCTGGGTAATCGAAATTTTATTGAAAGTAAACCCGCCTTTGAATATGTAGACCGCATGTAGACCCCCTAAATGATCGTGCGGACGCTAGGGTAGTATGAAAGATTAGGTCGTGCGCGCCATATGGCGCCATATGGCGCCAAGTGGCGCCATCATATTCGCCAAATGGCGCCACGTGGCGAACAAATGGCGCCATCTGGCGCCAAAATGTGGTGAGTGCGCACTATCGCCAAATGGCGCCATTTCTGGCGCCAAATGGCGCCAAATCTGGCGCCAGTGGCGATCGCCATTCGCCAAATGTTGGCGACTCTTGGCGATATCGCCACGTGGCGATGGTACAAAGTCTGAAAAAAAACATGCACAAAATTGTTATCGCCAAATGGCGCCATTTGGCGCCATTAAGTGATCAGGAGATCAAGTCGCCAAATGGCGCCGTTTGGCGACATCTGGCGCCGTTCGTCGCCAAATGGCGCCAAATGGCGCCAATCTTCACAAAGTGGCGCCATTCGGCGAATTTTTCGCCATATGGCGCCATTTGGCGCCACTTGGCGATACTCATCGCCAAATGGCGCCGTTTGTCGCCGTTTGGCGATGTGAAATATGTATACCAAATGTCGCCATATGGCGCCAAATTTTTGTCAAATGTTTGTCGCCATTTGGCGCCAAACGTCGCCATTTGGCGCCATATAGCGCCAAATGACGACATATGGCGCAAGCTGTTTGTCAAATTTTAGTCGCCATTTTGCGCCAAATGTCGCCATATGGCGCCAAACGTCGCCATTTGGCGCCAAATGTCGCCATATGGCGCCAAATTTTTGTCAAATATGTGTCGCCATTTGGCGCCAAACGTCGCCATTTTTCGCCACTTGGCGCCGAACCTCGCCATATGGCGCAAAATGTTTGTCAAATGTTAGTCGCCATTTGGCGCCAAATGTCGCCATATGGCGCCAAACGTCGCCATTTGGCGCCAAATGGCGACGTTCGGCGCCAAGTGGCGACAAATGGCGCCATATGGTGACGTTTGGCGACTAATGGCGACAAAAATTTGAAAAAAATTTGGCGCCATATGGCGACATTTGGCGCCAAATGGCGACGTTCGGCGCCAAATGGCGACGTTTGACGCCAAATGGCGCCGCATGGCGACGTTTGGCGCAACTAGCAACATTTGGCGCCATATGGCGCCAGTTGGCGATTTTTTCGCCAAATGGCGCCACGCGGCGTCGGCGCCACGCGGCGCCGAGTGGCGAGCGTCATATTTTGGAAAGCATTGAAAATTTGCTATTCTTATCGCCAAATGGCGCCATTTGGCGATATATATGTTCCGCATGTTTTTTTCAGACTTTGTACCATCGCCACGTGGCGATACCGCCAAGAGTCGCCAATATTTGGCGAATGGCGATCGCCACTGGCGCCACGTGGCGCCACATGGCGCCAGATTTGGCGCCAGAAATGGCGATATTTGGCATAGTGCGCATTCGCCACATTTTGGCGCAAAATGGCGCCATTTATTCGCCACGTGGCGCCATTTGGCGAATTTGATGGCGCCAAATGGCGCCATATGGCGCGCACGACCTAATCTTTCATACTACCGACGCTAGCGATCGCTAGTTTTCCCGTTTCAGGTATAGTAATTAGCGCGCGGAATGGCGCCAAACTGTCACGTGACTTTCACCCCAAAATACACACAATCAACTGGATACGTCATTATCTAGTCTATCAGCATTATCACAATTATGGGTGCCGGGTGTGGCAACACAATTACGGTGGACCTTTTCATATGGCCAGCCGGCAGGTCGGTAGAACTTCGACAGAATTTAGGGCAGGTCTGAATTTAGGGCAGGTCTGAATTTAGGGCAGGTCTGAATTTAGGGCAGGTCTGAATTTAGGGCAGATCTGAGTACTAAGCATGTGAATGCGATTCGGGGAAGCTTATTAGCGGTGTGAGACGATAATTAATTATTAACTCTGGCAGGGCAGATGGTTTGAGGCGGCAAGGTGTTGGGTTGGTGTTATCAAAATCTGTCAAGAAGTCCTTAATTTCCTACAGTCCCTTCTCTGAGCGCATCATGGCAGCCCGACTGCACACCAAACATGTTAATATCTCCCTTGTTATTGCATATGCTCCAACCAATGATAAGGATGACGCGGTCAAGGAGGAATTCTACAACCAGTTATCATCGGTTTTGGATAGGCTTCCTCGGCAGGACGTGGTCTTCTTGGGCGGGGATTTCAACGCGAGGGTTGGTGGCGGGCACTCTCTCCACCAAGTTTCTAATGACAACGGTGAGCGGTTGGAGGATTTATGTGGGATTCATCAGTTGTCTATTGGTGGGAAGATGTTCCCTCATAGGGATCACCACAAGGGAACCTGGAGATCTCCTGACGGTACCACTGTGACGCAGATAGACCATCTGTGTGTCGGCAACAAGTGGCGAAGTTCTCTGTTGGATGTTAGGGTCCTAAGGAGTGCAGACATCGGGTCTGATCACTACCTGGTTCGGGGTAAGGTTAGGATCCGGCTGAGTGCAGCTAAGAACTGTAGGAAACCGGTCAGGGAGGTTCCAGCTATAGAGAATCTCAGGAAGGGGTGTGATGAGACACGCACGGAATACAATGTCTCTCTCCGGAACAGGTTTGAATCTCTGGAGCCTGAGGAAAGTCTGGAGGGTCAGTGGCGGCAACTTAAGGAGGTAATCGGTGAGGTGTCACTGGAGGTCCTGGGAGCGCGGCCGAAACGGATTCGTCAGCAGCACTTGTCTCTTGAGACTCGAGACCTCATCGCCCACCGTGCTGAGCTGAAGAAGAATGATCCCGAGGGTGGATCTGAGTACTCTAGGCTTAATAAGCTGGTCAAGAAAGCAGCACGGGTGGACGATGAAAGGTGGGCGGATAGTTTGGCGTCTGATCTGGAGGATGCTGCGGTGCACGGGCGGCAGAGGGAACTTTGGCAGCATATGAAAGATCTGTCAGGTGTGAGGAAACGCGGCGGTACTGCTGTTCGTGATAGGAACGGTGAACTCATCGCTGATCCTGTTCAACAGCGGGAGCGCTGGGCGGAGCACTTCTCTGAGCTGCTAAACCCCCCTGTAACTACATCACAGCTCTCGGATCTGGATGGTCTGGAGGTGGACCCGTGCTTTGAGGATCTTGGTGAGGATGATCCTCCGCCTTCTCGTGGAGAAGTTTTAGTGGCACTGAACAGGCTCAAAAACCATAAGAGTCCTGGCGTTGATGGGATCTCGAACGAGCAGCTACGGTATGGCTCGTCCGGTCTTGTTGGCCCCCTTGTGGATCTGTTTGGTGGAGTCTGGAGGGAGGAGAAGGTCCCGGAGGAGTGGTTAAAGGGTGTCATCTCGGTGATTCCCAAGAAGGGTGACGCCAGTGTGTGCTCAAATAATAGGGGCATCACTCTGCGATCTACCACTTCCAAGCTGTTCCAGATAATTATGCTGAACAGGTTGTCTTCTGGTCTTGAATTGGCACTTCGAGAGAATCAGTGTGGATTCAGACGTAACCGGTCTTGTGTGGATCAGATTTATTCCCTCCGTACCATCATCCATCAGTGTATAGAATATAATTTACCGTTGTATATAAACTTTATTGACTTCAAATCAGCATTCGATTGTATTAACAGGGATTTTATCTGGGCCGCATTTCGCCATTATGGTCTTCCAGAGAAGTATGTCCGGATAATTCGAGCATTCTTTGACGGTACTATGAGTGCAGTGAAACATGACGGGGAGCTCTCCGGCTGGTTCAGTGTCCTCAGTGGTACCGGTCAGGGCGACATTCAGGGTCCACCAGTCTTCAACATCGTGATTAACTGGGCGGCTCAGCTTGCTGAGTCCAACAAGACTGTCTCCAGGGGTCTCACTCTTCACGGCGCTGAGAGTGATGAGAGTGGGGAATGGATCATGGATCTCGACTATGCTGATGACATGGCTGTAATGGATGATACTGAGGAAGGGCTCCAGGAGTCAACAGATTTGCTGGTAAAATACGCAGGGTACGCTGGTCTGAAGATTAATGCGAAGAAGACCAAAGTTGTGGCTTTTTCAAAGGGTCTTAGCCAGCGCCCATTTTCAGAGGCGGATACGGTCAGCATCTCTGTGGAGGGTAATCCGGTTGAGCAGGTTTCCAGTTTTACATATCTCGGATCGGCGTTGTCCTCTGACGGTACCATCGACAAGGAGCTTGGTATCAGGATAGGGAAGGCTTACAGTGCATTCAGTATGCTTTGTAGGATCTGGTACAACCGTAACATCAGGACCTGTACCAAGATCAGGATATACAGAGCTGCTGTTCTGACAGTTCTTCTCTATGGTTGTGAGGCCTGGACAACTACTCAGGTCCAAGATCGCCGGGTGGAGGCGTTCCACCAACGGTGCCTGCGTAGAATCCTGAGAATACAGTGGTTTAGGAGAGTATCTAACAGGGAGGTACTGGAGAGGGCGGGTATAGAACCAATCTCGAAGTTCATTGGCAATGGGAGACTCCGCTGGTTTGGACACCTGATTAGGATGCCTGAGGATAGGGTGCCCAACAAACTCTACCACTGGGTGCCTAGTCATGGGAGACGTTCCAGAGGAAGACCGCGTAAAACCTGGTCCTCCTGTGTGCTGAATGATTATCGAGACGCTACGGGTCAATCCCAGTCTCTCCGTGCAATTACTAACACTGCAGAGAACAGAAATGAGTGGAGACAGCTCACGTCATTACGAGCGAGGATACTTGGAGCCGGCCACTCGAATGATTGAGGAGACCGTACCAAGTATCAAGTAAGTAAGTAGAGACGATACGAGATATAATGGAACATGATTCGGGGAAGTCAATCAGGAGTGTTAGACGATATGAGACACGATTCGGTGAAGGTTTCTATCGCTTTCCATCCCTAGACCCTATACCCCTCTCTGGAACATGATTCGGGGAAGCCAATCAGGAGTGTTAGACGATGGATATGAAATAAGATTCGGGAAGGTTTCTATCGCTTTCCATCCCTATATAAGCCATTGGTTAGATAGCAACATGGGACAGCCCTACCTTTGTAGACTGTACCCATGGTATACAAGCGTTGATATTAATATTATTATTATTATTATTGTCCCCCTCTCTGTTCGCTATGTCTCTCTTTCTTTCTCTTTCCTTTTCTATGACGGGAGAAAGAGAGACATGGAGAAAGAGAGATACCCTTAACTTTTTACCGAGAATCGAGATAGAAAGACTGTTGAACTCCTCCGTGAAATTTGTTTCGCCGCTTTCCCATCAGGTAGATGTAGGCAGCTCTCGGTCGGTGGCTAAACATTGTCTTTTCTCTCTCGGTAAAAAGAGCCGCCTACATCTACAATTCCTACGTGCTTTCCTAGCAGTCAAAAAGTTGAGGGTATCTCTCTTTCTCCCCCAGAGAAAGTAAGAGAAATTGAAAGAGAGACAGAGCGAATAGAGAGGGGTATAGGGTCTAGGGATGGAAAGCGATAGAAACCTTCACCGAATCGTGTCTCATATCGTCTAACATTCCTGATTGGCTTCCCCGAATAATGTTCCATATTTCGTATCGTCTCACACCGCTAATAAGCTTCCCCGAATCGCATTCACATGCTTAGTACTCAGACCTGCCCTAAATTCAGACCTGCCCTAAATTGACCTGCCCTAAATTCAGACCTGCCCTAAATTCAGACCTGCCCTAAATTCAGACCTGCCCTAAATTGACCTGCCCTAAATTCTGTCGAAGTTCTACCGACCTGCCGGCCAGCCTTATCCAAACTGAAACAACAAAAGACACCACCTAAGGACAAGGTTTTGCGGCACTTCCCCCGGTCATAGCTCCACCCCTGCCTGAAGAGACTGAAAACACAGGGGTTTAAGGTTGTTAAATTTGAAAACAAAAAGTAGACATCAGGGACAGTTCAGAAATAAACAGATTGGCTACTCTGGCGACTTCAAATTGGTCACTACTTGGTGTGGCCCGCCACAAAGTCATCAAACACAATATACAGCTAGAATTGAAGTCGCATGGTCGTATAATTGTAGGGCGATTAAAATTAGGGTGACTCGGTGTGACTACTGTTTTTTAGTCACATACTGTCAATAGTTCCCTACAAGTCACACATCTTGTCTCTTTCTCTGAACATGTCTCTCTTGAAACAACCGATATTTGTAAATAATTTTGGGTTAAACGTTCTTTAAAATACTCTCTTTACATTAAATACAAAAAAACATGTTGTAGGTAATATTTTATTCGCGTGAAATATTGAAACAATGAAGAAGGGATGAAACAAACACTCTGTTGCACTGTCTGGCAGCACCGATCTGAGCACACAGTCCCTTAAAAATGGGGTCTGACAGGTTCCAGACAGCCGTTACATGAAAAAAAGAGGGCTCCAGGTTCATGCAAAAAAATGGGGAATCGTGGTAAAATCAAACCATGATGTGGGATGTGGTAAGGAAGAGATGAAGGGTCCTTATCTCACAGGAATAGATCATCAGAATCATAGACTCTTTCATAAAACATATCTGTGATATATACTGGCAGTAAACCATGGTTACCATGGTTACCACTTGTGTCAGTTGGTTGTCATGGGTTATTTTGTACAAACAGTCTAACTTTGCAAGTCATGGGAATATACAAAAACCGTCTCATAAACTGTAAACTCTCTCCAGATTCATTATAGTAAAGTTAACATACTCTAACTATACAAATTGCAACAAAAACTCTGCATTTCCCTGTCTGGTGCCGCGAACCCATCTGAGCTGTCAGGCCAATGCTCTGACCACAGTTCTCGCGCGAGAATGGGTCAGACCAATGCTCTGACAGCATCTGAGTGCACTGTCGTTTGAGATCAAATGGGGTATGGCGACCCCATCTGCGAATCAATTAGGGGTCTGGCGCCGCCAGACAGCCATTTCTCATATGATAGTCAAGATAAAATTAAATGACCGAAAGCTGAGCATGGGTGACACACCAGTGTCAAACACTAACGTCCTACAACAAATGGCTATTAATTAATTAATCAATTAGTTAATTAATTAATTAATGGTGTAGTTCTGCCCCTCCCATTTCATAAATATAGTGCTATAAGTAGATCTGCATGACATTGGCAATGGGTTGCCTGCAGAGAGGGCACAACGCCTGATTCCCACACTGTCCTGTCAATCTATCACTGCACTCCATACACAGACAGCAATGTCTACAGGGTAACAGCACGGCACATTTTGTGTTTACCGTACACACCACACAAAGTCTTTGTTCTCGCTCCTTTTCAAGCTCCAGTTCCAACTCTTCTTCAGGTGTTTGGGGTTCAGGGGGAGGTGGAGGTGGTGAGAAGTGGAGGGGTGGCGGGGGTCCTTCCGGTGAGGGGTGAGGTTGTGTCGGATTGTACCATTTCCAGAATGTTATCAAACCTGGGAGAGAGTGGGTGGTTAGAGTGGTTAAGTTAGAGTGGTTACATATAGTGGTTACACATATAGTGGTTAGATTAGTGGTCATAACTATAGTTATATATATCTAATCTAGCTACTTCTAGAATAAAGCACTCAGCTCACCTATTAAGATGGTAACCAGTCCACCAGGGACGAGGGTCGAGAAGGCAGCATGTAGAAGGTAGATAGTAAACTCAATAAGTGATAGTAGGGGTGAGAATATCAGGTAGATGAGAGCCGTGACGAGGGAGTAGAGGGAGTAGAGGAGGGATAGGATTAGTTGGAAACTCAGTTGGAATATCAACTGAAATAATAGAGTTTTAGGATCAGAATATATCTTTCAACCTTATTCAATATTTAGATAGGGCTGAATAAGATCTGAAATATGTATACCGTGTGTTCAAAAACTGAACAGCGAATTTTTGACTCATCCGATAGAACCCAAAACAAGGAAGGAAATATCTTTAAAATCATAGTTACGCTTTGTTTTAATTTGTAAAATAGGTGAAACTTGTTGAGTCCCACCCCTTACTAAACAAGGTGAAACAGGGTCGAGCAAAGGAAGGTACACTTTATTATGCCGTGTGTCGTACCTTAGCATTTTCTAGCTCACTCTCATAATACTCAGTGAAAACGCAGCAGTTAAATAGGACCCTCTGGGGTATCTCCACCACCCTCTCAGCCACCACCACGCAACTGTTCCACGCTGTCTCTACCATTGTCGGGAGGATCTGAAAGGAGGGGTTGGGGATGAAGGATTAGAGAAGGGGAGTAGAAGGGGGATTGGGGGTTAATGTATAGAGGAGGATCTGAAAGGGTAGGAGTGTTAGGGGAGTAGATAATATTATCATAGGGAGGGGATTAGGGTTCAAGACCTCAGACGCATATTGGGAGTGGCGCAATGTTTTGAAATATTTGTCTCTCGGAAATGTTTTTTTTAAAATCATTTCCAATAGTGTGACTATAACATAAGACAATGGAAATAGGAAACGTGTTCCGACAGTGTGGTGGGGTGACTGGACTTATCACCGAAGCTCAATGGATAAGCTGCTTCTAGCCGCGAAGAGGACCCGGACAAGAGAACTGAATATATTTTATATAGTTTTCCAACACCATTTTAAACTATTTCATCTAGATATTTATTTTATTTGTCTCGAACAAAGTTCCTGCTGGTTTGGGTTTCGAAAGCAATTTTGGCTGTAATAAAACAGACTGGCCTTGCCCCTCCCTTCCCGCCCCGAAACCCCAGTTTTAAAAGGAGGAGGTGGATAAGAGGCTTATGACATGATACTACTATATGTGTAGTGAACATCATCCCATTTCCCTTAGTAACCACATAGCAACGTAAAAACACACCCTGTAACTCACACCACAGTGCACTGGCACATCATGCACTTTGCTTTCTTCGTTATCGTAATGTTGCCCATATTTCTTCATCTTTTTGTAAAGTTATTTTAGTCAACAAAGTCGAGACACATAACTCATTTTGAATATATGTTGAATCGAATAAGTTGTCTCCCTCCCTCTTTCTTTCTCTCTCCCTTTCTCTCTCTCCTCCTCTCTATTCTTGTGAGATGGTAGTCGAAGTTCTACTTCAACATTTGTTTGTTTAGTCCCCTCCCTCCCCCTCACCAAATTAGGCTATTCCCAGTATTCAGAACGCTATTCAAACTTTCCCTATTCTTCTCGTATCCAATGATATAGTTTCCTCATTATAGTCAAACAATATTCTGTTGGCTGTTGAATCGTGCATTGGCCTATCTGCAATTTCATAGATAATCGCAAAAAACCTTTTATTCAAACTGCGTTCTTGTTTTTAGAATTAGATCGTTAAAAAACATCTTGATCTACCCGGCACAAAGCACGAAATGAAATGCGGCGTGAACTACACGACACAAGCTTCTACTTCATCTGATAATTATTCTCATTACTTGTATATTCTGGTGGCTGGTAACTACCCAGATACTGAGTACAGCAGGGCCACATTCTCTCTCTCTCTCTCACACCGTGATTGGCTGTCATGCGGTTCTGATATTAGTCATTACCCCACCCCTACCCCCTCCCAAGGTCTGTCAACTTCCCTCTACCAACATATTAGAACTAAATTTACATTTCTCTCTCGTCCTCGATACATTACGTGTTTGCTTGTGTACGTATGTTTTTATTTTGGTACCACCCCACACACACACACTATTACGTCATCTGTTTGTATGCAGATAGAAAAGGATGAGGTAGAAAGGGTGGTGTTCAAAAGAAGTGTCATGCTACTACTGTTATGGTGATCTAGAGAGAGAGAGAGAGATGTACTATTGAGTACTGGTAGTAGTGCTGCTCTCTGTCCATGCTATACTTGTTGTATATTTGTGCGGCTACGCCTTACATGTGCCTATGTAGTACTATTGTTCAAAGTTGATCTCATCTACTCTCTATCTGCTAATCCCAAGATATATTTCTTTTACTCAGCATCTCTCTTTCTATCTCTCTATCTTACTACCTACTATCATTACACTCTGTCGCTGCATGACATACAGCCACATTATGTATGTAGTATTAGTTACTAATTTCTGTACATAAATGTATTTGCTATTTGTGGCTGTTCTTGCTTTCTTTTTCTCCATAAATGTTTGTCTCCACGTTTGTCTCTCCCTGTATACAATGTATGTCGCTCTTGCTGCTTCCGTATCTTGCTAATAATAGTAAACGAAGGTAGGAGAAGTGAGAGAATCGAGATGTTACAGAGGGAGACGGGAGAGAGAGAGAGAGAGAGAGAGAGAGAGAGAGAGAGAGAGAGAGAGAGAGAGAGAGAGAGAGAGAGAGAGAGAGAGAGAGAGAGACTATGGCTCATGCAACTATGGCTCATAGAATCTATGAGCCATAGATGCATGCAACTATGGCTCATAGATTTTATGAGCCATAGATGCATACAACTATGGCTCATAGAAATGTGATCTGATTAGGTTCTATGAGCCATAGCTAGTGAGAGTGGGAGGGACGTGAGTGACACGTGAGTGACACGTGAATGACACGTGAGTGACACGTGAATGACACGTGAGTGACACGTGAGAGATCGAATCATATAATATTGAATGAGCACAATATGAATAATGAGCACAAATGTAAACGATTTACATAATAATAAATCTAATATTATATAATTAAAATTACACTATCAGTTCATCTTGGATATAATGGTAAAAGGGGTCCTTCTTTGGACAGTTCATAGAGCTTTTCACGTGAATCAGCAGCTCCTTAACACGATGTTTATTCAAATCTATGATCGGGTAGGTACTAAACAGCCGCCTTGCATTATCACTATCAGGATCCACAGTAAAAAACTCTCCAACAGGTCTGATTTTCGAGAAAGTAGTATAGGTAGGATGTTCCCAGAAATTGCCTGACTAAAGTTTCTGATCTTTCACACTCTTCCAAAACCTCCCGGTACTCGTTGAACGTTGTAGTGTTGTTAGTGACGTCGATAACAATTACAGTCGGACCCCGATTTAGTGGCATCCTCGGGGGAAAAAAATCCTGCCACTAAATCGGGGTGCCACTAAATCGAGGTGAGCCATATTTGGCCCATAAAAACCTATTTTATGCCCAAAATGCTATACTAAGCCTAAAGACACCTCTAACTGTTATATGCAATATTCATGTATTGATGACATGATCATTTCTGATTAGAAATAGAAAACTATAGAATAAATTTTTCAAAAAATTGTGAAAGTTATACCAGCTGCCCGTCCGATTTGAGTTTCGAATCGGTGCAGCTTCCTGGATGTCCTGTCTAATTAGCAGGTTCGAAACGAACCGATACGTGATACCATGCCGGGGCACCCTAAGCGGGTGAGGAAGTATCAAAATTTCAAAATAACTTTTTCTCTCAAAATTTATGGGGAGCACCGATCAAAGCATTGACAATCGTACTGTAAAATTTTGCAAAAAAAGTTTTAAAATTTTTTAAAGGTATACCAGCCACTTCCGAATCGTGTTTCGAATCGGTGCATCTTATCGCATGTCCTTCTGCTAATTAGACGGTTCGGAACGAATCGAAACGTGATCCCCATCGAATCGAAATTTTGACGCTTGGTGAACTTATGATTCAATGGCCCCATGGGGATCACGTATCGGTTCGTTCCGAAACGTCTAATTAGCAGCAGGACATTCGATAAGATTCACTGATTCGAAACACGATTCGGATGTGGCTGGTATTCCTTTGAAAAATTTTCAAAAAAATTTCAAAAAAATTTCACAAAAAAATTGAAAAATATTTTTGGGGGAAAAAAATCCTGCCACTAAATCGGGGTGCCACTAAATCGGGGGCCACTAAATCGGGGTCCGACTGTATAGCTAGTGAATCCACTAACAAATTCTAATGAGTGGGATGGATATGTGACAGTGTCACATATCCACCCCCTCACTGACACGATTCTGGGATGCGCCATTAGCATTAGCACGAAACTTATGATTCGGGGGAGCTCATTAGCAGTGTGAGACGATACGGTATGTGGAACATGATTCGGGGAAGCTTATTAGCAGTGTTAGACGATATGAGACACGATTCGGAGAATGCATTTTATCGCTCTTTCTATCTATCTCTATAATCTCTTTTTGTCAATTATCTTGAGAACCAGATGAGATACCTACCCATACTAATGCGAGGAAGCTACAAACTTTGGTGCCCTTATTTTTGTCCATACTCCTTTTCCTTTTTTATCTGGATGTCGGCTCAGCCGACATCCAGATATGTTGTTGTTTTAGATGGAATGGTTTGAATTTGGTCTGTTTGGCAAGACTCGAAAATAAATGAAACCCAACGCATTCCATCAAAAACAACATATCCTCCTAAAAACAATGAGGCGAGCCGATAGGCTCTTATTACCAAAAATAAGGGCACTAAACTCAGTGTGTAGCGTCACCTCGCATTATAGTATAATGGTAGGCACCTCATCTGGTTCTCAAGTCCAAGATAATTGACAAAAAGAGATAGAGATAGATATAGATAGAGATAGATAGAAAGAGCGATAAAACATTCTCCGAATCGTGTTTATTAGGAGTGTCTAACACTCCTAATAAGCTTCCCCGAATCATGTTCCACATACCGTATCGTCTCATACTGCTAATGAGCTCCCCCGAATCATAAGTTTCGTATCTCGTATCGTTTCACCCTGCTAATGACGCATCCCAGAATCGTGTCAGTGAGGGGGTGGATATGTGACACTGTCACATATCCATCCCGCTCATTAGAATTTGTTAGTGGATTCACTAGCTATAATTGTTATCGACGTCACTAACAACACTACAACGTTCAACGAGTACCGGGAGGTTTTGGAAGAGTGTGAAAGATCAGAAACTTTAGTCAGGCAATTTCTGGGAACATCCTACCTATACTACTTTCTCGAAGATCAGACCTGTTGGAGAGTTTTTTACTGTGGATCCTGATAGTGATAATGCAAGGCGGCTGTTTAGTACCTACCCGATCATAGATTTGAATAAACATCGTGTTAAGGAGCTGCTGATTCACGTGAAAAGCTCTATGAACTGTCCAAAGAAGGACCCCTTTTACCATTATATCCAAGATGAACTGATAGTGTAATTTTAATTATGTAATATTAGATTTATTATTATGTAAATCGTTTACATTTGTGCTCATTATTCATATTGTGCTCATTCAATATTATATGATTCGATCTCTCACGTGTCACTCACGTGTCATTCACGTGTCACTCACGTGTCACTCATGTCCCTCTCACTCTCACTAGCTTTGGCTCATAGAACCTAATCAGATCACATTTCTATGAGCCATAGTTGTATGCATCTATGGCTCATAAAATCTATGAGCCATAGTTGCATGCATCTATGGCTCATAGATTTTATGAGCCATAGTTGCATGAGCCATAGTTGTAGGTCACCGAGAGAGAGAGAGATATATAGAGAGAGATATATAGAGAGAGAGAGAGAGAGAAAGCTCTGACAAGTGTAGTACAGGAGTGGTAGTGCAGATGTAATTTACGTACAGTTTACAAACTTTACTACTGTTAATTGTAATCGTTTGTACTGCACAACAGTTGGTTTTGTGTTGTACTGGATTGGTTTTGTTTTGTCTAACGGCACTTCATTCTAAATTATTTACACGGCATTTTCAAGATACAGCCAGTTTCATCTTCTAGTTTATACAAATTGTGGGATACGTTATTTGCCCTCATTTTGCAATGCTTTTTATACGCCATTTGTAGTTTGATTTTCTCACAGCCACCCCTTCTGTCGTGGGGCACCTGTTAATATTACGCAAGAAAAGGAACGAGAGACTCTCCCCCACTACACTGTCTTACTTCCTCGAAAGAGTATTGCCTTTTAAGTAGAAGCATATAAATGACGATTATGGGATTCTAGAGAACACTTGATTGTAAATGACAAGTGTTCTCAAGAATCCCATCAGACAACCCTTCCTTATTCGCTCCCTAAATTCTATCTCTCTCTTCTTAGACTCTGGGAGGTGCAAACCTCTGACAGCTTGACACACTGCATGACTGTAACCACGCCCGGTTCGAAGAGTGCAAACTTTGTGAGACAATTGAAACCATAATCCTCTCTATCCTCTAAAGTTCTGGGTGGTGTGGCGATGGACAACGCTCGCCCCAACCCTCCCTCTCTAACCCTCTCTGTTTTCCCTAGCATCTCTAAAGTTATGGGTGGTGTGGCGATGGACAACGCTCGCCCCAACCCTCTCTCTAACCCTCTCTGTTTTCCCTAGCATCTCTAAAGTTATGGGCGGTGTTGCGATGGACAACGCTCGCCCCCAACCCTCTCTAACCCTCTCTGTTTTCTCTAGCATCTCTAAAGTTATGGGTGGTGTTGCGATGGACAACGCTCGCCCCAACCCTCTCTAACCCTCTTTGTTTTCCCTAGCATCTCTAAAGTTATGGGTGGTGTGGCGATGGACAACACTCGCCCCAACCCTCTCTCTAACCCTCTCTGTTTTCCCTAGCATCTCTAAAGTTATGGGTGGTGTGGCGATGGACAACACTCGCCCCAACCCTCTCTCTAACCCTCTCTGTTTTCCCTAGCATCTCTAAAGTTATGGGCGGTGTGGCGATGGACAACGCTCGCCCCAACCCTCTCTCTAACCCTCTCTGTTTTCCCTAGCATCTCTAAAGTTATGGGCGGTGTGGCGATGGACAACGCTCGCCCCAACCCTCTCTCTAACCCTCTCTGTTTTCCCTAGCATCTCTAAAGTTCTGGGTGGTGTTGCGATGGACAACACTCGCCCCAACCCTCTCTCTAACCCTCTCTGTTTTCCCTAGCATCTCTAAAGTTATGGGCGGTGTGGCGATGGACAACGCTCGCCCCAACCCTCTCTCTAACCCTCTCTGTTTTCCCTAGCATCTCTAAAGTTATGGGCGGTGTGGCGATGGACAACGCTCGCCCCAACCCTCTCTCTAACCCTCTCTGACCTCTGTTTTCCCTAGCATCTCTAAAGTTATGGGCGGTGTTGCGATGGACAACGCTCGCCCCAACCCTCTCTCTAACCCTCTCTGTTTTCCCTAGCATCTATAAAGTTATGGGCGGTGTGGCGATGGACAGTGTCAAGAATGTTATTGTGGCCCGACTACCTCTAAAGGAGAAGGAAGTGGCAGAGTTAACTAGAATGGAACCAGGTTTCATCTTGATGCACCTTCTAGGTGCCATGGCCGCCAGTAGATGGTAAGTTGTTACCCCGTCAACGTAGCTTTTACTTACAAAGTTGGAGAGGGAGGGAAGGAGGGAGGGGAGAGAGAGAGAGAGAGAGAGAGAGAGAGAGAGAGAGAGAGAGAGAGAAAGAGAGAGAGAGAGAGGGAGAGAGAGAGAGAGAGAGAGAGAGAGAGAGAGCGAGAGAGAGAGAGAGAGAGAGAGAGAAAGAGAGATCCTGCTCGCTAATAACTGTGTGTATTTTACATCCACCACACACGCTAATTATCCTCCACTGCGACCACGCCCGATGCAATGTAATGTTGACACAATGCTGTGATCCTTTCAATAGCACCCCTGCTAAAATCTAACACCATGAAACTTGAATTCTTTTTCATTTTATCACAACTCCATTCTTCTATCCATCCTTCTACATCTCAATATAACTAATTTCAGTACTAACCTTCCCCCTCACTACCCCCCACCAGGGTTGATGAAATGTTGAAATTCAAAGCACCTGCTATAGGACTATCGCTAACAGCAATGACTGCATTCCTTGTGTGTAACTGAGTACAAAGGGACTATAATCTTCATATAGGTGTAAATTATTTCTTGTTTTTTCTTGTTCTGAATATCATTTCACACTAATTTAGGCGGTTTTACTCGTTTTTTGGGGGATCAAAGAATTCGTAATGATTTTTCATTTTCCATGTGATACTGATCAAGATGCGAAGCTGGAGACCGTTTTAGAACGTTTCAACTATTGAAACATACCATTATTCATTAAAATTTTAAGTTAACTTTCGTGAGTTAATCTTCCACTTAGAAGAAGTACTAAACGGAGTCTTAAGTTTTAACCACATAAAGGTCCCCCCAAACTACTATGTCCCTTGCTGCGCGCGACCGGATTTTAGACGGCCATAGCTCCACCCCCTGATAAGATAGAGAGTTGAAATTTGTTTTGTAGGAAGATCATATCTGATATCGAGTTCTTCGTACAAAACAAATTTCAAGTCTCTATCTCATCAGGGAGTGGAGTTATGACCGTGGGAAATTTCACAAAACCCGAGTGAGGGACATAGTAGTTTGGGAAGTACTTTAGCTATAGCAGTGAACCAACGAGTGAAGCGGCAGGCCGGAGAGAAGGCTATTTTAGGACGTGTCCTTGAAAACATTGCGCCGCGCATCCAAAATGCTAACAACTCGATTTGGGTGTACTTTTTACAGGTGCGCGTCGTTGCGGCCTACCTGACAACAGGATATCTGTAGAACCCGAATTGTGAAGTAGGTCACAAACTTTGCCGTGGTGATGAGGCTGATTAGAAGGTTGAACAGACAGTTGGTACTACTCTCTAACACCGACTTGAGGATCACCTAAGGGAGTGTGGGGTTTAGGGGAAAGGAAGCTCATCGCTTGTTAGAATGTGTCATTTCTATTCAACAATTATGAATCACATACATCTGGTCAGATGTAATTCCTCAAAGCTTTAATAATCAATTAGTTAAATAAATAAAAAACAATTTTTAATTGGTTGATGTTTGCTTACCCATGATACTTGGGAGAGATCTTGGAGAGCAAAACTTAGTTCATTAAGATACACGCTGGTTTCCGATGTATAGAAACTCATAGGGAGGATAGCAGTGAAAAGTCGGCCAGCTAGTTTGCCCCAATCTAGGAAATACCCGCAGAACCTATAATAACAGGGGAGAAGAGGTTAGAAAGTAACAAAGTGAAAGTGAAACTAAAGCTCAAACTGAAAGTGAAACAAACACTAAAATTGAGACTGAAATTGAAACTAATGTAATAGTAGTTCAAGAAAAATGAAAAGATGCACTGTTTTGTGAAGTACTTGAGTACGTCAAGAAAGGATATATAATATTATATGCAACTTTTTAAACAGGCCTACCGACCCTTAAATTACATTATTTGTTATCTATCTAGGGTTAGCAAAGCTTAGTTAGATAAGATAAGTGACGTAAGCTTTAGATCAAACCGGTTTCAAGTGAAGATAACGGTCTCCAAGGTGCCCTGCAGAAATGCAGTACTGCACTGTGAACTACACTGTTATTATAAAGACAATAGGTACAGCAGTATCCGTGCTATATTAGCAATAATGCTTCATTAATCATTATCCCTTGATTATACATAGTATAGTCACTAATTTAAATTATACAATCCTATTTGCTAGTTCCTACTGCAATGTATAATTTTGGGTACTATTGGTTACTAAATTTACATTGTATACCCAATTTATAATGTATATATACCCCATAATAAAACTACACATACCTGTATTGGTATAGCTGCACAGTAGGGTAGGACATGTTGCAGGGTGACAGTGCAATTAGCAAGGGTATCCAGACTGGTATCTATCACATGATAAAGGTTGTCCGAACAGTAGAAAATTACGTCATCTGTATATGACGTCACGCTCCAAATTGAACCACCCAGCCATTGGGCACCCTGTAGTGAGATAGTGAGTTAGACCATTGGGCACCCTGTAGATGTATTGTGTAATATAAAAGAGGGATTGAGATCAAGTTAAATTCTAAAATAATCAGTAATATTTAGAGTTCAGACACTTTTGAGAGCTGTTAAAAACAAAATGAACACCAGGTAAAAAAGTGACGCACGAATGAAAACTAATATATTGACGTATATAGTACGGTGGTCAATAACGTATTGCTAGATGACGTATTATTGACTACCCTGCAGCACTGGTATACTGGCTATGTCAAATATACAGGTATTACATTTTGAAACAGCGGGGGTTAATAACCGGCGGTTACAGGTTATATATATAATTATATACACGTGTCATGTATAAATGTATAAATGTATAAATGTAATGTATAAATGTATAAATAAATGTATAAATGTACCTGTATAACAATAGGAGTGTAGAATATAAAGTATTGAAGGGCTATGTAGACATGTCCAGCGAGCCAGTTGAGAAGGGCTAGGAGCAAGAGTAGAAGGTTGTGAAGTATAATAAGAACGGCATTACTGACTATCTGGGCTGAAATAGAGAGGGAGGAGGGTTAGTTTGGGCATGTTTATGTATCAAGCAGTAAATATGTTGTGTACTGTGTATAACACAAATATTTTGTGAGATTCCTGATTCCTCAGAAAAAAGAGCCTAACTCTTACTGACAACAACAAATAATGAACACTTACTGGTGTTTGAACAAAACAAAGTGGCCCAAAGGACAAGAAGAGAGAACAGGAGACAAAACACAAAGTCTACATTTACAGACATTATAGAGAGAGAGAGAGGAGAGAGGGGAGAGAGATATAAAGATACAGTTTCTCTCTCCCCCCCCCTCTCTCTCTCTCTCTCTCTCTCTCTCTCTCTCTCTCTCTCTCTCTCTCTCTCTCTCTCTCTCTCTCTCTCTCTCCCCCCTCTCTCTCTCTCTCTCTCTCTCTCCCCCCTCTCTCTCTTCCTCACCCACACAGTACGCCTACACACACATACACACTTACAGCCCCACGACTGATCCCTATCCTCCCCTCCGAGAGGTGATGGTGGACCGAGAAACTTCATGGTATCGTTATAACAGTACTCTGTCAATAGATCCATTGACCTTATACCAGGTCGAAATAACTAAAATGGCACATACACAATGAGTTATGGGGCTAAAAGTCGAAAATTCGAAGAGAAAACTTTTTTTAAAACTGAGTCCACGGCGTGCCTGGTGAAACTTTAACACGACCTAGCATGCTACGGGAAACCACCACTTGTACGTGGTAGCTGAGGGTCTACAGAATGGCGCTACGGTGCGGGAAAAAACATTCCATTGCCTAAAATCTTTTTTTTTACTTTTATTTGATTTGGGTCAAAATTGGCTATATTAAACGTGGTCCCGAAAAATCCATAATGACTTAGCACACGAAATATGTCACCCCCACCTATTTTTGCACGTAGAATCGATTGCCGTTGAAGTCGAATCTCTAAAATGACTGTAAAATGGTCAAAAGTTGATTTTTTACCATTTTTTGGAGGTTTTTGGCCCCTAAACCATTGAAAACGTTGAGATAGGAATTTGAAACTAGTGCCAATCGTTAAAATGGTCATTTTTCTACTAAGAACCAAGTTTTCGTGTATATCCGATTTATGGTTAGATTTGGGCAAATTGTTGAAATCTGCCAACTAGGAGAACCGTAACTTGATTTTCTTGTTTTTTGGATTTTGGCATTTTTGACAAACTTCTGATTGAAATGGCCAGTCGGGACCATGTTTAAGTTGTTTATGGGACAATTTTTGACTAAAATCCAAGATTTCATGCCAATCCAATAACAGATCGTTGATTTATAGAAAATTTAAGTAGGCAAAACGGTCAAAATAACAACTTTTCTTGCTCATTTTGACCGTTTTGCCTACTTAAATTTTCTATAAATCAACGATCTGTTATTGGATTGGCATGAAATCTTGGATTTTAGTCGAAAATCGTCCCATAAACAACTTAAGCATGGTCCCGATTGACCATTTCAATCAGAAGTTTGTCAAAAATGCCAAAATCCAAAAAACAAGAAAATCAAGTTACGGTTCTCCTAGTTGGCAGATTTCAACAATTTGCCCAAATCTAACCATAAATCGGATATACACGAAAACTTGGTTCTTGGTAGAAAAATGACCATTTTAACGATTGGCACTAGTTTCAAATTCCTATCTCAACGTTTTCAATGGTTTAGGGGCCAAAAACCTCCAAAAAATGGTAAAAAATCAACTTTTGACCATTTTACAGTCATTTTAGAGATTCGACTTCAACGGCAATCGATTCTACGTGCAAAAATAGGTGGGGGTGACATATTTCGTGTGCTAAGTCATTATGGATTTTTCGGGACCACGTTTAATATAGCCAATTTTGACCCAAATCAAATAAAAGTAAAAAAAAAGATTTTAGGCAATGGAATTTTTTTCCCGCACCGTAGCGCCATTCTGTAGACCCTCAGCTACCACGTACAAGTGGTGGTTTCCCGTAGCATGCTAGGTCGTGTTAAAGTTTCACCAGGCACGCCGTGAGTCATTAACATTGTTTAGAACGAGGAAAGGGACATCTGGTGAAATTTCCAAGAAAAAAAGAGAGATAGACAGAGAGGCCTAGCAACTTGAAAGAACACAGCGGCCATGGAAGTAGGAATACCACTGCAAACTTTGCAGGGAGAGAGAGAGGGAGAGAGAGAGAGGGAGAGAGAGAGAGGGAGGGTGAGAGATAAGCAGTAGAGTTGGAGGGTTGCAAAACGAGGGGGGGGAACATGTTTCGTCATTGATTAGAAACAGAACGGAAATGGGTAAAAAATGAGCACAAGCTCCATTTCAAGGCCTCTAGGGCAAGATCGCCATGAGTAACGAAGCATGTACGGCATAAAATGAATAAATGCGCAACATATGTTAATGGATGACATGAGAACTCTGGGAATCAAAACAAGGAAGAGAGAGGGAGAGAGAGGAGGAGGAGGTGGAGGAGAGAGAGAGAGGGAGATCTCTCCGGAGAGAAAACTGAAATTAGGACATATAGGCCATGATACTGAACAACTGAATGGATTGCGCAAGTGGGTCGCAATTGAGTTGCATTACACACACACACACAGATAGTCAAGAAACTTGAGAGAGAGAGAGAGAGAGAGAGAGAGAGAGAGAGAGAGAGAGAGAGAGAGAGAGAGAGAGAGAGAGAGAGAGAGAGGGAGAGAGAGAGAGAGAATGTGTGAGAGACAGAGAGAGAAAGTTGAAAAAGTGTGGCTGAGAGAAATAGTAAAAGGTGGGAAATAAAGGAAAAGGTAGCAATATAAGGGAGACAAAATAAAATTTCGCAAGACGGCCTCCCGCCACGAAAAAGGGAGAACATATTGTCACACCTTCGTGTTTTAACATTGTGACGCTGCTGTGACAATCTGCAGCAAAAAAACTCAATTAGGTTCGACACTATAATCTTGTTGGAAAGAGTATCAAGTAGCAAGAGTCAAGGCCTAAATCTGCAGAACACTTGCACTCTTATCAGAGAGACAGAGAGGGAAGAGAGAGAGAAGGACCAGGAAATCAAATAGACTTTTATCAGTGCGTTTAATGCAATATGCTTCTCTTTATTTAGAAAGATAACTCCACTTCCGGTTTCATATCTTTTTATCGATGTTTTGGCCCTCTTTTTTCTCACAAGCAATTAGGACTTTATCCTCAGAAAATAAACACATGACATAAGGTAATAACGGTACAAGTTTTAGGGGCGGACAGGGGACTAGTTATGAAACTAATATAACCAATAAGGATTTGAATTTAGTATATATCTCATAAAACTGCCATACGAGCAAATGAAGGAGAAGTGTCCTTTTATATGCAGGGAGAGAGAGAGAGAAAGAGAGAGAAAGAGAGAGAGAGAGATAGAGAGAGCGAGAGAGAGAGAGAGAGAAAGAGAGAGAAAGCGAGAGAGAGAGAGAGAGAGAGAGAGAGAGAGAGAGAGAGAGAGAGAGAGAGAGAGGTGGAAAAGAAATCTCTAGAATGATGACTCAGCTCCCCCTCAGTTCTCAAGTAACGATCAAATTTATAGCAGTAGAAAGAACAATCACGAAGGGGGACAGTACGGAAAAAGAGAGGGAACACGGCTCAAGACGGCTGCAGAGAGAGAGAGAGAGAGAGGAGGAGAGAGAGAGAGAGAGAGAGAGAGAGAGAGAGAGAGAGAGAGAGAGAGAGAGAGAGAGAGAGAGAGGGGGGGGGGAAGAGAGACTAGACGAAAATAGCTATTCTACAATGCCCTGATAGAAGCTTCCAGAGTTTCTAGATGTATGACGCAACACACGAAATATACATTTCACATATATTATGCAACAGAAGTTATAATGTGTGTACACATGGGTAGAGGGGGGCTGATGTGTATTATAACAGGAAACGCTTCACAACTAAAGACAAACAAACACATGTGTAGAATAAACAAAACATACAATTTAGACACAACTGAAACACATTTATCAAAGCGATTTAAACGACACACAGGCAAATTTTGTTTAGCTAAACGGTTGAAGCAATTAACTACTAAACAACTGAATTTTGTGGTAAAAGAACGATGTGAAACTGTACTACAACTTCCCTTACTTCTCTTTACAATACTACTGCAAACGCTAGTAATTATATCAATAACTAGTTAACCAGTAATTAGTACTAATTATAATAAGTACTAATAATTATAGTACTTACCTGTACTAAGCAGCTGTAACCCAGGATCCGTTGAATTCCGATCTATCTCACTTATCTCTGAACTAATACTATCATCCATATCAACATTATTCGCTATAGAACATAGAGAGAGAGTTAGACACTGCTTGTTAGCGCCATAATATAATATGAGTTAGGATCAAAGAGATAGGAAATAATAACAGAAAACATGTGAGTGCTGGTTAACACAAAAAGCTAGAAATTTGTCGGATTTTATAAGTTGTCACCTCCTTTCTCGTGCGCCTCACAAATTGATAAATTTCAGAAAATATCACACGAGAACGTGAGTTTAGGGGTGACAACTAAAAAATCCGATTGTTTGTACAGTGCTAAAATGATGGTTGATTCACCGAAACACATTGAACCCATTCCCAAATTCATAAATCAATTCTTTAGACAGAAAAAAAGAGCAAATATAACCACACAACGCAAAACTAAAGCACGGAAAGAACACGCAGTCTCTCTCTCTTTATATTTCTCTCTCTTTGTTTTCTCCTTTCATTAAATCTCTTTCTCTATTTCTCGTCCCAGTGTTTGTTGGTGTTTGTTATATTTGGCGTTGAGCCACAAAAAACGGGGCCGGGCATTGAATAATAAAAAGAGCATACGCATATATTTTTCCTCTCTGTAAGCTAGAGAGAAACAGAGAGAAGGGAGAGAGAGGGAGATAGAGATTGAGAGATAGAGAGAGGGGGAAGCTAAAGAAGGGAGCTTCTATTCCTCATTGTTGTTAGGTGCCGTACTCCTTCGTCGCAATGAATTCTCCGGCTCGCCTTCACTCTGTGCGGGAGTAGCCTCTGAAAAGGAGAGTGTGTAGAGAGAGATAGAGAGAGAGAGAGAGAGAGAGAGAGAGAGAGAGGAGAGAGAGAGAGAGAGAGAGAGAGAGAGAGAGGAGAGAGAGAGAGAGAGAGAGTGAAGAGAGAAGAGAGAGGGAGAGAGGAGAGAGAGATGAGAGAGAGAGACGGAAGAGAGAGAAGAGAGAGAGAGAGAGAGAGAGAGAGACACTTTAAAACAACCAACTAGGTGACAAAAACCAAGCTATCAACAGTTCAATTGTGGAGACAAATACTTTCGAAGAAGGTTAATTCGGCAAGGTAAATCGGCAAGAATTCCAAAATATAAACAAGATACAAGCCCTTACATAAAACTCTAAATGCCCAAAAAAGGTCAAAATATGACTACCATATATGGTAGTAACCACTTACCGGTAGTCTGCTGTGCAACACCAGAACCACCCGGCTGTGTATCATCACTCTTTCTCTGCTGCACCAGAACCCAGACGAGCCAATCTCTGTTCTCTCATCTGCTCCCGGGCCCGCTCTCCTGCCTGGAAATCTGATTCGTTGATAAGGTTCCACTCTCGGAGTAGGGTATCTCTGTTCCTCTCCAGCGCTTCCTCATCTGGAGGGGGGTATTTGAATAGCTAGTACCATTTTGAGAGTGTAAAGGGAACAACTTGATCAGGGGAGTAGCAGGGGTGTAGGGACTCGACCCGAGGGAGGGTCTAAAGTTTGGTGGGCCATAAGAAAACTTTCCCAATATCTTGGTTACGAATTGCACGTGAGCTTACATGTACAGGGGTAATTTCATTACCAAAAAACTATCATTGATTCTTACATTCTTCCTTAGATCCAAACACCATTTCTTTCCCATCCACGGTGACTTTATAGGGCTGTTGCGATGAGGAGCTGTCTTCGTCTCCTATCTCTGAGGCCTGGGCGTCTGTTGAGGTAGATGTTGGGGCACCTGGGGTGGATTTGTTGGAGCTACCCACAACTTATAATATATACAATATGTTTAATGAAGTTTAGGTTTCCAAATACATGAACCTAAACTATAAAGCTGTAACGGTAGGAGGAACGGTAGTGGTAGTCAGGTCGATCAAAATTGGGAGCTAATAGTTCGATCTGACTAATAGGTATTTAATAGTACCTGGAGTAGTAGCAGGTGTACCTCCACCACCATCGGCGCCAGTAGTAGTTGGTGGGGGTGGTTGTGACAGGTTCGGGATATGAAGTGGACCCGCTACACTGTGGTACAACTGCATCTGACCCTGGATCGCCTCCATCAACATCTGAAATACGTGTTACCATGGTTACACGGCATGCAACGTTACCAATTATACCATATATATGGTAATGACGTGTCAATATACCTGGATATTGCGAAGTATGACAAGTCTGTTCTCTACTGCCTGTCTGGTTCTACCCTCGAACACCAGGAGTTCCTCATCGCTCAGCGTGTGGAGTGATACGGGAGGGGGTGGCATCGCAAATGCTGCCATATTAGGTGATACCCCTGAGCTTGTTGGGATGAATATCCGGGGTCGAGATGAGGAGGTACCACTGCCAGGGGGTCTGTTATCTGCCCCTCCTCCTCCTCCTCCACCACCCAGGTTGGGTTGGTTGTTATTGATCCAGGTGAAGATTGGAGGTGGTGGTCCAGGCTGACCTGGTGGACCTGGGGGAGAGGGGTGTTATGACCAAATAAGGACATCACGTGACTGCTAAATATCACGTACCAAACAACACGTGACTAATACCAAACAACACGTGACATTTCTTAATAGCACGTGACTATTTCTTAAGGCCAGAGGGGGGGGGGTCGACGGGTTTTTTGGGGTGTTTTTTGAGGTATACGTTATATGAAAGCGCTGGGCAAGGCGGATCGATTAGAACAGACGTCATCGATGTTGCGTGCACCGTTTGGTCAAAATTTGGGGGTTAACATTTGGCATATAATGGATGTTAACCCCTATAAATCAGGATTGGTGGGGTCTAGAACATCCATCATTGTACCAAAGGCTTCGTCTTGTCTTGATACAACTTCCTGAAAAGTTTTATGTCGTTACTCCAACTACTTCTTGATTTTTTGGGGGTTTACAAAATATGCGGAAAAAGCCCTTTTTGCCTCTAATTTTGATCTTTTTTGGGACATCCTGCCTCACTTCCTGAAATAACGGCTAGGACTCAGACCTTGCCGTTTGGCATAGTTGTTCTAGAGACCGTGTTCTTCAAATTTGGTGTAGCGATTTTTGATTAAGGCCCCCGTTCAAAAATTATAGGGGTTAACATTTGTTTTGTCCATGAAAATTTTATGTAAACCCCTATAAATTTTGAACGGGGGCCTTAATCAAAAATCGCTACACCAAATTTGAAGAACACGGTCTCTAGAACAACTATGCCAAACGGCAAGGTCTGAGTCCTAGCCGTTATTTCAGGAAGTGAGGCAGGATGTCCCAAAAAAGAGCAAAATAAGAGGCAAAAAGGGCTTTTTCCGCATATTTTGTAAACCCCCAAAAAATCAAGAAGTAGTTGGAGTAACGACATAAAACTTTTCAGGAAGTTGTATCAAGACAAGACGAAGCCTTTGGTACAATGATGGATGTTCTAGACCCCACCAATCCTGATTTATAGGGGTTAACATCCATTATATGCCAAATGTTAACCCCCAAATTTTGACCAAACGGTGCACGCAACATCGATGACGTCTGTTCTAATCGATCCGCCTTGCCCAGCGCTTTCATATAACGTATACCTCAAAAAACACCCCAAAAAACCCGTCGACCCCCCCCCCCTCTGGCCTTAATATCACGTGACTTACCCTGTCCCCCAGCCCCTCCTCCTCCAGGAGGCTGATCAGGAGCGCGTTGTTGCTGCTGGCGTTGTTGCTGTTGCTGCCTTTGTTGCTGTTGCTGTTGCAGGATATCAATTCGGCAGGTCGGGCAGGTCTGTTGCCGTAGCAACCAACTCCGCAAACATTCCAAGTGGAAAATGTGGCCACATGGTAGTTTCTTAGCGGTAACCATTTCCTGTGAGAGAGGAAATGGTGATGATGAGTTTAAAATCGGATAATATGATGTAGGTACCTGGAAGACCCCCATCCCTAGCAAGAACTAGCACGAGAGACATCGTGAGAGAGTACAAAACAGGAGGTAGGAGATTTATCATTTGACATTTACTGATTTATCACTGATTTAGATGGAAGGAGCAGTGGTTGTTTGTACATATTTGAATGTGTGACTGACAGTTAACACATCCATATATTCAGAGAGAATATATAAGCCGACTAGTTTATACATACAATCTTTTATACACTACACACCGCCTTTTCTTTATTCTCTCTATCTTTTTATTTCTCTCTCTCTCGCTCTCTCTCTCTCTCACGCAACCTCTTTATGAAATGATACATGTTGGTATCGAGCTCGTATTTGTATGTTCGTTTGTTCTCAAGTATTATAATATGTGGGCATGGCTTGACCTAACGATATAAATGATAAATGATCGCTCTCTCTTTTTTTAAAGCTCACTTTCTCTTAGACCGTGACTTGCTTTATAAAATGGCTTAACAGTCGTACATCAAGTATCGGAGATTTATTCTAAAATATAATCACTCTCCCTCAGCACGCACTGAGGTAGTTAAGAAGTTCAGTAATCAGTTTAATCGTCCTCCCCACGACTTGATCCCCCCACGACTTGATATATTTTAGGATACTATTCCCTGATCTCTCTCTATGAAACAAAAAGTGTGCCTAACCCAAGTCACGCTTTACCCCTTACCTCTCTGCAGATGATACAGGTATTATCTCCGCTGGCTATCTCTTCGGGGGTCGCATCAGGATATAATTCACGCATGTTGTGGGTAGCCTTCCTACTCTTTACAACGTCTACCAGCGTCTTTTGGAACTGGAAGCAAGGATCAGAAATATAGTGATCAGAAACATAATGATTCGAACTATAAAAAAAAAAAAAAGATTATGATTGGAACTAATATAAATAATAAAAAATAGATTTGTTATTATTGATCTTTAAATGAGTTCTTGAATTCTTGATCTTAAAATGAGTTGTACCTCTCGTAGGGCGTTGTACATGGGTCGAACAACAAAGAGGGGGAAGGTATGAACACGGATCATTATCGTTACAAACATCGCATACATCAGGACCTGAAAATATGGGGGTATTACAGTATTGGGAGATATGTAGTTAGAATGTTTCAAAATGTTCCGAGATAGAGGAACTCTACAATCGTTACCTTGATCGCTCCAATAAACAGTTCAGTGTAGAGCAGATAAATAGTTTTGTTAGCCCATTGATTCTCGTGCCGCAGGTCGATAAGGTGGAGAATATACTTCACTAGAATGGTAGTCACCAGTAGAATCAGGACCACATATTCAAATCCAAATACCAAGTGAACTGTGGCTCCCCGCTGTAGCGTCACGTGAGCTAAGGAAGAATTTTAAATTGGGGGCAACCCTAAATGAGAGCAAAAATTTAAACAGACTGTTTCATCCAGTAAACGACATTTGTTAAAAAATTTAGTTACCTGCATAAGAGAGTAGGAAACCATCACAAATTGCCAGAATTCCCATCAGAGTAAGAGCTCTAAAGTGGAATAGGAATCCTAGAATTGGACTTCGTTCCATGAAGTCAATCCTATCTTCCAGTAACCAGTGGAACGCTTTAAGGAAGAGCAAGAGGGCGAACTGTGCCACAAACGTGGGACTAAGATCATCTCGGAATACTGTGAAGGCAAGACAGGTTTCTGTAAGTGCATACCAGCTCCTCTCGATCAGATGTTCAGTTTCCGCCGTCCTTAGGGTACCGAAAAACAACTTCCTGCGGGGAAGATATCAGTCTCACAATACACCAGGGGAATTATTTCAACCAATTGGTATTAAAACAAACCTGAATATGTGTGCAAACAAGTAGACAAGTGCGAAAGCCTGGATGTAGAAGACGGCCATGCAGGATGAGCTCTTGCTGATGTGCACCACAGTCGGGTAAAATTGGGGTTTTTGTTGCCATACTGTGTAAACCACTCCAGCAGCTGCTAGAGATGCCCCGGCAGCGACCAGCGCTGCTCTATCCATCCCACCAATCGTAAAATCGTTTCTTGAAGACGTTCAGAAAAAGTTTGTTGAAATAATTTCGAAAATTTCGAAAGTTTTTTGGGCATTTCGGTTTGGATTTTCGGGTGAAATTTTGTGCGCGGCACAAACTTTTGATTTGAGCGTTCCGATTTTAGCACGCGCACCAGTTGAACCAATGTCGTCCACAAAAGTCGCGTTGGATGAAACATCGCGTTATTTGATAAAGCGATGCCGTGATTGGTGGGAACAGAACCCTCTGACCACCATGTGATTTCTAGGAGTTCTTAATTTTGCTCTCCTTGCAATTTGATTTGTGAGTGTGCGTACATGCCCTTGCTAGTGATCTCTCTCTCTAATTATCTCTCTCTATGTGCGATCTGGGCCATCTGCCATATGTCAAACAGTGTACACACAAAGTTAATCAGCTCCAATTATCCCCCACTTTAGTGCTATGAATACATATGACATGCTCTACCCCTCTCCCTCGCCGTCCCTCAAGGAAGCAGAGCGACTCATGAACATCTCCCTGACCAAGATCAACTTCGCCTCCCAACACGACCTCCCTCTCCGACGTTCCCTTCTCATAGCCTCAGTGTTGAATCGTGCCCAGCGGGCGGCTGCAGACGCCATAGCGTCCCTGGACTGTACAGTTGCACATCACCACCAGCGAGCTGTTGAAAACAGTGGCTTGGTAACAGTAAACTCTGATATGGAAATGCACATTCTTGGAAATGATCTCCTGTCAGAAATCTTGTGTGACCGACCGGGAGAGTTTTATGGGGCGGAGGAGTGTGGTGATAACTTGAGGAAGCGACCCCGAGATTTACCCGTACCCGCCCGAACAACATCAACAACATCTCCCCTCCCTTCTCCTACCTGCAGTACTTCAAGTAGTAGTGTTAGTGGGATGAGTGAGTTACATGACAGTAAGCGGCTCAAGGAGGATGGTGACGAATGGCCTGGTGCCAGCAGTAGTTCAGCCCCGGTATACAGCGATCTATGGGCTCTGGGTAATATATGGACTACTCCTGTCATGTGTTAACGATCAGATGAAGAGAGAGAGAGAGAGAGAGATGAGAGAGACGTTTTTACAGTTTTTACCCGCATACAACTGCACATGCACATATCTCTCAAACACACCAGTTCTATACACACATTGTACAGTGCAGCTCCCTTGGGGGCTGCTGCAGTACAATTACATCACCAGGGGCTGATATTTTTAAGTTTTTATCGTTAAAAGTTTGGTGATATTAAGAGACATTATTCAACACCTATTATGTGTGTTTGGAAGTGTATTTATTGGACATTTTGCCATGTTTTTTTGTTTAATTTACTGTTTGTGACATAAACCCCGAGTGTGTGTGACAGAGAGTAAAAGTTCATGTTTCTTTTGACCAGTAATAGGAGTCGTGTATAAATATGTTGTAAAGTCAGTCCCGTGTGCGTGTGTGTAGTTTTCACCTCTTTCCTTCTTTTTTCACCAGAAACAGCTTGGAAAGAGTGACATTGAGAGTGCCATTTTTTGGACATCTAATATTCTCGCTGAGCGGGTGATTTTTGAGCATTAATCGGAAGGAAATTAGTTCTTCTATATTTTTAGATATATACAAGGTATATATATTATCAATTATTTTCTCCCTCTTTGCTACTAATTCACAGTTACTCCTACCTCATTTCTAACTCACAAACATTAAATTATACATACACATTATAACGACAGTAATTACAGAGATATCTTTTTCGCATGAGAGAAATTGAGTGCTTTAGAATGCGTGAGAGAGAGAGAGAGACATTCAAACAGAATTTTTTGTACAAGAACCGGAAATTTTGTCTGTGTTATAAATTTCCATATTAAATCCTATTGTATTGTGTTAACGTGTGGATTTGTTTTCGCACTGAGAGAAATATGAAATGATGTGATGTTATTATGTCAAGACATACACACACATGCACATATATATTTGTGTGTGTACACATAGAGTTGTGAAGTAATGATACACATCAGCCATGCCCTCTTGTGTTGTTGTGGACAAAGAGAGAGAGGTTGTTTGGGTGAGAGGGAAAGGGGGGTCAAAGAGAGGGAAAGGGGGTCAAAGAGAGAGGGAAAGGGTTGGAATAGGGGGAAGCAAAGATAGAGAGCAGGTGCTGTGTGTATGTCGAACCCCTGAGGGTGTACCTTTGCACTTGCACCGAACCACTTGACAAATCACAGCTGTCTGCAGTCTATCCTGTCACTCATTTCTGACCTCCAATCTGGCCTCTATCTCTGACGGTCTTTCGCAATTCTTCTATTTCTCTCCCAATCTTCCCTCTGTTTCTCTCCCGATCCTCCCTCTATCTCACTCCCATCTCACTCTACCCATCTTCCCTATGCCTCTCTCCCAATCATCCCTCTATCTCTCCCAATCCTCCCTCTATCTCTGTTGCTCTTTCTCAATTCTCTCCGCGATTCTCTCGAAGGCAGCGTACGCCGTACACCGACAAGCAATCCACTGATTAGTACCCACTCTGCTCTGCTTTCTCTCTCTCTCTCTCTCTCTCTCTCTCTCTCTCTCTCTCTCCCATCCCCCTCTCTCTCTATCTCTCTCTCTCTCTCTCTCCCTCGCTTTCTCTTTCTCTCGTCCAGGTGGTGATTGCGATTAACATTCTGACCTACAGACAAACAAACACACAACTGTGATCACACATTACCCAATTTATACACCATGTACCAATATACACACACCTCTGGGGTAAATTGAGGCCTGAAAACTCAACTTTCATACATGCATGCATCTTAGATAATACTGGTACACTCTCAAATGCGCGTCTGTGTGTGTGTGTGTGTGTGTGTATGTGTGTGTGTGTGTGTGTGTGTATGTTTGTATACGTGCGATAATATTAATGTTATCGGGTTTTAACACAAAATGTCTTGAACTTTATATTCAGTTAACATAATGAAACCTGTGTGTTTATTTCTTGGTTAATTGTAATAATTTTCTCATAAATTCAACGTAAAACATGCTATCCCATTTTATCATGTCATGGCATGTCAACTGCAGTGTTGACTCAACACTCACCTCTCTCTATCTCTCTATCTCTCTCTCTCTCTCTCTCTCTCTCTCTCTCTCTCTCTCTCTCTCTCTCTCTCTCTCTCTCTCTCTCTCTCTTTGAATATATCTCTCTCTGTATCTCTTTCTCTCTCTCTCTATCTGTGTATATCTCTCTCTCTCTCTCTATGATACCTCTCTGTATCGCTGTTTCTGTGACATGTCCAGACTTGTTTCTCTCTCGATATATGCACTTCAGAATTGCATAAAGATAATAAATTCGTAATCTAATTCCCGTATCTCTCTCCCCCCTCTGCCTAGCCCCTCTCTCTCTCTCACTCAGAGTCACATCCGTGGTTCCTAATTAAGTTAAGGGGACAGAAATTTGATGCCCCCTTTACACACGCACACACTAGTAATGTGTCACGTGCCCATAAAATGAGAGGGCTAAAATCAAAGGGACCTGATCCTTCTCCACTTCACTGTGGATATACTGCTATCTGATCCCTCTCCACTTCACTGTGGATATACTGCTAGCTGATCCCTCTCCACTTCACTGTGCATGGATATACTGCTATCTGAGTTGGGCTTGTTTACTGCCCCTTGCCAGCGCACGTGAAGGTCGTCCCAAGGGGGGTTACTTCGTAACCAAGGCTAATAAATAGTGAACAGATATTTTAGGACACGAGGGGGGGGGGGCTGTGTGTGATCTTGCTATATAATTATATATAATATATCAGAACAAGGGGTATCGACTTCTTAGCGGGTGGTTATGAAGCGGTGTAGGTAGCGAGGGAGAGAGAGAGTCCGGAGTGGAGAGGGAGTTGAGAGTTACCAATTATCTTCGGGGGTGGTCTCGAGTGATTTACCATTTTCTTAGAAACAAGAAGAAACCATGACGTTATTTAACGTTGTATTGTGAAATGATAGAGCATTGTAATCAAGTTTAGTAGCTGGGAGTCTGTCTCATATAAGACCGTCTTCTTCGCACCGGTGCTTGTGGGATGCGTGATTTACAGTCAGTGCCTGACAATAGGGAGCCGGAGTCTGTTGAGTCTGTTCGTGCTCCCGTGTATGAACAATTTAAGGAGTCTGGCGGCGCCGACCCGATCTGAGAGCACTGAGAATCAAGTCGGGGTCTGGCGGGGCTTTTTGGGAGTCACCGTACCTTGGCGCTTGTCAGTGCTGTATTTAATAGCTGTCAACAACCTAATACATGAATACTAAGTGAAAGTCTGATATAAACTTATGAAATTGAAAAGAGGGGGTGGTGAGATTTACCCATGCTTGTTTGTTTGCACAGGGGGGGGTTCCCAATCAAGGCTATTATTCCATATATGGAATAATTAACAGTCACATGTTCGAACAGGTGCAGCGAGTAATTGGGGGGGACACGTGATTGGAACCAGAGGGTAGCAGAGAGAGGGATGTAGATTAGTGGGTAGAGTAGAAAGAGAGAGAGAGATAGAGGGGGGTAGCGTGAAGAAGGAATAGAAAGTTTGTAGGAAAGAGTAACATAAATTTCCAGAACTGGATTTCTGTGAGTCCTAGAATACCGATTTCCTACCGATTTCCAATTCTGGATTTTTTAAAAACGGTTTAAAGGAAGGAAATTTGGGAAAAAAAGCGGGATTTTTTTGGGGGAGAGGGGGAGAGAGAGGACAGAACCAAAAAGAAAGAGGGGGGGGGTTTGGGAAGGGAAGGGGAGGAGGAAAAAAAAAAGGGGAAAAGGGGGGCCGGGTGGGTTTTTAAGAGAAGCCCCCCAAGATTTTTAAGTCCTTTCCCCCTTTTTTCACAAGTCACAAAAATTCAGGACAAGTAGATCCCTGCCCCCCCTTTCTGCAGAGGGGTACCCCCCCTTCCCCGCCCACGGGGCCTCCCCTGCCGGGGTCAGACTCCCCAGTAGTGTTAGGAAAACACCGAGCATTGGCCTGACCCCCCTTTTATTTTTTTCGGAAAACCCCGCGATTAAAAATGTGGTCAGAAACATTGAAATGAAGTTCCGTAGTTTGAAAATTGTATCAGGTTAATTAAACCCAGGTCAATGGCCAATAAACATCCCTTGATATCTGGGATAGTATCCCTTTTTGAGTGAGGACAACAAAAAAATAGAGAACCGTTTAAAGTAGTGGTTTTCAAATTTTAGGGGGCCCCCCCCCCCCCCCGTAACGGGGGTTGAAAAAACTACAAATAGGCCACAAAAAAAACCACAAATTTGGGAAAAAGACAGCATTGGGTTTTTGAGTAAAAGGGGGGAAAAGGGGAAAAAAAAATCCCCCCCCTTTCTCAACAAACGCAAATTTCCCCGTCTCGATTCTTTAAATTAAAAAAATTAATCATTCTTCTTCGTGGCATAGCTCAACCCCGGCCCCTTTTCGCGAGTTGGAACAAAACAACTTCTTCGTAAACTAAAACTAAAACGGGGAAGACACGAAAAAAAAAACTAAAACTTTAATTTGAAAAAAAAACGGTTTTAAAACTTGGGGTCGGGGGGTCAGCAAAAAAGTTTTTGGGAAATTGGGGCCAAAAATTTTCCCGGGGGCCCAATTCAACCAAAACCCTTTTTTTAAGGGGAAATTTTGGAG
The DNA here is from genome assembly GCA_020137815.1 of Hormiphora californensis. Classification (NCBI taxonomy): domain Eukaryota; kingdom Metazoa; phylum Ctenophora; class Tentaculata; order Cydippida; family Pleurobrachiidae; genus Hormiphora; species Hormiphora californensis. Next base: position 5,426,549 of record CM035358.1, read on the forward strand.
AGATAAGGGGGTAAGAAAAGGGGGAGAGGAGAGGAGGGGAGACGAAGGGGAGGGGAGCGAGAGAGGAGAGAGAGGGGAGAGAGAGGGGGAGAGAGAGAGAGAGGAAACGGAGAGAGAGGAGAGGGGGAGGGGAGGAGTGGGGAGAGAGGGTGACCTAAAAGAGGGGAAATTCTAGGGGGGTTCCATATTTCCCCTATCCCCTCTTTTCTTTTTCTCTTCTCATTTCGTCTCTCTCTCTCTCTTCTTTTCCCCTTCTATCTCTTCTCCCCTTTTCTCCCCCTTTTCTCTCTATCTCTCTCTATGGGTTGGGTTTTAGTCACGTGATGGGGGAAGAACAATTTAAAGTTTTACACCCAAATGTGGGTACACCCAAAAAAAGAAATAGAAAAATAATAAGACGTCCATTAGGTTTATAATTATTTTATCTGTCTGCCTATCTGTCCCTCACTTTGTCTGTCTGTTTGAATCACATGGAAGACACACAGAACTGGCCGAGTTAGAAAAACAAAGGAAACAAAATAATTCTGTGAGGGAATCCATTCTACCCCAACAAACACCAAAAAGACTGAGAAGTGAGGCATGAATCGTGTCTGAATTATACCCCTCTACAAATTAGGTGACTTAATTCATTAGTAAAAAAAGTATTAAATATAATTTACTTTCGGCGGCTGGATGAGAATTGAAAGACACCGTACCAGTACCTACACAACCACCCTTAAAAAATAGTGTATTGGTCTCACTACACTATCGTTTAGATATTGTTTGTACCGTTCCCCCGAGATTCTAGCATGTCGATCAAGGTCAAAGATGCCATTGCCAATTTGAATTCTACGATTCTCTGAATGATCCAATACCATTGAATACCATTTCGAAGTGAATCAATAAAACCGTCACCCCTGTTCCAATAATTCTCGTTTCATCTATTTAATGACAAGCAGAAATTGTTTTTGATTCATTCTTACTTTGTGTGTTTAGAGTTTTAGTGCTTGACATGTTTCTGTGTGTGTATGTTTGAGTGTGCGCCCTTCCCCCACACACTCACAAACTCGCATAGGAAACTAAACGTTTATGTAACGCGCGGATGGTTTGGTGTGATAAAAGCAGATGGTGTGATTTGCGCGAACTGCGCGCATTCTCTCAAATGAACCAGCCTGGGTTTGGATTCATTTCCACATGACAGCCAATCATTTTCACGTGGTGCAGTGTCTCTCATCCAGTTTTTTAGTTCTAAATTTAGCGGGACACTATACCCCCTGTTTTCCATATTAATTCCGCCGGTTTCCTTAAGTCTCGTTAAACAAAAATTTTGTAAAAGATTAAGATAAATTAAAATACTCTTTTTAAAATAAAAACCCGGTAAATAGGAAATAAAATTAAATTCTGTGCCTCTGTGAGCAACTCTCTCAATGAATCACTGAATCATAAAACAGCGTTTTCACACTTGAGGGTTCTTCTTTTCCTTCTTCTCAAAGAGATTGTCAAACTCAGAGAGTGTTTGGGGGAGATCCTTTCCTCCGGTCTCTGGTACAAGAATGAACGCTACCGTACACAGGAACCCAACGACTCCTGGGGTTTGGGGGGTAATGTTATGAATGGGAGAAATAACTTGATTACACCATTACTTCCCTTCCTTCCTTGCTAGTTCTGGGGAAGGGCGTAGTTTACTGTTTACTAGTTATTGCGTCACTTTTAGAATTTAGTTTTACTCAAAGTGACACCAACTGTCAAACAGGAGATCTTACCGACTGCTATATAAGGGATGACAGGCGATAGGGTGAGTGCGTCACTGATAAACGGAGCAAGAAGGGCAGCCACTCAGGCTGAGGCTGATCCAATTCCTGGGTAAGGGGGAAGAAGGGGTTAGAGCTGTCAAGAAGAACTAGGAGCTGATTTCAGATTTGAACTGTCTGGCGGCGCCAGACCCCATTTGATTCTCGCGACAGTGCGCTCAGATGGGTCGCGGCGCCAGACAGGATTTGAATCAGAAACTATTACAGTCTTACACCGAGACAGAAACTCGAGTTAAACAAGACTCTAGAAGCTGATATCGAAACACCAGCCGATATCTACTTCTAGATATCATTTACCTGATCCTAAACTCCTAATTTTAGTAGGATACATCTCACTGGAGTAGAGGTATATAACCGCCCACAGCGAACCTGACAGCGCCTGACCAGGGGGAGAACACAAAATCACTTAAGTTATCTTCTTTAGAATGAACCTGAATTATAACAATAATTTGTTTGAGGGAAGTTCGAGAGAGACTCACCTTCCCAAATCCATACATGACTTTGCGGCTGGTTTTGTTGTCATACGCTGATATCATTACACACGCGGAGGCAAAAGCTAAAGATGCCATAAAGGTGACTTTCCTGCCCAACTTTTCCATGGCAAAGAATGCAAATACACGACCTGTGTGGGAAGGGGGAGTGTCACATGGCCAGGGGGATATAAAAAAACTGGCCAAAACATTATGTCATCTCTCCTGGCCTCCTCTTTGATCCTGACAGCTCTAGCGGCTGTACGGGTACCAGTACACGTGATAGTGTACCTGTACCGCTGTTTTACAACAACTGTACCTACCTGGTAGCTCTGCCAGGCCAAGTATGAGAGCGTTTATGTAGATGGAACCAGCGAGGTTTTTAGCACTGAACCACAACATGTAGTAAACAAGGGATGTCATGAACCACCCAAACATGTTGATAATACCACACCTGTGTAATAACAGGTCATTTAATTAGCAGGTCATTTAATTTGCATTATTAGTAGAGAGCTGGCAATTAATAAGTTGATAACTATAGAGCTAGGCTGCTTCAAGTTTGAATGGCCCATTGCCCTATTCAGCAGGGCAAGATATGCTGTTCAGGAGTAGGACCGACTCCTGAAGAGAATACACTTGAACTACCCAGTCCCCCTTCCCCACATGACCCCCCACCCCCGTGTGACGTTATGACAGCTAGGTACCTGAGCAGCCGGGGGTTCTTCAGTACATCAACAAGGCTGGCTGATGTATCCACGTCCTCATAGAGCTCACAATTAACTGGCATTTCCTGTTTGTTAACCTGTGCTACCTTGGATAGTAGAGACAGGGCTTGTTTATCGTCCCCTTTACTTAGACAGTACCTGGGATGGGAGGGTGGCTTGTAATGGGTAGCGGGAGGGGAGAGCTTGGGTTGGCTATCATCAACAGGTGTATTGGTGTAAGCAACTCAAGAAATATGGCATCAGCCGCATAAAACATGCCGTATTGTGCGGTTCAAAGGCAGAATAGTCCGTCTAGTATCATGGTCGAAATAAATTCAATATTATATGCTGTCTGGCGTTACCAATACCAGGGCCCGTTTTGATTCCCATAGCAGTGGGCTCAGATCGGGTCGGCGCCACCAGACAGCTATATTACGCACCTTGGTGACTCAGGTGTAAAGAAGAAGCAGACAGGTAGCATGATCGAGGAAGGAACGGCCAGGGCGATAGCATACGTGGTCCAATCTTGGAACAGGTATCCCCAGAATGCGATGGACGCCATGCCTGTCAGAGTAACATGGGTTGTATAATCGGGGAGGAACCAGTTGGGGCACTATTTATGATTGACACAAGTGTCTGACGTCTGTGAGATGTATGGAAAAGAGAAAAAGAATAAGATACTGGAAAGTGCGATAAAAGAGTATGTGGTTGGTAAAACTAAACATGCCAAGCAATGTTTCAGCTTTTGGCAGTGAAATGGCACTGCTGCTGCAGTGACCTTGTTTCATACAGCTACCAGCAATCAATATCATTGTACACTGTCCTTTAGTACAGTACACTGTACAGTACACTGTACATTTTTCAGTACAGTTGTCAGTACAGTTATCAGTACAGTAGGCAGTACAGTTGTCAGTACAGTTGTCAGTACAGTAGGCAGTACAGTTGCCAGTACAGTTATCAGTACAGTTGTCAGTACAGTTTTCAGTTACCTATGCTGGTAATAAAGTGAAGACTGGTCCCAATGGTGTTCCTGTACTTTGGTGGGGCATATTCAACCTGGGTGAGAAGGGGCAATTATATATAAGAGGGGTCTAGGAGTAGGACTGCGAATAGTTTTCTAACTTCAACAACCATTAAAATACATAACAGTTGAGACTTGAGAGTCTCTAAATGATACCTCAAGGACAAAGCCGATAAGAAAGTATCCTCCAAAAGCTGCCCCATCAAGGCACCTACACGCCAGGTACACGTAGATATTCTTGAAAAATGGGATAATCCAAGCCTGGGCGACAGAGAGACCAAGACTGATCAATAGGGTCTTTCGTCTTCCAATCATGTCAGATAATCTTCCGAACCCGGCCACACCTGTATGTAGAAAGCAGCTGTAGAATCATATGAATATCAATTCTATTTTTCATTGTGGAAAGAAACGATCACTATAAATCTGGCCCATATTTTGACATATACAGAGTGCTCACCAAAGAATGCACCAATGAAAAATATTGACGAGGTAAAAGTGAACTTTGCGTGTTCTTTACACGGCAGTGGGATGTCAGACTTGATAGAGAATCTGAAGAGGGAGGGGTCAGTATTTAGCGATGAATGATCATTTTACTATTTATTTCGGGTAGGAAGAGAAGGATGAGTTTTTAGAAGTTACTCCAGTTGTTATAGCAGCTGTACGTTTGAAATTATACTCACTTTGTATTGTTGAACTCCCAGTAAAGTCCATTCCCCACTCCGTCCAACTTATCTTCAATGGCTTTATTCTGTTCCACCTCACAGGGCATTTTACCTTCTACAAACCTGAAAATAGTTGGGTTATATTTGATATACTGCGTTCCAGCTATAATAACACAAAAACTGTCCGACTCAGAACGGGTTGGTTATACCGCCAGACGGATAAAAAAGCATTGCAGTGCCACGAATTGGCGCCCAAGTTCCCTATGCTATGTGATATTTATGTCATCTATCCTGTCTCTAAGGTCAAGAGGAAGAATTTTTGGCATTTTTCCAGGGCTTCATATTCAGATCCTATGCTGTATGCGTAACACATATCAACATGTTTTTCCAGGGCGGGGACGAATTAGGAACATGAGTAGATGAATGAATTTGAGAAAAGAGAGACACCCAGTTTTGGTAATACCAAGTTAGTTACCGGGATAACCCTACCCCCTAGGCTCTAATCAATGGTTACTACCACTAGTTACCAAGGTTACTACCACTAGTTACCAAGTTACTAACTGCTAGTTACCAAGGTTACTAACTGCTAGTTACCAAGGTTACTAACTGCTAGTTACCGAGGTTACTACCACTAGTTATCAAGGTTACTAACCACTAGTTACCAAGGTTACTAACCACTAGTTACCGAGGGCTAAGATATCTAGTACTAACGTGCAGTTGTGTTCCAAGCCAAGTTCAGTGCAGGTCCAGTCAAAGTTGTTCTTTGCAGCAAACAAATCAAATAGGATTCTCCAGGCAGCCAGAGCAGCAATAGTTGACATCAAAATAATTAGGACTACCTAGTGAATTTATTAAGTTAATATTCAGTAATCAAATCGAAGTAAATTGGGATCCAATCTGAGTGCACTTCTTGAGAATCCAATTGGGGTCTGGCGCCGCCAGACAGTAATTGGGGCAGGGACTGGGAACTGGGGACTATGCTAGTTGGGTAAATGGGGCCTGGGACTAGTTTGGTAATTGTGAGTCATTGTTTGACACTTTGCACCTACCTGAAACCGTCCAATGGTTCCAAAATGCTGCAACACATTATCGATTTTATACCTGAGAGTGGGGGAGAGGGAGATCAGCTATAATATCATGATACATCACCAATATATTGGAAAACTTGGAAGAACGTCCGGCTCATTATATCCCTCTGTACCAAGCTTTTTTTGAATATTTTTATTCGGTCAGGTATGATCCCCAACCTAACACGGCGTCATACACATTTTTATTTGGAATTTCTATCTGGGATTTCTATTTGGAATTTCTATCTGGAAGAACCGCACGTGCAGATGCGCCGCGCCGCGCCTCAAGTTCACGTGCGAGATTAAAGAGAGAGACGCACATTAACGTTGTACGTTTGTCTCTCACTCTCTCTTGAAAACCCGCACGTGCAGATGCGCCGCGCCGCGGCTCAAATTCACGTGCGTGTTATACAGATTCTGATAGAAAATACGAGGACAAAATTCCATATAAAAATGTGTATGACGGACTGTAATAGATCGCCCTCTCATACTCCCCCGTACAGAGGACCATACTCTCCCTCCCCCAGTTATAAAGCTATGCTAAACAGTTTAGACCTAAGAAGGGAATGCAGGTACATAGATAGAATCCATGGTTACCATATAAAATACTCTCAAAAAAGTGAAGGGAGGAGCAGAGGGGCAGGCAGAAACTGAGAAGGCTTGTCTAGTTTGAGAATTGAAGAATTGATTCGGGTAAAAACAAGACATTGTCTAGTAACCAATGCCCATGGCCCCTGTCTTCGTATCTACCTAGAAACAGTTAACTCATCATCTTCCTGCACGTTCTTGAGAGGGACCTCCTCAGGCTCTAACGATTCATACTTTTTACCAGTTCCACTAGCCATGATGATGTGGCTAGCTGAGCTGTGAGTCTAAAATGGAGCAGGTTATATTACAGTCGGACCACGATTTAGTGGCATCCTCGGGGGAAAAAAATCCTGCCACTAAATCGGAGGCCACTAAATCGGGGTCCGACTGTATAGGATAGCAAGTCTCAAGGATTCCTTTATTTTCAATTTGAATAATTAAAATTATTTTGAAAAAACGGGCAGTAGCAAACAATATGTATTGTTTTAAGAAGGCTTCAAGCGTTGGTATGAGAGGAGGAGTTGTCGCAACAGAGGGCAGAGAAATATGCAACTGCACAGCTGTATAATATTGATGGCATAATAAATACAAAGGGATGGAGAGAAAGAGAGAGAGAGAGAGAGAGAGAGAGAGAGAGAGAAAGAGAGAGAGAGAGAGAGAGAAAGAGAGAGAGAGAGAGAGAGAGAGAGAGATCAACGGTTCTACTTAATGTCACTCTATTGTAGCCCATCTGGTGCCAACTTGTCTCACTCGAGTAAGTTACCCAACCATCTAATTAGGACTGCATTTGTGCCCTCAAAATGCCAACAGCTATGTTACCCCCGAGCCCCGGAGGGCGGATGACATATCATTTATCTGCAGCTGGGGCCTCCAGGGTTGCTTTGCTCGACCCTGTTTGACCCCGCCCCGCACGGGGAAACATATTTTTGAATAATAAAATTCCAGGATATGCCCCGAGTTCTCGCAAGGCCTGCTGAAGGAATTGAAACCGCACTATAAATTAAATTAAGGAACAAGATAGATAATATCTTCACTCGCTGCATTCTCACATTTCTCTCTTTTCTCACACAACACGCCCTACTGTACAACAGTTGAAGGGAAAACATACAGCGGGCTGATCTCGGGGTGGAAGGGTCATAGGTTAGAGCAATGTACATGTAATGCAAAGGTTGTCGGTTCGAGCCCGGCCCTCGCCAGATATTTTTCTAGTTTCCTCCCTAATCCTGATCAGATCTCATTATAATAAATTAAAATAAATTAAATCTATTATAGCAACACACACAAACTGCTACATGATGTTTGTGTTAGAATAATTCATCCCAATTCCTCAATAGTCTGGCGCTAACGATTTGTTATTATATGTTCCAAATCTAGAACTTAGATTCTAAGCGTCCTTTGAGAGAGGGTCGAGCTGTCAGAACGTTGGCCTGACCTTACTCTCATTTATTTCACATTTGAGAACAGTGGTCAGAGTAAGGTTCGAGCAAGGCAAGTTGCAAAGGGTGTTGAAGAGCTGTGAAAGTAATCAGCAATATTAAAAACCATCGAGCATGTTTTGGAGACTCTACACACTCACAGATTATTATTACAAGCAAGAGCTAGAAATCTCGCATTAATATAATTGTAGTGTGTACTATGTAACATGTACAGTCGGACCCCGATTTACCGGGATCATGCTTTGAGGCCAAAAGGAGTTTACCCGGTAAATCGGGTGCCCATTTTTATATAGATCAGTATGAAATAAACATTGTTCATTCCCTATATCAGGGGAAATTTATCCGTCCGCTAAATCGGGGTCCGGTTTTAAATTTATGAAAAAGACACACAATACACAACAATACATAATACGACTGCAACGTATGGCACACACAATGTTTAAAATACACGGACTAAACATTGTCGTGTAAAAAAAACAAGCCGTATTGAAAGGCACACCCAGTAGAAATTCAAAGCAATTTATGTCATATTGCTAGTAGACTGTAACAGGCGGTGATAGGGATCCCTAAAAAAGTTCAGTATTTACACAGCGTTTACACAGTCTTTACACAGTCGTTACACCCAGAGCGGCGCGTGCTGCGTTTTGCAGCTTTTTCTAAGAAAATATTGGATTGTGTGCTGCACAATTGAGTAAATTGAGCAGTGTATGTCGATGTAAAACGATTACAAGGATATAGGATATATTATGAGGGGTATGCAACAATTCAGGAATTTATAGAAGGCACGCGGTCAAAGGGAGAGTATCAGGCTGTTATACAGTCGGACCCCGATTTACCGGGAGGATAATATTCCCCCAAAATAGGAAATTAAAAGTATTTGACCCCGATATACCGGGCACCCCGATTTACCGGGTAAAATCCTTTCCTCCGAGGATCCCGGTAAATCGGGGTCCGACTGTTATAGTAGTGTCTTGCAGGAGATGCACTGCAAACAAATATGTCTCATAAAGATGTGAAACCAGACGTATTTGAAATAGTCAACCCGCCAATATATTCAAAGTCATAAACAAGATAATGAACATTTATAAGGGCACTTTTAGATTTGATTTGATAATAAGCCTAAAATGAAGCCATAGGACATGCAAAGTGCAATTTCAGGAAAAATGAAGATGGAATTTGGGAAGTCCTTGGAGTTGGTTGTTCAACTTCCCTTAGCATGATGGATTATATTATATAACTAGAAAGCCCGTTGAAGTAGAGCACCGGTTGACCCAAATACCCACACTATCTCTCACCCAGAGCACTCAGCACCCCTCTCAACCGCTGCACCAACATCGGAGAGATTTAAGAAATAAAACACGTGTTTTTATAAGTTGAAACAATTTTTGTATCAAATCAAGCAATATATCAGCTGTTCCTCCGTTTTGTATTCTTCGTATCGTTCATTTTACACAGATATGGCTTTGCACTTTGTTGGGAGGCTCTTGCTAAGATGGATGATGGTAGTGTAACTTGACTTGCATGTAGTTGACAACTTGACCATTCTTTAGCTTTATTGAGTCAATCTAAGAGAGAAGAAGTGAATAGTATATACACAGAATTGGTTTTTACAGATTTTAATAAAAAGACGTGTTCATGGATGATATGTGACTCAGCCATTGGGATTCTGAGTTGCAGTTTACATCCACATATGTTTGGAATTTTGGTTTTTATAAAATGAATTTGTATTGATTAAATTAATGATTTAAAGTTGAGAACATGTACGATGATGTAAGGAGTTGAAAATTTTATTGATTGGACTAAATTATGGGACATATGTGGATGCCCTCACTTGGCACAATCATAGATTGGTAAGATCATTGGAAAATCAATAATCAATAAATTAACGAATTGTAAAATCATGAACAACATTTAAAGTCCTAACTAAGTTATTACCTTTGTCGTAGAGCTGGGAGATACCATTTTTTACCTGAATAAAGATGCTACTATACCGCTTAGCTCTTGAGAATGCAACGTAGAGCTGGCCATGTGAGAAGACTGGAGAGGGTAAGTAGATTCCAACAGTGTCGAACTCCTGGCCTTGGGACTTGTTGATGGTGATGCAGTAGGACAGAATGATAGGGAATTGCAAACGTTCAAATCTGAAAGGAAAAGCAGTATCTGAGGGACATAATTTAATGCGTGGAATAAAAGCCTCCCTGCCTATAAAATTACTGTTGCCACTAATTATCCTAACCTTCAAAACATTCCTACCTAACATAACTACTTGTAATCGAGTTCCATTGCACAGGCCGTTCCTAGGATCTAAATTTCTCAATAGCATTACAGTACAACCTTGTTTGAGCTTGAGTAGGTGAGGTGGAAGTCCGCCGATTCTTAAACTGTTGAGGAACTCTGTAGTGATTTGTCGGACTTGAGTGTTCTCGTCCTCAACAACTCGATCAACACTCAAGTATTCCCTGGGTAATGTTTGTGGTTCATATCTGTCTAAAATCGAATCATTAAGTTTGTCAGCGTCGTCATTTAGTGGTGTTACAATCACAGATCTAGATCGGTCAGTGTTAAAATCAGGGAAAACGGAGGTAGCTATGTCGTCAGTAAAATTACAGTCAGTTGGAATGTCAACTTCACCTCGAGTTCCTTCAGCGCTGGTGAGGGTTCCGTCTCCCAACGCCAACAGCCAGGTCTTGAAGGAAGTCTCTGCAGGGTCTGCTCGCACGTTCTTTGTCAGGTCCAAGAGTGTCACGTATTTCCAAAGGGGCGACCTGAAAATGCAGTTTTCAATGATCACGGGAGTGGAAGCCCTGGGAACAATGGGGAGGGTTTGCCTAAAATCACCGGCCATTAAAATCAACTTTCCACCGAACGGTACACTGTTGTTGGTGATGTCACGGAGCAGGATGTCGATGGCCCTAAGTGCATCCAGCGGTATCATACTGGCTTCGTCTATGAATATCAAGCTGAGGGAACGAAGGTGGTCAGCTTGTTTTGAGTTCGGTCTTACCGAACATGTGGATGTACTATTGATAGGCACGGGTAACTTGAACAATGAGCACAAAGTTGTCCCTGCTATCAATAGTGTTCCTGCAATCCCTGTCCAAGCAGCATTTGCGAAATTAAGTGAGTTGGCAATACAATACATGGACAGGGTGTTGGCCAAGAACGTCTTCCCGCATCCACCACTCGCACGAATGAAGTAGATACGGGGTCTGTCAAAGGAGGGGGTTGCTCCATGGGAAAGCTCGTGGATAATTGTGTCAGCTATGAACTTCTGCTCTTCGTTCAGCTTCTCCAAATTATCCTCGGCCATGAGGGTATAGTCGTCAGTGTCATAGTCGGAAGTAGGCAGTCGCGTAATTGGGGAGGGTAAATCAAAACCAAAGTTAGTAATGGGGATACGATAAACTGACATTAAAGAGGAATGGATACTCATCAAGGCATGTTGGTGAGATTCCTCCTCGGTAAAGTGGTTGAAGTGGATGAAATCCTCAGACATGTCGTCCTTAAAATCTCTCCAGATATCTAATGGGGATGATGTGTTACAGTTGGCTAATACAGTCGCAAATAAGAAGCGAAGCTGACTTGGTGTAGAAGTCAGTTTCGCTTCATTCATACAATCAATCCAAGTCTGGTCTGACTCTAAAATACCCATAGCCCGGCAAGTGGCCTCGAACGTGTCGTAGACAACACCCTCGTGCGTCTTCAAGTCCCTGAAAGAAGTAGCACCGCGGGCTCGCAGTAAAATTAAACGAAGATAAAATCGATCTGTGTCTCTTGGTGAAACATAGTATATCCTAGGAACAATCTTTAAAATATCACTATTACCTACACTCCTCTTTCTAACCACCCACCCTTTATTACCGGTGTATGTGTAGAAATAAGGAATCTCGGAGTATAGATGACGGCGTGCTGAGTGGTCCTTGGCGTTGAGAGACATCCAGTGAGTCAATGTAGTGCCAGAGTCCCGCTCAAGTACGTCGTCAGGCAATTCTCCTGTACGAAAATGTATCATATGGTTGTTTTCAAGGTGAACAGCAAGCCTCACAATAGCGTGACTTTTGGAACATAAATTGAATTCGCGAATACGCCAAACAGCCTCCATTGCAGCTATATATCGGCAGTCGACATATTCGCGAATTTCGTCTAACTGATCACGTGAACTTACCGTTTTCTCTACATACGCACTGTCGTAACCTTTATGCAAATACTTAAATAGATATTTAATAGAACTAACTGACATGCAAGCCTCTGTATTAATGTGTGACCTATATTTTAGCAAGAGGTAAGGATTGTAGGGGACAACGTACCTATTATCCAGATAATTACCATTCCCCTGATCGATGCGAGGTCCATCCTTCCTACGCTTGTAGATGACTCTCCCAGTGTCACTGTCGAAGCTCGTACTGTCCGCAAAGTCCTTAGGGAAGCCTTTGGTACAGTTGGAGTTGCCTTGTTGCAAACAGCGACCTGGGGAGCACTGGTGCATCATCGTTGTACTTACAATACTATATAACTCTGGCTCTAACTCGGGATCAGGAATCTCAGCTCTGATAAATCTATCTATCTGATCTACTCTCTTTAACTTGTGCTCACCTTTAAGCCATAACGCTAAATGAGTGTGTGGCAAACCTCTCTTCTGGAACTCGATGACGCTAGTGATGGCCTCCTGCTCGCCGAATACAAACCTCATGTCCTTGTAGAATTCGTCTGTGTGTAGTTTGTAAGTCGCAGTAACAATGTCGGGTCGGTCATTTGGCTGAAGTTTAGGTGGGCCCTGCAAATACTGATTACCAAGGTTGTCTACTATATCGGGGTGAGATGGGTTGCACGTGTACGTAATAAAAAAGTCGGGTTTAGAAAATTTAGCGGTAAGCGCCATGCTGTCTTGGTACTGCTGTTGCAGCCAGCGCTTACCGCCAGTAAAACTGGAGGGTAAAATGGAGGGGATACCGGGATTGTACTCACAATCCCCATTGTTGGCATCCTCTCGGTGCATCATAAGTCCCTCAGAAGTTTCCTTTCGGTAGTCAGGTTGGTTCGTTCGTAGGTACAGAAGACGACCCGCCTCAATCCGAACCTGTAAAATGTAATTTTAGAAATATAATTATCATGGACACGACACATAATCTTAATTAAAAGATAGGAAGAGAGAGATATAATGAGAGTGAAAGAGAGCGATAGTGAGAGTGAAATATAGTATTTACCTGGTGATCAACAGTAAACTGCTGAAAGAGTTTTCTGCTGAAGTGAAGTGGTGAAAATGGGGTTGCACGGAAAGCTATACGGTGCTGGGCAAATTCAAGAGCAGTGAGTCTTGATCGGCCATTAAGTTGTTTTTGATCGGGACACCAACCTTGCTCACCTATGAAAGAAGGAATGATAAGAAAATGAAAACAAATCATCCTAATCAAAAACAGTGATAGAAGAAGTTGATTAGTAGTGATATTAATTTACTTACCATGGGGGAACAGCAGAGGGTATGTCATGGGGTCGAGATGGTTGGAGCAGTGACTGATCTGTTGTAAACCATAGTCCAGTCTAATTGGAAACTGATACCTTAGGAATTGTGTGTTATTCTTAGTTGCAGTGAATAGTTGTTGTCTTAAAAGAACTGATTTCCTACCACAGTCGTAACTACATTTAATCGTCATTGTCTGTCGATCGATACACTTTACCGTCAGTCTAGTGTTGATGTCCAAGTCAGATACTCCCGGGACAGCGGCCAAAAGCACAACTCTGCAGTAGTTCTTGAGGCGAAGACGGTGTCGAGGAAGTGTAGGATGGTCGAATTCACGCATGTCAGTCAGGCTAAGAGCACTACCTGAAAGGGCATTGTTAGAAGTGTTTTCACTAAAAAACTCGTGTAATTCACCACCACGTGCATCTAATGCACGCTCAGCATCTTTGTAGACGGTGAAACCGGGAGCTGAAGGCATCCCTGAATCATCGCCTACAAAGATAGCTGCGACATCACCCTCATGAACAGGGGTGTTGTAGGTCCTCGTATCAGAACCTCGCCTGAAAAACATGCTCACAGAGCGGGGGTTAGTGGGACTCCTCTCTGTCTCTTCTCTCTCTACCTGGGCCATTCTAATGAAATCATTCTTATACGGGTTGTTAATATCAGAGAAGATCCTATGAATAAATGACATCAAACTAAGATCACAGCCAGAGTTACTTGGGTGGTTGAGACGATGTTGCAGAGCTCCACTCCCTTCAATAACGTAGAGTTGACTGAACTGCGGAACATCGCTCTCGTGCCCATGTAGAACTCCCACACTGTGACGGATCTGGCCATGTACTCGGAAAGTGTAAGGTCCTGGTCTTCCTGCTAATAATTTGTCTTCATTAGAATTTTGGGACGCGAAGGAAAAGGCAGAATTAAAGCTCCTAATATTGTCAAAAAAATTTGAAAGTGGTCCTATTCCTAGTGTTGGGTCAGTAATAGCGCCTGTAATAAGTAGTTGAAGGTCCTCGGGGTAGGGTTGTAGACGACACTGAGCAGGCAAGACAGACTTCCCACCATTACAGCAAGAAGAGGTCTTGTGAAGCTCCTGCTCGTACAGCAACGCACCACAGCCCCAAGTACAGGATCTATCACGCAAACCTAGTCTGAATAGAGTGGGGGTTATATCACGATCAATAGCAGCAGTCTCTAGTCGTGAAAGCAATTGTCTGTGGTCGCGGGCTAGTCGTTGCTGTCGCTGTCTGTCACGGAGTTGTTGTCTCTGTTCGTCAGTCATACTTGCTACCTGTTGACGTCTCTTTCGTTCCTGGAAGCTCTGTTAGCAGCATCTCGATCTCTCCTAACACTATTCAAAGACTCACTATTCTCCTGTCTATAAGCTCTCTGGCTAGAATTCAAATCATCCCTATTCTGAGCCCTATTTAAAGTCTGATTCCTATTTCTAGTTTCCCTATTAACAGCAATATAATCTCTCTGATTACTATTTACCTGTTCCCTATTCTCTTCTCGGTACTCACGCTGGGATGCATTGACAGCATCACGGTTGTCTTGGCGGTGTTGACGTCTGAGAATATCGATATCTTGACGGTGTTCCTGGCTGTAGAGTCGCATCTGCTCCAAGCGGTCGGCACAGAGTCCGGTACTTGGGCCAGGTAGCTCGTCCGTGGCTGAAACACTCTGTACATCAGTATCAAAGATATCAGAATCAACTTGCATTAGGTTAGAGTTTGACATGATAGCAGACAATCAATAACGAAGAAATCACTTAACTTTGCTTGTAGTGGTGAGAAATATCACAGAGGTATCGAGTTGCAACGTAATACAGAGCAAAGCGAAGGTAAAGAAAATAACAGTAGTGGCACTTTTCAGGAATGCTCCTTCATAAAATATTTTGGTGCAAAGTTATCAAAAGTTGATTTTCAGGCTCCAGGAATTTCTCTCCACATCAAAATACACAGCACGTGCATTTCTATTGTACCCCCCACTACCTCCAATACCCCTCCCAGGGCACCTCCTTGGCAACCCCCCACCATTTGCACGTGGGATACTCCATCATACTCATCACGCCACGCATTTGCTTATTATAATAAGGATATGGATTATCATACTACTTACTAAGCAAATTGTGTAACGGAGATCACCTAGCAACTACACTTGCACGTGCAATTATTAGAGGGACTTGGAGACCTATCTGCCGGTTGTAGTTGGGTACCAAGGGCCAATTCAATTCTGCACGTGCATTCTTTTACAATTCTGTCCTGATGTCTAGCTCTTCCACCCAAGCGCTATTCGGCAACGGTTATATAGGTCCAGAAGATCTGCTGCTGTCAGGGAGCAGGCTAGAGAATATGACAGATTACGCCAACGTGTTCAAGCGAGCCAATCAACGGACAACGACTACGGATAGCTTTACCCAACGTCGCCCAAGGGTGATTACTCCAGTCGAATATAGAAATCTCCGAATCGGCTACATAGCGGCGAAGTTTTCACGTGATGAGTTTCTGGAACAGCACTGCACCTCCATGACATTGATCTCTTAAATTCGCACCTTGACATTGTCAGGAAGCCCAGAGCGTACAACAACATGGGTAGGGAGAAAGTGAGAGATAGGCTAGGAACGGATGGTGCATGTGATGTCAGCGTTCCCTAATCCAGCTACCATTTCCCCGAAATTCGCCCGTAGGGCGAACGGGCCTACTAGTATTATATAATATGTATTATAATCCATCATGCTAAGGGAAGTTGAACAATATTATCAATTATATGAGGTGCCACCTGTGTTAAATTATTGTGTCCTAGCTGTGACCCCATTATTTTTTGAGTCGCTTGACGCTGTTTCCGTGCTCCGTGATTTTTAGAATAAAAAGAAAGTATGAACAATTCAACATTATTCCTCCATTCTCGCGAAATAGCTAGTTGAAACCTAAATTGTACTTCTTCTCCTGGTACCTGTCAGAGCATTGGCCTGACAGCCTGGTACCGGTATCTTCTCCTAGATCCCGGCCCCCTATTTACCTGAAACGTACTTTGACCCCATATACTGATTGACATACCACAAAGCAGCTGTTTATACTTACTTCGGATTGGACTGTTGGATCCCCAACTCACTAAGTTCTGTCCCATTCTCCCCATTATTCTCAGCGGGTGAAACCTTGTTGTTTGGCTCTAAAACCACCGACATCACGCTCTAAAACCCCTTATTCAGAACCGTATACAATAATGGAGCAGTCAGATAACAGAGGAACACAACAAACGAGTGAATTGAGCGCCCACATTCCCCAACCAGCAGGTCGAGAGTCACTTTATACCCCCTCTCTTTCTCCCTAGTTATATGCTCCATTTGTTCTTTTTCTCTTGACTCCTTAGTCTCATTTTCTTTCTCTCTCTCTCTCTCTCTCTCTCTCTCTCTCTCTCTCTCTCTCTCTCTCTCTCTCTCTCTCTCTCTCTCTCTCTCTCTCTCTCTCTCTCTCTCTCCCATTATCTCCCTCTATCTCTTGCCCACAAGTGTGTCTCTAATTCAATTCACGGACCTTAACATGTCCTAGCAACTGAATCTGAGAACGAGTTTTCTTAAGGCACACTGCCACATAATAACGGGTTAATCATATGGTTCACGAATCTTATCATATTATTTCACGAATCTTATCATATATATGTGGTACATAATTCGAAATGAGAAACTCGAGTAAAATAAAATTATGATCACCATGCCAACTGCCCCTTAGTTGGGGCAGCCGAGTCAGTCAGTGAGTCAGGGGGGTTTGTACCCATCAGATAAGAGGGCTATGTCGTGTTGTAGGAGTAGTTTTTTCTAGATTTCTGAGGGTCTTTATAGCCAATAAATTGGGTTAGAAAATTTTATTAACCTAATGGTATTTTCATAGGCACCGTGAACATAATTTCACTCACGACTGGTAAAAACTTTTTCCTGGCACATGAGGCGTACCCAACTTCGGAGTCATTCGGTGAATCCCCCGTAATTCAATATGATCGCTGGCAGCTGGTCGACTGTTATATGAGTCCGGAAATTTGACTAGAAATTGACAAGTTCAACTTTAAATTAAAGTTTAATTTTCAAACAATTTACCTTTTACAGTTTCTCCTCTGGACTTGTTGTTAAAATGATTACTAAACAACATGGTCGATTGGTCGACATATGATCTGGATTCTACTATGCCAACTGAGCTGAATTATCGTTCACGACCAGACCTGTGAGGTGAAATACTTATTATTGCAGGATAATTTGTAGAAATTTAAAAACCCAGAAAATTAATGTTGTTTTGGAAAGGTGTGTCGTCATTAGGAGAATTATAGGGCGTTCGATAGCATGAAATTGAAGTGAAATGCATGGTTCCCTGCATTAGGCCACAGAGCACTTGCCAGTACAGTGATCTGACATTTTAACGGTCACATCTGGACTGTGATCTAACTCTCTCTATCTCTATCTCTCTCTAACTCTTTCTATCTCTATCTCTCTCTTTCTAATTCTCTCCTTGCTCACACTACTGGAGAGATATGTAGTGGACAAAGAGCTGCTATAAATTGTGCAGGTCACAAAGATCTGCTAATTGGGTGCCATTGTGCATCAGACCACCCGGTCTATGGATCAAAACCCACGCGGAGATAATAAACTGTATTTCAGTCTATATCGATCTCTTTGTCATTTTCTCTCCCCCTTTCTCTCCCTATATTATTCTCAATCTCTCTCTCTCTCACTCTCCAAATCTGTATTATTCTCCTTCTTTCTCTATTTCTATTTTGCTTTCTTTCTCAATCTGATCTCTCTCCCCATTCCTTTATCTCAGCATTATTTGAACTTAATATCAAAGGGCAGTAATTGAGGCACAAAAGATCCGATAATCCGGGCTCCCCAGAACAGCAGAGAGATCTCTACTACCGTCGAAGTGAGAGATCTCTCCTTCAACCACAGGAATGTGTTGTCACAAAGAACAGTTGTAATTGATGTTTTATGGAGAGGTATGTGGAACAATGGTCGAATTAAAATGGTATAAAAGGAGGATGGATTATGGTTTTCACACCAGTCCTAAGCCAGTTGTGATCCTATCTAGTGCTCCAATATAACTACTGGTGAGTCCCAGTGCAGTTTCCCGGTGTTTCTCATTTAGATGGGCTGAAAAGAGCATCCTAGGGCCCTATTTTGGGCCTATTTGGAACTTTGCCCGTACCAGTGCGATCCCGTGGCTGTAATTTCCCTATAAACTTCAACAATTCCTAGTTTTCGACTATATATCCCCAACAGGCCGTATTATCCTACAATGAGGGTACTCCTGTGTTTAGCAGTGGTGATTGCCGCCGCCAGCGCTCTTCCCGGCAATGCGGCCGAGATCAAGGCTAAATTTGATGGTACGTGGGATCAGACCTAGAGTCAATTAGACCTAGATTTTTAGCTCATTTCACATTTCTTGTCATATCAGCTTCATATCCCAAAATAGGGAACTGATCAACCCTGTACTGTTCCCAATTACCCTTACCACTTCTCCTTGTTTTCTAAAACCCAACCTTCCTTCAGCGCTCATCCAGAAGGATGGTATAGAATTGAGCAAGAAACAGTACGCATTCCGACTAAGACAATTTGTCAAACACTACAAGGCTGCAGATAAGAAGACGTGAGTTGATTCATCCCTTTGTGACGTAATTCACGTACTTTTACCGAAATTGAAAGTTCATATCAAAACTTTCGTACGTTTTTGTGGCCCCAGTTATCGACAAAACTTATTTGAATTTAGTTTTTGATATGCATATAATTTCAGGAAGATCACCTGGGACCTAGCTATGTCTAAAGTTGAAAAGGAAAGGCGAAAGGGAGGTCGAAGAGACCCGGACGTGAAAGCCAACGTGGCACTTCAGAAGCGAGAGGTAGAAAATGATATGGTCATCATAGCTCAGTAGGAACTGACAGAATTAGGAAATACTAGTCCCTGATTGGCTGATAACCAGTCACGTGACCTAAATAACGAGCTATGATTGGTTGTTTACTTGTTTCGGTCGGTTCCCGTAGTTCAGTAATGACAAAAAACTTTGGGACTGAGAAACTGTACTAGAACAATAAGTTTTTTGCAAAATAAAACAATAAGTTTGAACCTTTCAAGTGACTCTGACCATTTCTGTTAAAAACATGGTCCAGGCAGTAAAAGTGTGAATATTTTCTCTCAAATAGTTTCACTATTATACAAACACACAGACCTGTATTTTCAATTTGCCCCGTACCCTTTAGGGACGATAATACCCGACAGAATTCTTTAAAACTTTCTGGAGACATTGAACCTATTTGACTTTGAACCTAAGTATCTGAACATAGGAAAAATAAATTTGGTTCTACATTCTATATTTCTATCTATGGCCAAATCGTCCCCAAAGGGTTAAGATAATTGTAGCCATTGAAGAAAGTCTGACTTAATCGTATTTCAGGAGGAAGAGCTGTTGGTAACCCGAGCACCCTCTGCCTACGATTCCCGATCCAGCATTGGACTGAATGATGCTGTGAACCAGGGCAGCTGTGGAAACTGCTACCTTCACACATGTGAGTCCTGTCTCAGAGAGGTCCTAGTGCCTGCATATAAATTTCCTGCACTCTCTCCCGGCCAAAACCTCCCCTTATTTCAGATTCCTGCACTCAGCCTTAACTTCTCTCCCGACCCAATCCTGTCCTCATTTCTCTCCGGCAATTGGCATCCAATTTAGTCTCTCCCCCACATTTCTACAATCTACAGACAAGACGTGCATATTGGTTCTATTTATACATCTCCTTATTTCAGTTGTTGCTGCCGTTGAGGTTGCCTACAAGAAACAGACGGGCCAGCTGAAAAAGTTTTCTGAACAGGAAATGACTGACTGCTTCTACAAGGGTTGTGACGGAGGTGATTACAGATACGTAAGTCCACCTATAGCAAATTGAGGCAATGGTACCAGCTTATTTAGACTTAAAGAATGCTTTGTATATTCAAAATCCAGTATTGATTGCTAAATTCAAAGTGTTAACATGGCACTCTCTTTCAGGTGTCCAACTATATGAGCTACACAGACAAGCTGGGTCTGAGGACAGCATATGGACCATACAAGAGCACGCCACTGACCTGTCGTGCACCAACCACCCAGGATGCCTTGGAAGGGATTCAGGTAATCAACTGTTAATTAATAATTAATTAATAGTGGCTGAATAACTGGACGTAGGTCATTGACAGTCAGACACATCTACTACAACTCTATTCAATCAAACAAGTAACTTCCTTCATGTAACACCCAACCAATCCATGAAACATCCCTTACTCATCAAATTCTCCCACCTAGGTAACTGGCTTCGTGGACGTCACACCCGACACCCTGGAGGCAGCCATTGTGAAATATGGAGCCGTTATGACCTGCATGGATTGGCCGGAGAGCAGAAGTAAGTAAACTAGTAGAATCATATGTGTTAGGCATCTCACCCACTAGAGTGGTCATGTCGGTCATGTCCATCACACTAACCCTTTCTCACTCGCTAGAGTGGTCATGTCCATCATGCTAACCCTTTCTCACTCGCTAATGGAGAGTGGTGAGGCATCACACTGACACCGATTGCCTGGTGTTCACTCGACACAGCCCCAGCTATGTGATTCACTTGATAGCATGCACCCCTTCCCCTCCCCAGCTATGTGATTCACTTGATAACATGCACCCCTCCTCTTCCTAGGTGATCCCTGTTATATGGGAGACTATGAGGCTGGTGAAGTATTCCAAGGAAAGAGATACGCAGCGGGTGATGCTAACGGGTGTAACCATGCTGTTCTAATTGTCGGGTAGGTCGCCTATAATATTAGCTACCACCAATAATCAATATCCCCCTGATCCCAATTTACATGCTGTAGCTTACACCATCCGCCCTCTCAGGTACACCCCAAGCTATCTGATTGTAAGAAACAGCCACGGGAAGTCTTTTGGTGACGAAGGTTACTTTAAAATCAAGAAGGGTATCAATGCATGTGGTGTGGAAGATATCATGGCGGTAGGATATTATATTAGATTATCTAGAATTTGAATTCTATAATCAATTGAGTTTTAAAATGGTCAAACACTATCTATATGTTGCTGTTACCGTTTTTCGCTGATTCAAACAATATAAACCAACCATAAGAGACAATCAACAAATAACAAAAAACCATGTGCAGGCTGTAGTAACTGAAAGAAGACGAGGTAGTAAATCCCTAGCCAGCAACAAATGTCCCCGAGATAAGCCTAAATTCTGCAGTGAAATCTACACGTGTGTGCCCAGCAATGAGCGATGTGTCACTCCGGATGATAGGGTAAGTTGTTACCATAGGAACCAAGTTGTTGTCATGGGGACCAAGTTGTTGTCATGGGAACCAAGTTGTTGTCATGGGAACCAAGTTGCTACCATAGGAACCAAGTTGTTGTCATGGGGACCAAGTTGTTGTCATGGGGACCAAGTTGTTGTCATGGGAACCAAGTTGTTGTCATGGGGACCAAGTTGTTGTCATGGGAACCAAGTTGCTACCATGGGAACCAAGTTGTTACCATAGGAACCAAGTTGTTACCATAGGAACCAAGTTGTTGTCATGGGGACCACGTTGTTGTCATGGGGACCAAGTTGTTGTCATGGGGACCAAGTTGTTACCATGGGAACCAAGTTGTTATCATGGAGACTGCAAGTGTCAATACCACAGCCCCCCAATATAACCAGGTGGAGTTTCTTTGATCTCACCCCCCCCCCCCTCCCCGATATCATCAGGTGGAGTTACTTTGATCTCACCCCCTCCATGCTTTCAGGAGGAGATTGAGAAGAGGGAGATTGAGGAACTGGCAGCTATGGTAGAGTCTGATGAAGCACTCCTGGTAGCTCGATCCATTGAGAGCGTACAGAAGAGGGAGGAGGGACGTAGGAAGCCAGGTATACATTCTACTATAGGAATTCGTCCTTGATATGTTTCCTAAGAATCTTGACATGGCCAGTGATGACGCCATATGCATACTGCAAGCAGTTGCAAATCTATGAATCCATTGGTGACGTAGCCACCCCTACACTAGCCTGCGTGCAGCGCAGCTAAACGAAGCCTGCGAAGCAGGCTGAACGTAATAGGGGATGTCATCACCAAATGACCCCCTACGTTAATATAAGCTGTATGGCGGCGCCCCAGTGCGCTCAGATGGGGTCGGCGGCGCCAGACAGAACAATAAGGCACTATAGCAACACGAACGGAGTATAAAAACTGGCCACAACACAGTGTTTTTTGCAGATATTCAAAGAAACCCATCTTCAGATCTAGATAACTGGGGACTTGAGAAACGGTGTGCCGATACTTCCAGTAACTGTGCAAAATACGAGAAATATGGGATGTGCTCCAAATCCTCCATCGCGGCCCTTTGCCCCATGACCTGCACTGGGTGTGGAAGTGTAGATGAAGAAGAAGAGGAGCAGGTGTGTCAGGACCAAACCTCCAAGTAAGTAATAACACTTCCAGTAAGTAATTAATTACTAGTAAGTCCAGAAATAATAAAAGATTCTGTGAAGTCAAGAGATTAATAGGGGATTGAAAACTTTTACTATTAAAGCTGTTTTAGGAAGTACTAACGCAGAGCTGCATGGCTACTGCAAGTTCCATGATAGGTCCACTGATCACTCTTCCTATAACAGGTGTCCCGCAATGGCAGAGGCACTGACCTGTTCCCGGGTTTCTGGCACCTGTCCAGTAACCTGTGGGGTGTGTGTCCCCGACGATGAGAGTCTCCTGGAACCACCCAGTGACGAAACTATGGGACAGTGCTACTCCCCATCCATCGCTAACGGTATTGATCTTCATTATCTATAGTGATAATCATGGTCTGGTAGCTATCATTACCTTGATCTAACCGAATTATTGCAACCATGGTAACCATGGTAACGTGATTATTGTAACCATGGTAACCTGATTATTGTAACCATGGTAACGCATTCTAACAGGTCGTGTTTCCAACGGTAACATGATGTCAGCCAAGGAGGAGCTCTCTTTCACATGTAACTCTGGGTACACCAAGTCTTCTGGTACCTCGACCTGTCTAATCCAGAATGTCCTTACAAACGATGCTAACGATGCTCGACTTGCACCCGCTTGTATCAAGGTTTGTGCAGTTATGGCTGATCAGTGATCACTCTGTGAGGGTCCGGTATAAATCAACGTTCTTGTGGTTTTTTTGTTTCTTTAGCCGGGCTATCCGTATATCGCTTAGCCCGGTAAATCAGGGTCTGATTTATTAGTATCATGGCGTTCTTTGTTTCCCTATTGGAAATAATAATAGGCAATTATTAGTACCGTCTTCGTTTCCCTATCATTTAAAACAATAGGATATGTTTCCAATGGGATTCTATTACCCGTCCTGTTTCAGACCGGTTCCAGCTCCGTGGAAGGTAACGGAGAGAGTTATGCAGGAACCAAGAGCACAACTACCACCGGAGGAGAGTGCATGAACTGGGATCAAGTCGTCTTTGAGGGTACGTGATACATATCCTGGTAGATTTACCATAAAGAGCATGCACGTGGCAGTTTAATTTGGAGTTACAGTGTCTTCTCTAGATCTATTACCGGGCCTCTTTCGATCAAAGTTGACTGTAGACTGAGCCGTCATCCAAATCTAATTGTTACCCTCTCTCTAGGTGAGCTCTATGCAGAAAACAACCCGGAAGAGTTCGCCCTTGGCAACCATAACATGTGTAGAAACCCCGGTGGCTCACAGGTAACATATATAGCAGTTCACTCCTCAGTCAAAACACTAACGATTCATACCTACATAGCTCTACAGATGTGTTCAAGTTGCTGAATTCAATGTGAACGCCGCTCTAAGTCAATTCAGTGAATTGAGCGGCGTTCACAATGTGAACTTCACATATTGTGCACCGAACTCATAGGAAAATATATTTCCACCACACCAAGTTGACCAACTATATTGTTTCAGCCGGTTCCATTCTGTATCAGTACTGCAGGTGACACAGCTGCCTCCATCCAATACTGCTTCGATTTCCCCGGGTGTAGCGCATGCACTGGAGGATCTGACAGACTTGGCAGTTGTAACAGGTGAATGCACATGCTCTAACACATGTTCTAACATATTCCAACATGTTCTAACATGCATGTACGTTACATTACTTAAACACAAGTTCTAACATATTCTAACATTCTCAAACACAATTGTTCTAACATACTCAAACAGAAGCTCTAACATATGTTCCAACACGCATGCACATTACTGTACAATTAGTGTATGATTTCTAACAACTTCATCATAATTTCAGGAACTCCTGCAAGTACACCGACTACCTATCCAAGTCCAGGACAGACTACTTTTGGCAGTATTGCCCTGACACCTGCTGCCGAGCCGCGGGATGCTAAGAGGGTCGAGCAAGGTAGAAGACAATCGATTGAACAAATGGTTTTTAGAACCATAAGATGGAAATGGACTGATATTGTGAACTTATGTTGATACCCAAGGCTAGAGTTTATATCAAAGATTATGTCACCCCCTGGCCAAGGAAGAGCAAGGTGTGGAGAGAGAGTTTTATATAACACATTTTACTGTTCAATTTCTCTCTACTAACTACTTGCTGCATTGAACAAGTGTGTCTAATTTTGTCTAGCTGATCAGATATACAGTTTCATCACGACTCATCATAACTCATGGAACTCATATCGTGCCCTGCAGAGTACAATTGCAGTCGTGATAACTTTGTTTAGTTCTTCCGACTTCCATATATTATTTAGGAAATATTTTGATCAGAAGAACCCTGGGGCATATATGCCATAGGGATCCCTAAAAAAGTTCAGTATTTACACAGCGTTTACACCAGAGCGCTGTGATTGGCTGAAATTTCTGACGATGGAAAATTTAAGCCAATCACAGCGCAGATTTCAAAAATTTTCTTCCCACGCTACCGTGGGAAAAACTGAAATGGCTTAACTGGTGTAAACGCTGTGTAAATACTGAACTTTTTTAGGGATCCCTATTCCATGTCAAGCCATTGGGCCTTTTGTCAAAGGTGCCCGTACTGAACGTGTGTCTATGAATCTCAAATTCTTTACCTCTCTTATACCTACTATCGGTGGAAAACAGTCTTGTCTGCGGCTATTCATCGAAATCTCAGTGACGGCCGTATTCGTGTTTTACCTGAAATAATTCTGGTGCTATCTGCATCGAACTTAAGATTTAAGATTCGAAAAAGATTCTGAACCAATGAAAATGGCCCATTTTGAACTGAACCAATGTGAAAAGAGGTGGGCAAATGCTTGCAAGTGATTAGCTCTTTTCTGACCCTGCAGGCTGCAATCTCATTGGTTCAGATGATTTTACGAATCCGAAGTATAGAGCAGATTTGTTGGTCACGAAGTTACCCCTTGCCAGCGCTGCTAAGAAAAGGGGATATCACCCCAGTCCTGACGATGGTTCTTGCGTGCAGCTTTTTTTGAAAGAAATGAGAATAGGGTCAGGCTGACAGCTCCAGTCTAACTTGATTGTTATACTTTTTGCTGCCGAAAGTAACACGGTCCTTCCCACCTTGCACATGTATACTATCTGCACAGACCTGTCAGGCCAATGCTCTGACCACAGTTCTTGCGCGCTCCGAGAGAGACGAGAATGGGTCAGGCCAATGCTCTGACAGGCACAGACATGATGACGCTATCGCAACTTGTGGCAGGGAGTAGGGACAGAGAAAAGGTTGAACTTGTCATACTTTCTTTGCGGAGCACGGACAGAGTGTCAGGCGACTCAAAGAAAAGGAAGGGTCTGAAACATAAAAAAGGAAGGGGCCGGGTCACGCTAGGCAACACCACTGCAGGTCAGATAATCAATCCTTTATTGCCCTCTTCTTGGGCAACGGCTTCTTAGAATTAGAAAAGGAGAAAGGAATTGTCAGTGCAGTGTGCACTGCAGTGGGGTATGCACTATGCGCGACATCATGATAGAAGACAGTGCAGGAGGGATCAGAGAAATGAGGTGATATATCATACCCAAAGACAGCAGGAATCCATGGAACAATGGAAAATCAGGGCTATTGGACTAGGCTGGGTCACCGTCATGTATTCACCTATTGATTTGTCATCTTTTGTAATCTGATTGCCCAATAATATATATTCTAGTCATTGCGGTCTATCCCGTCTCCATGATTATGAATCTCCAGATATACTCATTGTTTGGTCTAGCTAGGGCGTCTATGGCCATAATAAGCTCTTTGTTGTGCCCACCACCGCCCTGGATTGCGGTTGGAGTATAAAAGTACCGCCAGATTTATCATATCATATCATTGATTTCATTGAGCCCCTTATGTCGAATATGTAAAGTTAAGCATAATGTTCTAAGATTGAAAATAATTTCTTTCTTACGCTTGACGTTTCTAACATCCTTGATACTGCACCCTTGCCATGCTACGACACCTTTGATAACACCCTTTTACCACTGACCACTTGTAACAGCTTCCCTCTGCAGCAGTAGTGTTGAACATGAGGGTACTGATATGTTTCGTGGTATTCCTTGCCACCGTCTCTGCACTACCTGGATCTCTCCCGGAAATAAAGGCCATCTTCGACAGTAAGTAGGATATGATATACTCTTCACCTGCCTAGAATTATACACATTCACGTTCCAAGAGAAAACTTCTCAAATCCAGAATTTAACTTCTCCACGTCCACGTGCAAAGTACGTAGCTCTTCAAACTTATGCCTTGGGCAGGCAAGAGAGAGAGAGAGATGGGGGACGTGCCAAATAACTAAATCTTTCCCAGAGATTGTCGCGGACGATGAGATGGAATTGACTCCCGGGCAGTATGCTTTCCGGTTAAGGACATTTGTGAGGCATTTCCAAGATGCAGATGAAGATACGTAAGTGCAGAAGTGACTATAATCAACCTCTCTGTTTGTCATCTTGAACGTGGAACAGATGACAGATCGTACCAATTGAAGTTTATCCTAATGGGGTGCCTGATTCAGGCACTGCCTGAACCTCAAGTTCAGGCCACACGGGCAAGTTCAGGCCACGCGGGCATTTCCCCCTATCTGCCCTTTCATTTTGCTATGTTTTCAGGCCTGTTACGGCAGATATGGCCTTAACTATTCGGGAGAAGATGAGGCGTTTGGGAGGTATCAGGAGCGAGGAACCCGAAGATGAAGCAAGCCTAGCACTCGCAAAACGACAGGTAGATTACAGAGAAGAGATTGCAAATTAAGACAGGTATATTACAAATCTTAGAACCGCGAAGAGATCGCAAAGGTGTAGAGCAAGCAGTTGAATCGTATACTGAATAACGTATTAGCATTATCACCCATGCCACTCGTGCTCATAGATCGGACCAAAAAACTGAAACCAATATAATATGTCTATTGTATATCCCTTTTAGATGACGGCTGTATCTCTACGATTGTCTCGAGTTCGTGCACCCCCAGCTTATGATTCCCGGAGCAGCATTGGTCTGAATAAGGCTGTCAACCAGCAAACTTGTGGAAACTGCTATGCTCACACTTGTACGTTTTACTTTTAATTATATCTCCTTAATCATCTGACATGAATACCATACAATTATATTCGGCCTTCATCTATTCATTTGGCCTTCATCTATTCATTTAGTAATATATCTAATACCGCAATACAAATCCGATATTATTCGATTCCCTCCCTCAGTTATTGCCGCCCTTGAGATTGCATACAAAAAGGCTACTGGGAAACTCATCAAGTTCTCTGAACAAGAGCTCACAGATTGTTTTTATTCAGGATGCAATGGTGGGGACTTTAGATACGTAAGTGCAAATAGCTTTTATCATTGTTATCATCTATCATTTCGGTGTAAGTCAACCAACCAAAGAGGTCACACGATTCTCTAGTTATGTGTATAGTGTTGTCTGTTACCACTCGGAACTGACTACAGATATACTTAAATAATTCAGATAATTTTAAGTACCCCCCCCCCACTACAGCTGACAAACCACGTTGGCTTCCTGGATAAGCTGAGTCTGAAGAGTGACTATGGACCTTACAAGAGCACTAACCTAACCTGCCGTACCTCAACTACACCGGACGCTCTCACCGGTCTCAAGGTATACTAATTGTGTGGATGATATCATAGTGGTCACTGGTCTGTATTCACAGGAAACGATCTAAGAAACTCTAACAACAATGATATGTTGTCATGTAGTATTCCCTTTAATTTCTGTTGATGATATATCATAAATATTATATAGGAGACTCATTTTACTTACTATTATTATATTTAGAGCAAAAACTAATTGAAATTAGTTCGCCAGAAAGGTGGCCCATTTTGAACTTACTCCTTCATTTCCGTCACCTTTGAGTTGAGGCTTCAAAGACATTGAGGTATCCGTAAACTTTTCCGCCTTCAACTCAAA
Source organism: Hormiphora californensis (assembly GCA_020137815.1). Taxonomy (NCBI): domain Eukaryota; kingdom Metazoa; phylum Ctenophora; class Tentaculata; order Cydippida; family Pleurobrachiidae; genus Hormiphora; species Hormiphora californensis. Next base: position 5,455,131 of record CM035358.1, read on the forward strand.
GGTGACGGAAATGAAGGAGTAAGTTCAAAATGGGCCACCTTTCTGGCGAACTAATTTCAATTAGTTTTTGCTCTAAATTTGTACTCTTTTTTTGGTCGTTTGAGGTCATTTATGACCTCAAACAACTAAGCTATTTGTCAACTAAAGTGTTCAAATGTAATTCAAATGTACCTGGGTTGTAGGAAACTGATTTGACGAAATTTTCAAAATTCGACGTCGTTTTGACGTCGTGACGTCACACGTGACGTCACGATGACGTAAAAAATTATGACAGACCATTCGGCCAATGAAGCACTAAACGTGTGAAAAGTTTTAAAGGCCATGGTAGTCAAGAACTGAAGTTATTGCACGAAATGTGAGTTTTTATGTGGATTTTCACATCAAATTTTTGAGTTCCGACGCGTTTTAAGGTCTGAAAATGACAAGTTAGAAAAATTTCAATATAGTATCTGAAAGTTCAGACAATTTGCCACTAACGATTTTGCGTCAAATCAGGAATTGGAAAATGTCTTGAGGGTGCTAGAGGCGTTTAAAAATATTTGGTCTGAGATTTTTCAATGACGTCATTTTGTGACGTCATTACGCCCGTCATAGTGGACATTTTCACTTGAAATGCATGCCCCGAACGATTTCCTAACGGATTAAACTTGGTTCAAGTCTCTAGCTAGTATGGTTCGGGCTACAAGTGTTACACAGTGAAGCGTCTATATCTATATAGCTATATATATATATCTGCCTATCCCCACACTGAATTTTCTGTTTTGGGGGTGGTGTCATAACTTGCGACCGGAATGAGCTAGCTACTTGAAATTTTTACCGTCAGTAGAGGTCTATGTGAAGCTTCTTAGTACCGAATTTCAGCCTCCTAGCTCATCTGGTTCCGGAGTTAGGAGGGGTCGAAAAGTGCCAAAATGGGCTAAAACTTCAAAATTGTTATATCTACGCTGTTGGCAAGCGGGCCCACTTTTTCGGGAAAAGTTTTAGGGGGGAGGGGATGGGGCCACCTTTGCGCTTGCCAGCGCAGTGATACTTACTTTGAATATTAGGAGGCCTTGAAAACAATTATACATGTTGTAGTACTCCCTATTATCCAGCGATATAAACCATTTAAATTCATTGCCTATAGGTGCTCAGTGGTGTTGAGATTTCAAGCGCTGATATTGAAAAGGCGGTCGTTGAATACGGGTCTGTTATGACTTGCATGAAATGGGACAGCAAAGCAGGTATAAATTTTATATATTACTAACTCCGATATATATTAACCACACAGTTATGGTAATAGTTTAATCAATCAATCAACAAATCAACCAACCAATCAATCACAATAGTCATGTATATAAAAAATCGAAACAAACAACAATTAGTACTCTTTAGTTGTTTTGTACAAACTCTTTTATTTTATATAACAGTTTTATATAACAGTCTAACTTGGCAACTCTTTAGGAGGAGGATGTTATTTTAAAAAGTATAAGGGAGGCGTGTTCGCTGGAGAACCAATTGAGATGGGTTGTGGCAACGACTGCTGTGACCATGCTGTTCTAATTGTTGGGTAGGTACTGAGACAGTTGGTAACATAGACACCTGGCGCGACCCCGCGTGACCCCCGTGCCAGGTGTCTATGTCACCAACTGAGACAGTTGGTGACACAGTCACCCCTACAATTCCTGCGCGTAGCGTGGCAAAACGAAGCCTCTCTAGAGAGGTGACGGCGCTACTAACTGAAACAGCTGAGCTTCTACATTGGACAGTCATAGAAGTAGGGTCGCAAAGAAATTAATTCACTGTTGCCGCCCTGTTTCTGTAGCTCAAACTATGAAGGTTCGGCAGATCAACGCCCAATAACCATATAATATTTTGCAGGAACCGACCGAATCAGGAAATTCTGGTCCCAGATTGGCTGATAACCAGTCACGTGACCTAAATAACGAGTTCTGATTGGTTCGGTCGGTTCCTGATATTTTGTTTCTCCAGGTATTCGCCCAGCTATTGGATTGTCAGGAACAGTCACGGAACTACTTTCGGAGAAAACGGATACTTCAAGATCAAGAAGGGAATCAACTCCTGCGGAATCGAGGATTACGTTGTGGTAAGAGTTACAGTGCTGCTTGTAGTGGCATTACGGTAATGGTGGATACCGTAATAGCGTGGACTTTGCGTAACATGCAAGTGCTTTTGTAAAAAAACTGATGAACATACATTTGGCAGCACGTCATAGCGTGTTGATTGGCCGAGCTTGCGCATCCTCTTACTGTAATGCAAAACCAAAACGGTTTTTAATTACCGTAATGGCACTACAAGCACCGTATAGTTGCTATATAAACACTTTCAGCCGTTATGATGCTCTTCATTACTATTCCCCTGGAATTAAAAAATAGTTTATAACCAACAACCAACCCTCTCTCTAGGTTATTGATTCGACGAGACGGGGAAGCAAAGATATTTTGGAAAACGGATGTCCCGCAGATAAACCCAAATTTTGTGAAGATATTTACACGTGTGTGCCGGAGGATGAAAATTGTGTCACCCCTAGCAGCCAACGGGTTAGTACTGGGTGTCCTCCACGAACAGTACTAAACTTTTAGATCTCGACTAATTAGGCCTTTTGAGTGTGAAAATTGGAGAGCTCTATTGATTTCGTCCACGAACTACAGAATTAGTGTTGGTTTTTTGTGCTTTGAGTAGGGTTTTAGAGAGGGATTAGTTCCATACTAAAACCCCCTCCACGTGGTACAAGTCACGTGATTTCACGCCCCATTTCACACTGAACCCATATAAGCCCCACTAACCTTGCACTAAAATTTCGACTAAACAGGCTGAGAATTTAGCCAACCCAAAGGCTGTCTAAATTGAAACTAAATTCTATTATTGTGGAAATGCGTTCCCAAAACGACCCCAAAATGACCAAAATGACCAAGGCTGTCTTTGACAATTGACATACATGCTTACATGATGAACTTGAGATATTGAAATTGTTTAAAATTGAAAAAATCATTTATAAGGAACGAGATAAGATAAGAGGGAGAGGGAGAATTCCTTATGTGCATATCCCAGAAATATGAGAGGATATATGAAAGAGTATAGGTAATTAGACAGTACTTCTCAAGATATGTACTAGGGGGCCAAAATGGAATATTGGGGGGGGGGGTCCAGCCCTAAAAAAAGCTAAGCTAACGGCCAAAATCAGGGTACCTTTAGCTTTTTTTAGCTTTTTTTAGCCTTTTTTAGCTTTTTTTAGCTTTTTTTAGCTTTATTTAGCTTTTTTTAGCTTTTTTAAGGCTAAAAAAAACTAAAAAAAGCTAAAAAAAGCTAAAATTGAGTTTTTAGTGGATTCATATAGGTTCGAATCCCGCTGACGCCAAATTTTTTAAACTTTTATTAGGGTAGAAAGGGGTAAAATGGCACACTTTCTAACGTTTTAGGTTCTAAAATACTCAATTTATACAGCAAGAAGAAAAAAAATTATATAGGCTATCCAATGAAACGTTTTCCTTTCAGACGAGCTAAATTTTAAAATCTGAAAGTTTTATTTAATAGCTTAATTAATCAATTCAAAAAGTTTGGTAGGGCTTTTTTTGGAAATTTTGCACTGGGGTAAAATGGTCCAGCCAATAGCATTGCTCGATTTTTATCACGTGCCTGGTGCTGTTAGAGCACTGGGGTAAAATGGTCCATGTTATCTTCAGTAATTTCTGTTCTGCTGGACCATTTTACCCCAGTGTGCTGGACCATTTTACCCCAGTTGGTATCACGTGGTATTGGAGGCTCGATTTCATTGGTCCCAGGGTGAACCATTTTACCCCAGCGAGGGTGAACCATTTTACCCCAGTTTGACTAATTTGACAATTTAATCAACTTAATAGTGGGTTTTTTGAAAAATTTTTATACCAAGTTTTAGAAGGATAAAAACCCTAACTGGCAGTTTTTGCAAAATTAAAATCGGCCAACTCAAACAGAAATTACAGCAGTTTTAAAGCAAAAATTCGGAACAGAACGAGCAGGTCTCCGCTGGAGAAAAAGTCACGTGACTACATGTAATAACTAGGACCATTTTACCCCATACATGTGCCATTTTACCCCGTGTGCCATTTTACCCCTTTCTACCCTATAACGTTTTATAACGTTTTTTGAACTTTTTTAAAACTACAATTTTTATCAAATTTGAATAATATTTTTATCGAAAAAATGTCTCCAGAAAATGGCAGTAGGGGTGGATACAGAAATTGCTATGTATGGACATAAACAGTAGATTATGGTAAAAAAATGTGCAGGAAATGAACAAATGCAGTCAATAGACGTCCGGAAGGATGAAAATTTAATGGAAAAGTGTCAAGATGAATGCTGAAAAAACATAAAAAGTAGGGCTAAAAAAAGCTAAAAAAAGTTATCGACCAAAATCAGGGTACCTTTAGCTTTTTTTAGGGCTGGACCCCCCCCAATATTATACCGGATAGAATTGCCTGTATTATGTTTAACTAGCAAAATCATAGCAAAAGTATCAAAAGTAAGTACATATCTCTCTTATAGTCTCTCTCTCTCTCTCTCTCATTCCCTCTCTCCTAATCTCAGTCCCCCCTCTCATTCTCCCCTCTCATTCCCTCTTCTCTCCCAAACTCATTCCCATGTCTCATTTAATTCATGTATAGGTGCTCATGGTGTTCGAATTCAGAAAGGAGGCCTTGAACATTTACAGTTAGCCTATTATCCAGCGATATAAACCATTTAAATTCATTGCCTATAGGTGCTCAGTGGTGTTCGGATTTCAGAAGATGAGATTGAAAAGGCGGTCGTTGAATACGGGTCTGTTATGACTTGCATGAAATGGGACAGCAAAGCAGGTATAAATTTTATATATTACTAACTCCGATATATATTAACCACACAGTTATGGTAATAGTTTAATCAATCAATCAACAAATCAACCAACCAATCAATCACAATAGTCATGTATATAAAAAATCGAAACAAACAACAATTAGTACTCTTTAGTTGTTTTGTACAAACTCTTTTATTTTATATAACAGTTTTATATAACAGTCTAACTTGGCAACTCTTTAGGAGGAGGATGTTATTTTAAAAAGTATAAGGGAGGCGTGTTTGCTGGAGAACCAATGGTGATGGGTTGTAAGGCCAATTGCTGTGACCATGCTGTTCTAATAGTAGGGTAGGTACTGAGACAGTTGCAGTAACATAGACACCTGGCGGGACCCCGCACGACCCCTGCGCCAGGTGTCTATGTCACCAACTGAGACAGTTGGTGACGCAGTCACCCCTACAATTCCTGCGCGTAGCGTGGCAAAACGAAGCCTCTCTAGAGAGGTGACGGCGCTACTAACTGAAACAGCTGAGCTTCTACATTGGACAGTCATAGAAGTAGGGTCGCAAAGAAATTAATTCACTGTTGCCGCCCGGTTTCTGTAGCTCAAACTATGAAGGTTCGGCAGATCAACGCCCAATAACCATATAATATTTTGCAGGAACCGACCGAATCAGGAAATTCTGGTCCCAGATTGGCTGATAACCAGTCACGTGACCTAAATAACGAGTTCTGATTGGTTCGGTCGGTTCCTGATATTTTGTTTCTCCAGGTATTCGCCCAGCTATTGGATTGTCAGGAACAGTCACGGAACTACTTTCGGAGAGAACGGATACTTCAAGATAAAGAAGGGAATCAACTCCTGCGGAATCGAGGATTACGTTGTGGTAAGAGTTACAGTGCTGCTTGTAGTGGCATTACGGTAATGGTGGATACCGTAATAGCGTGGACTTTGCGTAACATGCAAGTGCTTTTGTAAAAAAACTGATGAACATACATTTGGCAGCACGTCATAGCGTGTTGATTGGCCGAGCTTGCGCATCCTCTTACTGTAATGCAAAACCAAAACGGTTTTTAATTACCGTAATGGCACTACAAGCACCGTATAGTTGCTATATAAACACTTTCAGCCGTTATGATGCTCTTCATTACTATTCCCATGGAATTAAAAAATAGTTTATAACCAACAACCAACCCTCTCTCTAGGTTATTGATTCGACGAGACGGGGAAGCAAAGATATTTTGGAAAACGGATGTCCCGCAGATAAACCCAAATTTTGTGAAGATATTTACACGTGTGTGCCGGAGGATGAAAATTGTGTCACCCCTAGCAGCCAACGGGTTAGTACAGGAGCATGTTACAGTTGGACCCCGATTTACCGGCACCCTCGGGAAAAAGGGTTATGTCCGTTAAATTGGGGCGTCCGCTAAATCGGTGTCAAATACTCTTAATTTCTTATATCGGGGGAAGAATGAAGATTAACCTTGCCGTTAAATCGGGGTCCGACTGTTTAGATAATCCTGTTATTATAGGTAGCACTGGAACTAAGGGATTACGAAGAAATGCTTGAGGCTGATCTTGCGGAGATGAAACTGAGGAACAAGGTTAAACTTGAAAAGAGGTGTGCCGATATGTCGGCTACTCGTTGTGCTCAATACAAAACTAGGGGACTGTGTTCGAATCCAGCTTATGCTAAGAGGTGTCCGGTAACTTGTGACGTGTGTGCTGAGGAAGAGGAAGAAGAGGAGGAAGAGAAAGAAGAGGAAGAGAAGGAAGAGGGGAAAAAAGGGTGTGCCGATATGTCGGCTACTCGTTGTGCTCAATACAAAACTAGGGGACTGTGTTCGAATCCAGCTTATGCTAAGAGATGTCCGGTAACTTGTGACGCCTGTGCTGAGGAAGAGGAAGAAGAGGAGGAAGGGGAAGAAGAGGAAGAGAAGGAAGAGGGGAAAAAAGGGTGTGTCGATACGAAAAAGGGTACTATTTGTGCTCAATACAAAGCTATGGGATTATGTACTAAGAGTTCACAAATTGCTAAATGGTGTCCGGTAACTTGTGACGCCTGTGCTGAGGAAGAGGAGAAAAAAGTGTGTCAGGATAAGAAATCAGAGTAAGTTAGAAAATGTTTCTGAAGTTAATTATCTTGTCCGCACAATACGTTATTCCAGATAGCCAAACTTAAACTCTCTACAGCTGTGATAAGTGGGCGAAGAATTACGGTTGCGATAGGGTGAAAGAACTATGCCCAGTGACATGTGACACGTGTGCTGATGATGAAGAAGCCTTGGAACCGAAGAGCAGTGAAATCGAGGGACAGTGTTATCCACTCAAAATTGAAAATGGTACAGTTAAACCTGCATTTTAAACCGGACGGATAATTCCCGCGTATTTCATTTTTAAATACAGTGCACCTCGCACCTGGATTTACTGTCTTCTAAATCTAACTCCCAAACCTAACCTTACTTCCTCCCTCAGCTAGTACAGGCAGCAGAATGTTGAATCCAGGTGACAACCTAAAATTCAGATGTAGGCCGGGATACATTGCAACGGGCAGTGCCTCCTGTCTTATCCAGAATGTATTCACCAATGAAGCAGGCGATGCTCGACTTACACCTGAATGTTTAAAGGTAACTTAGTTATTAATTAAGTACTAATTATACACGCCATACGCCCAATCAACGTCCTTTTGTGTTTTGTCATAGCTCGAATCTTAATCAATCGAACAAACGAGATGTACTCAGTAGCATGAAAAACAAATTCCTTCTCGTTCAGTAAGGGTTGAGTTCTCCACCCGTTACTCAAGTTTTTTCATGATTACAATCTTCCTCTTATTCTTATGGTTAACTCCCTAGCACACACCTGCCAATTGTTTCCCCTACCAGGTGGACACATCTAACACCTTCACCGGAAGCGGGGAAGACTACGCTGGTACTACTAGCACCACTATCACTGGGAAAACGTGCATGAACTGGAACAAATTGGTACTCGAGGGTAAGTCACACGTGCAGTACTAAACAGGAACCGACCGAATCAGGAAATACTGGTCCCTGATTGGCTAATAACCAGTCACGTGACCTGAATAACGAGTTCTGATTGGTTGTTTACTTGTTTCGGTCGGTGCCTGGTACTAAATCAATCACTTTCATCATTGATTTTGCTCGGGGATCACGTATCATGTTTCTCAAATTGAACTTGCTATAGGATAAGGATCACGTATCATGTTTCTCAAATTGATCTTGCTATAGGATCACGTTTCTCAAATTGACCTTGCTATAGGATCATGTTTCTCAAATTGATCTTGCTAGAATGACCGTCCTCTACAGGAGAGTTGTATGCTGAAAGTGCACCTGGAGTATACGAACTCGGAAACCATAACATGTGCAGGAACCCTGGAGGAAAGGAGGTAAGTGCAGTCTCTTAATTGAGAAATCGGAAGAATGATTTGAAAGTTGGTCTGGATTTAAATACAAATAACTATACTAAGTTAGACGTGATTGAGGAGTGAGGAAGTTAGCGCCTTGCTTAATCGGGAGCAATATTCTATTAGTTTCAACATAAATAAATACTATTATAATAGTTCTTCATAAATAAAATATCATAAATAAGATACTTACATTTCCTTCTTCAGGCGGTACCTTGGTGCTTTGCAGAGGGAGACACAACTGCGGAAGCTACTGTCAGCTTCTGTTTCAATTACCCCGGGTGCGACAAGTGTACTGGTGCACCGGATAGGAGGAGGGACTGCAGTGTCGCGTAAGTCATCTTAATAATCCTTGTTATATGTTCTAACTCTCGGCCCTTTACGGGCGCCCGAAACACTGTCTTATAGCCAGGCAAAATAATCCGATAGAATGAGAATTACTAACCAGTTTAGTTTTGCAACTAGAAACTGACACAATTTGGAGATTTTTCGGAGAGAGATACCTTTTACACCACTATCAACAAATACCGGGGGAAACATAGTCTTTTGATATTCTTCCCATTAATTCAAGATCTTCAGCCAAAAAATAGAACAATCCCTGCAGAGCTCAGTGTAAATATGTTGACACATCAACTAGCAACCAGACAGAATACTTCTGGACGAACTGCCATGCTACCTGCTGTGCCGCTGCTGGGTGCATCTAGATGAGAGATATCTAACGGAATAATGATAGCACCTGAGACCTAGTGAGGCTCCTTGAAGAGTACTACATACTGATCTGGGTGCTGCACTGATATATGGAAACAATGGTTGTCACGATCGCCATCAGATGGAAACGGACTGAAAAACTGAATAACTTTACTGTTATTTGCATGAAAATATAAGAGCCGATGTTGAAGAGACGTTACTTAATTATTTTTTTACATCGTTGCTGCATTAACAAAGTGTATAATATATGTTTTCCGGGGATACAGGAAATAGCATTTGACACACACAGCTACTGCAAACCATGAGTTTAGTAGATAGCTTGGCACGGGGAAGTTAAATACGAATGTGCAATAGCACTTGCTCACCCTTCACCCTCATCCAATTGTAATGCAAACACTGTTTTCCAGTTGTCCTCATGCCCAAAATGATGGTATTGTTTGTTGGTTTTCATCATCCGTCACATACTGTTACATAATTAGCAGCCACATATGATAACCTCAAGAGTCATGCGGCATTGGTGTATACCGCCGCCATCTTTATAATCGGTTGTAACGACCGCCCTACTACTACTGCTCTGTTATGATGAGATCACACAACAACAAACACGGAATTGGGACAGACCTGTGAACTACCTACATCATCATCATCACCATGGTCTTGCCAATAAGTTTTAACTGTTTTCCTGATGCACCAACTACGTTACATGTGCAGCACCTCGAGCCAAAAAACTCATTGGGGGATCTGATAAATTTGTTAGTGACCTGACAGGTTTGCACTTTGAACTGCCACCCCTAATACACCACCCCCGAACCCACAACTGCCGATATCGGGGTTATGACGCATTTACACCACACACACTTTCGTATACGTTAATTTGTCTGTGTTTGTCTGACTGGTTGCCATAGCAACAACTGGCTCTGTCTATGTCTGGTATAGAGTGCGGTTCCGCTTATATGATCTTTGCTCTCTTTTTATTTCTCTCTGTATTGAGAAAAGTATATTATACACGTACTATAGAGTGGAAGCTTATTATTCGAACTTGGCCTAAACAATTTGTTTCTTTTTAATTACTTCACTGTATCCATGTCTCCTCCCAGATTGCAATTTCCCAGCTTTTAACACACGGAAGTCACATAGTGCTTTACAAAGGGGCAATTGTGTCTACATGCATGGTGAATGGTCTATACGTAGTCTTCTACACAATTAAATAACGTAATCGTAATGGCCCGGAAGTGGTCCACCCTCTGTTGTTCAAGGCAGTAATTAGTAATGGCACAATTGTAGTCGATCAGCTGTTGATAGGTTTTTATGTTTTGAATTCCCTTTTTCCAAAATGCTTTAGGGACCAGCTTATAAAAAGTACCCGTACTTTTTGTAGATTGCTCTGTCTGAGAATCTGAGATTCCTCGTACTATTCCTAATTTACTTTTGGGGACACCTATCACTGATCTTTTATTAACTCTGAGTGATGACCATGTGACATAATTTAGCTCTTAGGTCGTTCACTAAAATGAATGTACATACGTCATACACCACAACAACAAACAATATATGCCCTTGTCCCTGGCCTAGTAGTAGCAGTGAGACAAATTAGTGTGTTTACTTAGTGTTGCATTTGTTTACGATTGTCGCCTACTACCAGCTATTTGGAGGTATAGTAGCAGTGTACACTTGTTCAAGGGTCTCAAACTTAGGTAGCAGTGCTATACACTTGTTCAAGGGTCTCAAACCTGTATTGTTAGAGTAACTAACACTAAGTACTGAGGGGTCTCAGAAATTCTAAGCCCCGAGTTCTAAGCAAGGTCGTCGTTGTCCTATCTGAGCGCTACTATATAGTGTGGTAGACGGAAAACTGCCTCTCTATACCATTCTATAGAGCGATATAGTACACCGATTAGGTGTTTTTCAACTTTGCTCTCAGTAGTTTAAAGCAGATCTAGTTTTTCTGCTTCACAATAGATCTATAGAGTTTCTGCACTTCTGCAGTACATGGAATCCACGTCGTGGATAGGCCACAGAAATTGGCCACAGAAACCTTTGAATCTGAGTTTTGTATTGTCAACTGCATTAAGTCATATTAACTTGTTCAGCTTGAACTGCTTTATTGTTTGATACTTTATAATACCTCAGTACCATATACCATATCTATATTGTATTGCCAAGTAGCAGGAGTCACTTGCTTTGTTCGACCCTCTCTCCGACATAACAAGGAGACACCTTGGTGACATAGACGCCTCACGCCAGGTGTCTATGTCACCAAGGAGACACCTAGGGTAGCTCCTATCTAAAGTAACCAATATATATCTCTGACAACAGTTTGCAGCAATAAAGGCAAACTACGAAAAGATCCAACAACAGTAATATTTTTACTACAACGACAAGCGTACTTGACGCTTCTATAACTTAATGACAGGCAAATATTGGTGTGTCCTCTTACTACTTACACTAGTCCAAGTAAGTAAACATAATAACCACCCGAAACATTTAAGGTTTTAGTTCTCATCCTGATACTCTAGCTCTCCACATCAAGGATGAGAACTAAAACTAATTTTTCCATCTGCATTCCGCCATATACCCGTTCACACCCGAAACATACTAACCACCAGAAACATATTAACCACCCGAAACATTCAAACCCACAGAAAATATTATAGTGCAGAGTGATGATTGTCTGGAAATACAGTACAATCATAACTATTACATTAGATCAGAGCCATATATCTTCACAATGCCATTGGTTCACAGCAACCAGATGCCTCATTTGAACCTTAATATAATACTTGGCTCCATTGCAACCTATTCTCGCTCCGCGAAGAATAGGCTCCCGGCCTGTGGACAGCAAGAACTCACGTGCGCGCGATGTAAAGCAAGTTTTCAGCAGTGGGACTATAAAATCGCGCGCGATATACTGTTTTAGCAGGCATTTTTAGCCAACATAGCACTACCAAAACCCCAATTACCGCCTCAATTGGCACTTTGATGTATCGGCGGGTATTTTCCCATACTCACAAGGCCATGACGATTCACCCAGTACCCGCAGATTGTCCCAGGACCGAGTAGGAGCTTGCAGCCAGGTCTTTAAAGAATTGCTCATGTTTAGCGTCAATTTTGACCCATTATTCCTCAAATGCTGATATTCGCGGGTATTTTCCGTAAAACTAGAGACAATTATCTGCCAGGAGCAACAAACGAGATGCAAATCGGTTCAGTAGTTCCTTGCAGCCAGGTCTTTGAAAAAGTTTGCTCTCAAATCAATAACGCGCCGGAGGCCTAGATGTGAGATCGATCTCGGTCGCTGCGCGACCTCGATCTCACTCAGGCATCAATGTGGCCAAATATAATACGCTGTCAGACACTAAGCAACCTATGTTTTGCAGAGGAATGTTCTAGGGCAATTTGTTCCGCCAGACGATGGTGAGGGCGCTGGAGGGAGTTGTAACTCGGGGGAGATCGAGGTAGATAGCAGCTGCAGTGCGTGTAGTGCGGGAACGTACGCAGACACAACTTCAGATCCCCAGACATGTAAAACGTGTGAACTTGACACGTGGAGGTAAGTGGACAAGGCTGTTTAATAAACAGTGTTTATGTACGTCACAGTTGCTTAGTTGCTACTTGCTAGGGAACACAGTTGCTTAGTTGCTAGGGAACGAACGCGGGCCTTATGTCACAGTTGCTGAGTTGCTAGGGAACGCAGTCTTTATGTCACAGTTGCTTAGTTGCTAGGGAACGCAGTCTATCGTACAGTTGCTGGGGATTATGCTTTAGTTACAGTTGCTATTTGCAGGAAATTTCGAAACTGCTTCGAATCTGGCAAACGTACTTTTTACTCGTTATTTAATTAAACCATGTTTCAGTGCATCTTCAGCGGCAGAATGTACTGCTTGCGGGACTGACCTTGGAACCGTTGCCACCGGAAGTACCTCTGCGGATGCATGTGTCAGTAAGTTACCATGGTTACACTGTGTTATGATCCCATTGTTACCATGGTTACCGCTAATCAGTATCCATGGATACGTGCCAAAGTCCTTATTACAATGCACCTATTATAATCTCCCAAACTTCTCCACAGCGATATGTACCATCCCAACGGTTGGTTTCGCAACCCTGAACCCGGAGTCCCGGATCGAAAACTCGGGGACTGTTACAATGACGTGTAACAGTGATGAAGGGTATGCATATGGAGGGGGAAGTACTGCCAATGTGGCATGTACTAACGGGGCGACCAACAATAACTTCCCAGCATCTTGTAGAAGTGAGTATGTTTATAGTCTAAAGCATCTTGCTGATATTGCAGAAGTAAATACAGTTTTGAGACCCGGTTAGGTGAGATTTGACTGTATTTTTTTTTTCTTTCTACGGCTGATCCCTATAGTCCCTTCGGCCTTCACTCGAAAACCGCAAGTAGGCCATGTGCTGACCTCCTTATCGTTTTTACCATCGTTTTTGCCATCGTTTTTAGGATGTGTAGAACGCACTCTTAGAGTGCGTTCTACACATCCTAAAAACGATGGCAAAAACGATGGTAAAAACGATAAGGAGGTCAGATTTGACTGTATTTTTTTTTTCTTTCTACGGCTGATCCCTATAGTCCCTTCGGCCTTCACTCGAAAACCGCAAGTAGGCCATGTGCTGACCTCCTTATCGTTTTTACCATCGTTTTTGCCATCGTTTTTAGGATGTGTAGAACGCACTCTTAGAGTGCGTTCTACACATCCTAAAAACGATGGCAAAAACGATGGTAAAAACGATACAGACAGAATATATGTTAAAGTATGAATCTCTCTTTTCTTCCCCTGCCCCCTTACGTGACTGTTGTCGGTGCACTAGGCACAACTGGAACATGCCCCAACATATTCTATCTGTGTGTATCGTTTTTACCATCGTTTTTACCATCGTTTTTTAGGATGTGTAGAACGCACTCTTACATTTCTAAGTCGCTAGCTGATAATTACCTCTTCTCCAATTTACTAATTATCTAATTTACTAATTATCTCCTTTAACAGAAATGACGATCACAGCGGCGTCTACAGCTGTCAAAGTGGGTACAAGCGGTCTCATCACGTGTACCGCTACGGCATCTGACTCTGGAACAGCCGTCCTGTGGTACAAGAATAATGCAGCACTGACCAGCGATGACTCATCCTATACCATCACCACACCAACTGCTTCTGAGAATAGTGGGGTGTACACCTACGCCTCAACTCTGACTATTCTGAACTTTGCTGCTGATGATGCGGATGTGTATAGTTGTAAGGTGGATTATGCAGATCCGATTCTTGATGAGCCGTCTGGTGACGTTTCACTTGCCATTCTAGGTAGGCCATAGGTCTATGCCTCGTGTATGTCAGGCCATGTACTATAATAAAGCTCGTGTATTGTATACCAGGCCATGAAAGTGATTCATTTCCGGTGTGTTCATGTCCATTAGAAACAGTTTAATAAACAGAGCGAGATTTGGAATTGTTACTTTGCTTTATATATATAGCAATTGAGATCCATTAGAACCAATTAGGTAGAACGTCGGTAATTATAAGAGATCAGAACTCCTTTAAGAGCTTCTATAGATTATATATTGTCTCTCGAAGAAAGAAAGATCGACAACTGTATGCCATGGGAACGGATGTTGTTTTTCTGAAACCACAAGATCCGATAACATGTCCTACCCTCACGCACACACAGATATCACGCTGGATCCCACGGCCGCTATTTTCAAGACCGCAGGAGAGGGAGTTGGCCTGACGTGTAAACTTAATGTCGACACATGCCTATCCCACAAGGAGTATAGCGTGGACAAGTGACGGCGAATCGGTAAGTGGTTTTAAGGAATAAGACTCAAGTTCAGTTCAGTATGGATGTAATATAGGTCCCTAAAAATTTAGGAGAGACCGTGAACAAGTTCATGTAATTATTGTAGGCTCCCATGAACAAGAATCTGAAATATCGCTACCAAAAATCATAATAATAAATATTTCCCCCTTGATTTCAGATCTCAGATGCGTCAGAGTCAACGGATGACACATATTTCTCAAGTGTGCTCTCCATGAGCTCACTGACACTTGATAAAACAAGTAAGTTGGCCATGTTTATCGAGCTAAACGCTGCTATGCGATCATTGTCGATTGATATCGGTGATATAATGTGTAGTTTCTAAACAATTACACAAATGAAGTCATGTTCTACATACGTCACTAACACTACACCAATATCCATCTTGTTAACTCCCACAGGTATCTACACGTGTGCGGGCACGTATACTAACACAGCGGGGGACGACACCCAGACGGTCAGTGGGACATTTGATCTGACGGTCAGGGGCTGGGTAACGAACCCCACTAGCCAGGTGTTCAATACTAACAGCGGTGATGACCTCACTGTATCTTGTGTAGTGGAGGGCGAGGGGGAAGCCACTATCACATGGTAAGAGTTGTAAATCACCATGGTAACAATCTGGGGAGATAGTTGTTACCATGGTAACTAAAATTCTTCTCGTGATTGTAATTTGTAATCAAACGATTCTCTGCAGGATAAAGACGGTTGATAGCACCGACACAAACCCAACAGGAACTAAAACCTACGATTCAGACAAGAAACAGACAACCAGTACCCTGACATACTCTAGTGCCAGTGCAGATGACAGTGGGACCTACAAGTGTAGTGCTGACTTTAGTGGGACGGCCGTTGAAAGTGAAGAAGCGACCATAAGCGTCATTAGTAAGTAACCATGACAACCATATCAGTGGCAACAATAAGTAACCATGGCAACCATGTATTAGTAACATCTTAGGGGCAAACTAGTGTTGCAACACACCCATAAACCAGACAATAATTAAACACATTTTTTCCCTGCCCGGGTGATTGCCTTCGGCAATCACCCGGGATGATCTTTTTAGCACGCACGTGCTAAAAAGATCATTCAGGGTTTAGAAATCAGCAGATTGTGTAGTTAACTAAAAGTGTCCGTCCGTCACGGACAACGTCTAACAACAAGTCTGCTCCTTCATAAAACTTTCATCTCACGCTTCGTTGATTCAACAAAGGAAATGATTAACACACATTGTGGCACGCAATTACTCGCTGATAGCACTTCCAACTATCACCTGAAATCACTTTGGGCGCCCTACAGCTATGCTATGAAGTGATAGAACGTCTTCCAAGCATAAAACATTGAAACTACTGTCACACTAGTGACTCGAGTTGAGATGCGGTTAAAGTTGAAGCACTTGGTAACCAACTGGGGTCTCCTAAGCATTTGCCTTGGTTACCATAGGAACTGCTTTGGTTACCATAGCAACTGCCTTTGGTTACCATAGCAAATCACCTAGTTACCTTAGTAACCAACATTGCATCAGCCAAAAAATGCTCTTTGAGCACAAAATTCATCAGGAAATCCAGTTTTGAAGCTTATTCATCAATTTAATTCCATTTGGCAGGGAAACACCGCATTATGAATACATAATGCAATAATTCTTGTTACTTTTTAGCGGTTGGGATCAGCGAGAACCCGAGTGCAGCAGCGTTCCTAGTTGACGAAAAGGCGACACTTTCCTGTAAGGTTCTCAACCCTACAACCCTTGCCAGCGCTCCTACCATCACATGGATGAGGAAGGTGCTGGGTAGTGATGCAGCAATACCTGATACTGGCTCGGGAAGTTTTGATGGACAGTCTCCTACTGCCACCGCTACACTCACCTTCAACAGGTACATACATTGGGAATACACTATACATCGGGAATACACTATTATACATTGACGAATGTATAAAACCATTGACGAATGTATAAAATTGTACAAAGCGGTATCTCATATCTAACAATTCCACCTTTAGTGCTGTGTTATCGGATGCGGGAGAGTACTTCTGTAAGGCGACCTACACTGTGGACGGAGTTGCCCTGGTAGAGTCCAGTAACACTGCCCAACTATACATCCGAGGTAGGAATCCAATGGCAGTGATTCACACATTGTTCTATTCGCACCCTTTGTTATTAACAGAACAGCTTCTCTTTTGGGAAAGATACATAGAAACAGTCATACTCCGCCTGCTTTAAATCAGAAACCGACAGAATCAGGAAATACTGGTCCCTGATTGGCTGATAACCAGTCACGTGACCTAAATAACGAGCTCTGATTGGTTGTTTACTTGGTCCGGTAGGTTCCTGCTTTAAATATCTCAATTACTTTAGAGCTAACGACGGCCCTCGCAACATCAACACTGGTAAAGTTAGCAGACGCCACAACAGCAGCCTTCACCTGCAAGTACTCGGGAGACGAGGCTACAGGGGTAACTTGGAGTTTCGGAGGCAGCACCACACTCCCTGATGGGTGGACGAAAACTGATGTAAGTTAGAAGACAGATGGGGGTTAGGGACTATAAGGGTACTACCCATTGAGTAGCAATTGGGTTGTGTTTTGACTCATGAGACACGCCTCTGCTGCAGATTCATTACTCAAGCCAGGGTTCGAAATGTAACACGCAGGTTCAAATCATGTGGATAATTTGAAATGTAACATCTGTTTTTTAGAATTCCTATGACGACACCAACGACAATTGGGAGACGACCCTGGCTGCGACAGGTCTCACGAAAACCAGCGGTGGAGATGTAAAGTGTAGCTTTGCATTCTCCGTGGGCAGTGCCATTGAGTCTACATCCAGCCTTGTTGTGCATTGTGAGTGTATTGTTGTTAGATCGTGAAATATGTCTGACCATGGGTTTCTTAGACTTTGCAAAGAATTCAAAGTATCATTTAACAACACATTACAATCATCCTCCTCCATTGTACATATAACATCAACTCATTAAACTAACAACCCCCTATCAATAGCGATCAAGGCCCTTCCTGCTGAGACAATATCCGGGGACGCGTCCCAGGCAATCACCTGTGAGTACAGTGGAACTGATGAACCAGGAAGCGTATCATGGAAGGTGGGGGGAAGTGTTGTGTCAGATAGTGATACAGGCATTGCTATAACAGAGGGGACACTGTCAGCAGGAAAGGACAGGTATGTGTACACTATTGAAACCTTTTGTATAGGGACATAGGGTGTCATGTTTGTATACGAAAACTTGTCCAGATCCTCTTTTAAATGAGAGAGAGAGAGGGAAAAGCTTTTCCGTACATATGGAAAGTTAGATATATCCGTATGTAATGGTTTCAGAACCCTTTTCTGTGTCCCCTCCAAAAACCTATACCCACATCCCTAGTGTGAAATCAGTATTTTTCAACTCTCTTATAACTCTCTGCAACTCTCTAACCCATACACATCCCCAGACAAGATATCTTGACGATCAGTGGTAGGACAGAAGCTGATGCAGATAAGGAGATTACCTGTACCTACTCCTTCACCAACCCCTCTGATACCCTAACTGCCACCACCAAACTCATCTTTAGAGGTAAGCCACATGTAGACTGTAGACCCCCTCCCATTTATCACCATGGCAACAGAGGTAAGCCACATGTAGACCCCCTCCCATTTATCACCATAACAACATGCCATGGAAGTATACTCCTTCTTGACTATTTAATCTGTATAAAACGTAGTTGGAACTTGGAATTGATTTTTCGTGATCCATTCAATCGACAATTTATTACCTCTCATTATATCCCAGAAAAACCAAATTAACACTGTAATCTATCTCTAGGTATGGTGGATACCCTCCCGGCTGCGATCTACAACACTGGTGGCTCCTCAGCTCTCAGCTGCTCCATCGGAGTGGGACAAAACAACGATGCACCCTCTGGAACCTCTTGGTAAGTATATTCAAAATTAAACAACTGTGGTGAAAAGTGGAGAGTGGTGGTGAAAAGTAGTGAAAAGTGGTACTCACATGATCTGTTATTCTTGGTTTCAAGCTCAGTTCAGCTGATTTATTCTACTGGCAGCTGTGAACGGTTAAACTTCCTACTTCTTATCGATTTTGTTTGATTATCTGAGCTCCTGACCTGCACCGTTTGTAACGGTGATTTTTGTACACACTCTGCTTTGATGGAGAAGCACAGCAATGCTTTCACACAGTGGTGTGAGAGTAATGGACTGACAGATGAAGCATGTCCCTCAGCGAGTGTGATGAAGGCAGTAGAGTGTCTGCTAAATGATGCTGCGTGCCAGAGCCACGGTAACAATTTTGATTCATCAAGAGTTACTGCAGCTAAACTCAACACGAAGAATAAGCCTGAGTTGATAAATATGATCCAGAATTATGCTTGGTTTTGTCACATGGTGGTCCTGCCATATGTTGTGGAAGTGGACGCTAAGTTGTTCAAAGATACGACACAAAAGCTGGAGGAAACAGAGAACAAGCTGGAAGAGGTCACAGGGAAGATCAACTCCATGCAAGAGACCGTTATTAAGTCTCAGGAAGCGTTGTTATCTTGTCAAGAGACGGTGATAACTCTCCAGGGCTCTCTCCTCTCTGAGAAGAGCAAGAAGATTGAAGAGACGATGTCTTCTGTCAAAGAAGAACTGAAGGGCTATGCAGCAGTTGTGAAGAAGAGCTGCACTGCCTTGCTTGCTCCTAGGAAGCTACAAGCAGCCATGGTGAAGGCGTCCAGTGTGGAGGACAGGTCCAGCAACCTGATTTTCTACGGGTTGGAGGAGTCTGTTGGAGAGGAGAAGACTGAGGATGTTGTTCTGAATTTTTTGGAACACACAAACGAGAAGCCGAAACTGGTAAGCTGTAGGAGGCTTGGTGAGAAGAAGGAAGGGAAGAAGCGGCCTGTCAAGGTGGTACTTCACAACCGAGATATGGTACGCTCCATTCTGGCAAGGTCTGGGATGCTGAGGGAAGTGGAGGGAATGGAAGATGTTTACATTTGTCCAGATAGGACTGTTGAAGAGAGAAGTGAGAGAAAGAGACTCGTTTCTAAGTTGAAGCAGCAGAGAGAGACTGAGCCACACGTTAAGTGGGGTATTGTGAGAGGTAGTGTGATTAGAAGAGATGAGAAAAAATGAGACAGACAATTCATATTAATTTCTATACAATATTATTTGATTTAGAGTGTTTCCGCGGTGTAAGCGCTCATTCGGTGAGCCTGCCTCGTTCTTGTGGGTACATGATATTGTTTCAGTATTCATTTGAACGTTCAAAATCAAAATCAAATGGAAACCTTATTTAGCATAATATATCCTTTTAGCACACTAATATTCCTAACTCTCAATCTCCCTCAGGACATATGACGGAAATGCCCTGTCCACTGGGGGGATATACTCCATCTCAACAGACAGCTCCGTGGCCAACGGAAAGTTTTCCAGCACCCTGACTATCAGTGGAATTACAAACTCCGCAGAAGCAGCGGGGGCCTACACATGTCAATTCACTGTATCTGGTGACAGCACAGAGTACAAATCTGTAGGGAATGTGGTTGTACGACTGGTAACCATCACACCCTCTGATAACCCTGTATATTCCTACACTAATGCCGAGTTCAAGATGACGTGCACATTGGACGCGAGTGATGCCACCACTGGTGTCACCTGGACGGGTCCTACCAATGTTGATGTTACGGGCGTGTCTGTTGATACCAACAACTACATCCTGAAACTGACAACCCCAACATCCGCTGCTAATGGTGCCTACACGTGTGCGTTCGGGTTTTCAGCCGGTGAAGCGGGTGATAAGCCCAGTGGAGAGTTTAAGGAGGTGAACATTAACCTGGTTACCATGGTTTCCCCAGCAACCGTTTACACAATCGGTGGAGGGGAAGTAGTAACTTTGACATGCGATGTGACGTCACCCTCTCAGATAACTCTACAATTCAAAATCACCGCTACGGATGATGAAACAAGCCTGGTTTCAGCAACGAGCACAAAACACGAAAACTCCAAGACAACTGCGACCTATGCAGTAACTGTTAACTCTGCTAGTGATATTGCCAAGTCGTATGGTTGTCAGAAGAGTGACACTGAGTACAGTACAACCAGCACCGCCATCTCTCTCATCGCCATCACGGATGACTTTGATGCTGTGACATGGGGTAGTGATGGGTCGACCGTCACACTACAGTGCTCTGCACCCGTTATTGCGGATATCGCAGCACCCACCATAGCCTGGTATAAGGGCAGCAGCCCTGCCCAGGAGACAGCTGAGGAGTCAACTGCAGATGGGATGTTTGTTAGCAAGTTACCGGTGGCCGTTAGTAGTAGTACTGATGGAGCGAGCTACAAGTGTGTGGCGACTTGGTCCGAGCTGAATGGAGGCAGTGATGTCACCAGTGACGTGACGGAGATCAAAATGAATAGTAAGTGTGCCTTTGCAGCTTGTTTGAACCTCCCGCGCCGCGCCCAGAGGGTTAGAACATAACAAGTGTGTCCTACTGTCTATTGTAGCTCAGATATTATGATCATTCTGTGTCCTGTGAGAATTAATCTATAAAAACAATAGACATGAAATGGTTTTAACACCACCTCCCAGAAATGACGGCTACAACAGCCTACGCGATCAAGGCAGCAGGAGAGTCCCAGGACTTTGTGTGTAAAGCTACTGCAGTCAGCACGGTGGACATCAAATGGAGAAAGCAGACTGGTGTCACTGATGGAAACCCGGTTTATGAGGTACTATACAATCTTTTAGATCTTTAGAATCTTTGATATGATGTCAATTTCTGTTGTCTGGACAGTCTATCAGCTCTCATACTTGACCATTGCAGTGTGACTTCCGTTGCCATGTGACTGTAACATAACAACAACATCTCTCTCTCCAGGATCTGACATCTAAAGCAACGCAAGCAGCGTACAACACTGGTGATAACACCAGGACGACCACCCTGTCCCTGACCAGCCTTGCTAACAGCGATAGTAGTGACAGTATCGAGTGCTATGATGCTACCGTGGGAATTAGTGCTACACAGGAGCTCAACGTTGTTGGTATGTGTGCACTGCGTATTTAAAGAGAGACACGGTGGACCATTTCCCTCGCTGCACACTGTGCAGCGAGGGAAATGGTCCACCGTGTCTCTCTTTAAATACGTAGTTGACGAGTAAATGATAGAAATTGAAGTAAAATTCAACATCCAATTTATCTAAACTTCTCCCCCCCCCCCCTCAGAGATATCAGGAATTGCGGCGACTGGTTGTGAGGCAAATGGGGGAGCTATATTCACATGTATTGCCTCCGTTTTTGACAAAACTCCCACAGTTGAATGGTACAAGAAGGCTACCGTGTCTGGACAAGCTGATACCCAGATTGCGGATGGTAATTATCGCTGACATATTTAGTGTGCTGAGATACGTCATTGAAGTGTGAAGTATGGGCGAAGAGTTTTGTGAAGTGCATGTGTGTGTGGGTGAAGTGTGTGGGTGAAGTGTGTGTGAAAACTAACGTTATTCGTCATCTAGGTACCACCGACCAGAACACCGATGAAATAAGTACGACTCACAATTTTGCATGAAACTGTGTCTTGTTGTCTACAATCGCCTCTTTTATAACCTTTTTTAACATCTTTCTAACATATTTTTAACCTCTGTTTACGCATGAAACCGTTTAGGATAAAAAATAAACCTGTTACAAACATGTTATGAGAAAAACCTGAAGCACATAAAATAAGCAGGTGCGTGTATCACGTGATCAACTAACACCACCCCTCTACCTCTTAGGTGCCACGAACCCAGAGTCCGGGAAGTTCCTACTGACACTGAGCAACGTACAGATGTCGCAGGATGGAGATTACTATTGTAAAGCAGTGTACAATGAGGATGGAAGTGGTGATCAGTCCTTCGATTCCTCCGCTGCAGCACTCTATGTCAGGGGTAGGTTTGAATTGTTCATACAAGGGACTCAGGGGTTGCTGGGGCATTATAATCAATCAGTTAATCTCATGACTGAGGCCTCAAAATCGAAGCTATGAAATCCTTTCAGAGTTTGACAGCACCACGACCAGCCCGGTGTACATTCACAGCGGTGAAGATGTCACTCTGTCTTGTGTGATGAAGGTCCAGAATGATAACGGAGCACCAACGGGAGTGAAATGGTGAGTTTTTGGGTGGTACCGCCAGACATAATATCAGTGCTAACAGCTCTGGGTCTACTATAATATCTTACCCTCCAGGTACAAGGGAGAAACAGAGATAACAGCAAGTGATCCCATCACCATAACAACCGGGTCCTATGATACCTCAGCTAACACGCTCACTTCAACCTTCAAGGATGGGGGAACTGATAAACTGGATGGTGGAGATTACAAATGCGAATATGCCTTCCCTGCCGGACCTACCGCATCCACAACAATTACTGTCAATATTCACAGTGAGTGGAATGTACTTACTTAGATACTGTCAGACCAATGCTCTGACCACGGTTCTTGTACACTCTGCAAGTGAGAATAGGGTCAGACCAATGCTCTGATAGTTTAGTTACAGCTCTAATCTAACACGGTCGCTTGTAGTGGGAAAACGGTAATGGAAAACGAAGATACAGTAAGACGACGCGCAACCGTGACCAATCAGGGCGCTAGTACGTGCTGACACATGAACTTTTTGCCGCGCGTTTCGCACCGTCCGCGTCTCCTTACTGTATTTTGCGTTACCGTATTTTGACTGCAAGCAGCACTGTAAATTTCCTCTTTTGCGCTACCTCCAGCAGCCATCTCTTTTTCGTATGTCTGTCCTTCCCTGATATTCATGATAATTGAACTAATTTTCAGTGTTAACGGCCCTCCCTACTCAAGAGATCAACCCAACCACAATAACCTGCCACTTCGAGGGCACCAACGAACCTACCTTAACTTGGTTCAGCGGCTCTACCGCTCTCACAGCCGCATCTGATGCAGACGCCTTTACCATCGACGATGGCTCTTGGGCTGAAAGTGCCATAACCTCAACTCTGACCGTTGACAAGGCAAAGGTTACTGATGTTGTGGAGGTCACTTGCAAAGTTACATTCGCTGATGACTCTATCACTGACTCTGGCTTGGAGACATCCACCGCCATACACTTCAGAGGTACACTAGTTCCAAAACTCCTTAAATCCCCTTACTGAAATCCTTAAATCGCACTCCCTTTTTAAATCCTCCTCCTTCCCTAGAAATTTCATCAAAGACTGATAAAACGTATGCGACGGGTGCGGAGGTCATCCTGACATGTACCCTGAGCTATGGAGCCTCTGGCACTGGTCCAAACTCGGCCACCTGGACGGGTCTGGATGGTCTCACAGTGGATGCTGACTACACTATTGATGCGGGAACCAATAACAACGATGGAACCCGGTCTACAACTCTGACATTCGCTAGCACTGATGATGGGAAGTTTGCTGGAACATACACGTGCTCCTTTACATATACAAGCACGACAAGTGGTGTGGCGGATACTGTGTTTTCTGATACGGTCCAGGTCATCGTGAGGTGTAAGTTATCAGAATCCATTCAAGAAGTAGCTTCAATTAAATCGATTTAAATCAAATTTTCAGATAATTACAACTTCTAAATCCCTTTCTAAATTTTAGCGGCCACGGTCGACAAGGAGACCCAGATGGTGCACACCAATGCTGGTTTCCAAATCACCTGTACCTCCGTGGGAGACGAAACACCGGTCTCTGCATCGTGGACATTTGGAGGGTCAGCACTGGTTCACGACCAGGGTGGATTCTCCCTGACATTTACCGCGAATACAAAGAAAGCAGTTCTGAATAAGACTACCCCTGCTGCGTCTGATGATGGGGATTATAAGTGCGAGTTTCAGTTTAGTGAGGGAGACGGAGCTAGTGCTACCGCCACCATCACTGTTGCACGTAAGTGTTGCACGTAACCGCCAAATACCCAACAAAACTATTCTGTAATTCTTACTTAATTGTTAGTTGAACACAAATTGATCATGGAAAATGGAGATGAGTCATTTGGCTAAATTGGACTAATTTTTGCAGTTTTGGCGGTTGAGCAACCAGCGGCCTACTATGGAGCAGAGGGCGGTGACCTGTTCATGAAATGTACCATGAAGAACGACGCTAAAGTGGATATCTACTGGTTCAAAGGTTCGTTATATATCTGCTTCTAAATCTATAATCAGGCAATTTAAATCCACAATAAAGCTTATAAGCTTTCAACGTTCTACCACCATGATGAGTCCACTAAATTACCCACTAAATTACCCTCCCCTTCCAGACAATACCCTGATGACAAATGCAGCAGATGAGACCTTCCTGGGCGGGGTTGTGTCCAGTACCTACTCCATAACTGGCCTAGTGCCAGCAACCCACGAGGGCACCTGGAAGTGCTCTCTGTCCAATGATCCAGCTGTTACAACCGAGGTTTCTACCTCCAATGTAGTCCTCTCCGTGCTCAGTAAGTTTCCAACGGAATATTATCATTCAACATTATCTATCATAATACTGTTTCCATGAAAACACGGTATCCTGATAAAGGCAACTATCGGTTTCCATGACGACTCATTTTCAGGTTTCACTAAACAGCCATCTGGTAAAATTTACGTCAGTAATGCAGCAGAATTCAACCTAACATGTGTCTCTGAGTACGCCACTGGCATCACCGCTGCAGTTAGCTGGGACCAGACCGGGGCTGAGACTACCCAGGTACAATTATTGGTAACGAAGTAACCCTTCCCTTGCCAACGCACGAAGGGGGTTATTTTGTAACCAAGGTACAATAAAACCACTACTGCTGGAAGGAGAAAACTAACCTTCCTCACTGATAATGCAGCTAATAAACAATCAACCGATCCTTAATCTCTATCAGCTACAATAATTATTCTCTCTACCCAGGTTGATAGCAGCAAGTTCACCAGTGCTGTCTCTGAGGATGGAAACTCGTGGAACAGTGTGCTAACAATGACCATGTCTTCCTCCCTTGTGGCTGTACAGTTTTCCTGTAAATACACCTTCTCAGGGGATGCTGTGGGTACTGATGAATCTCTTACTTCAACCGGCGCACAGATGTACCTCGAATGTAAGTAGTCACCAGGAACCGACCGAATCAGGAAATACTGGTCCCTGATTGGCTAATAACCAGTCACGTGACCTAAATAAAGAGTTCTAATTGGTTGTTTACTTGTGTCGGTCGGTTCTAAGTATTTGTCACACACTTGTTTTAGTAATGAGATCTAGGCTTAACCCGGAATTGCAATTGCAATTGATTGCAAAGGTGTATAGCTGTGTGTCTGTGTACCTTTGTTTTACCTATATTCAATAGTAAGTCATGTGTATACACAAAAACAACACAGTTAATAATGGAGGACTTGTAGAAAGTACACCTGAAGCCCGTTCATAACAAAACAATACATCACACTTCGGCTCAATCGTGTGTGCAGCTCAATCGTGTGTACAGACATAACTAAAACTCATGAAACCATAATTATCAAACTTCTCTTTCAGCTCTGGATGGACCGGACGAAAGTTCAACCTACCTAAAAACCGGCTCGAAATTCGAAATCACCTGCAAGGCCTTCGGTGGGAGCTCTACAACAATTAGCTGGACCTTCAACGGAACAGCATACACAGAGGGAGTCCAGGCAGGCAGTGTGTTCGATAGTGATACCAACTCTATTACTAGTGTGGTGAAGATTGATAGTGTCGCAGAGGCAAACGAGGGGGTTTACGAGTGTCTCCACTCGGGGGATCCAACAAATCTCAAGGAATCAGTCGAACTTAGTGTGTATGGTGAGTAGCTCTAAATTAATGTCACAGTCTAAAGTAATGTACCGCAGTGAATGTCGACACTAACAATTAGTAACCCTACTGGAATTTGGTTCGGCGGTCGATTGATGGGCGATTGATTGACGATCGATATCGGTCGTTTGTCGGTCGTTTGTCGATCGCTCGTCGGGCTAGGTTTTAGTGGGCAAAGACACGTGTTCTCAGATCCTGACAGTATCAAAACAACAATGAATGATTGACCAACATCATATCGCGTTTACGTACGGTATTGTTTAGATAAACGGAAATAACTGTGGTTCCATAGAAAAGACAGTTGCCACGCAGTATCAATTCAGTTCATAACTGCCACTTGTTTGTTTTGTGTCACCTCATGGGTAGTTCATGATCGGATTATATATATATATATATATTTAGATCTAAATATATAATACCGATAATCGATATTAATTTTACCCTAATTGTCTCATGTATTGATAGTTGGGTGATCGGATAACTGTTTAGTAGCCTCATTTTGATTGAAATTATGTCCGCCTGCCTGATCGTCTCCTAAAGTGTTTGGGTACGGGGTCACCACACACCAAAGTTAAAATTAAAATTAAAATTTTGATTTTAAACCCGCACACACCAGCGGCCGTTAAAATTTCTCTCCCCATTCTAAAAGTAACAATCTCACGCACGATTTTGACGGTCGCGTTGGATGACAAAATTTTAACACACCGTCAAAATCGCGCGCAAGATTGTTACTTTTAGAATGGGGAGAAAAATTTTAACGGCCGCTGGTGTGTGCGGATTTAAAATCAAAATTTTAATTTTAATTTTAACTTTGGTGTGTGGTGACCCTTTGATATTTTTAGCATGTTTAGAGTTCCGTCATCTGACACTGTGTCTGTATAAAACAATTCAAGTTTAGAGGTAGCGCATTGTCTGGAACAATAGAATGCTCGTGTTTAAGCGGCCTACATTACACATACAGTCTGTGTCTGTTCTTAAGTAGCTTCTGCGTCTCACCAGCACTGTCAGCAAAATAAGTGTGATGGTTGTGGTGCATTTATATGTACAGTGTATGCAATCAAAGCCCCACTACAATATTAGTCGACACTATGTGAGTGTGCGTTGATTAAAGTCCTTTGCACCAATATATAATGTACGTTCTGCTGCATCTAAAGTAGATTTATAGTTGCCAATATAAAATTTGTCACTTTCCCACTCGAGCTATTCAATAGCTAGAATCATCTATGCATCACCTGTATGTCTCTCTCTCTCTCTCTCTCTCTCTCTCTCTCTCTCTCTCTCTCTCTCTCTCTCTCTCTCTCTCTCTCTCTCTCTCTCTCTCTCTCTCTCTTGCAGTTGGTCACTTATGCCTTAGTAAGGCATATGCATTACCCATTCGGTTGAGGAATGAAAAACTGGTTATATGAGTCATATAACTCTATCATATCATAACAGTCCGTTGTATGCTAGACCTACTTATACTGATGAGAAAATTTGCCGAGAGCTTGATTGAATGATAAGAAAATGACATATTGATTAGGGGTCGTGATGTAAAAAAATTGAGAGGTTGAGTGAGAAAAACATGGCGCTATAAAATGTTTCCCTAGCCTTTTGCTCGATTGATTACATTGCATAGCTTTAATATACACGACGATGTCGAGCTTGATCGATAGACCTCACTTCCCTCCCTCTCTCCATCTCTCCATCTCTCTCTCCCCCTCTCTCTCTCTCTGATCTCTCTCTCTCTCTCTCTATCTCTCTCTCTCTCTCTCTCTCTCTCTCTCTCTCTCTCTCTCTCTCTCTCTCTCTCTCTCTCTCTCTCTCTCCCTCTCTCTCTCTCTCCTCTCTCTCTCTCTCTCTCTCTCTCTCTCTTGTGATGATGATCATTGACCGATCGCATGCTCGATATTATTATATTTTTTAGAGATCATGTAACCCTGCTTTTCGCCACGATTTGTGACATAATGTTCATTCGTAATATGTTCATTCTTGTGAATCTCTCACTCCTATTTCTTACCGCATCAGCAGTAGATGGTAAGGGGCACAGTGTGTTGTGAACAAGTCTTGACATTTTGTTTTTTTTTCAGGAGTGATATGATTTTAATTAAACTTAAATTAAGACTTAATTAATGCCCAATCTGGGATCCATCAGCCGTGCATTTTATCTAATCAACCCAATCCTTTTCAGATATAGCAGTAACGAGCAAAGAGGTCAAGACCGGAACAGAAACCGTCCTAACGTGTACTGTCTCCTCTACATCGAGCGTATTTACATTCGCTTGGAAAGATGCTGTAAGTCAAATGTCATTCATAATTTTTCACAACTTCGATTAGGGGTCCTCGGATTTTTTAGAAGATTTCAGATTCGAACGCCTTTCAAAAAACGATAACACTGGGTTGGTGAGGGATTCGTGATACGTATTACGTATATACTGAACAATATTAAAGTTGTTCGAGTCTCCTCTCTTTCACAATTCTTTCCAGGGAGATTCAGCGGTTACTGCCGTGTCTGAAACAGCGGTGACGGATGGCAGTATTAGTAGCCGTATAACTGTCACACCTACAGCAGATACTACCTATACTTGTACCGTTACTGATTCTGATAGTAACGCTGCTGATCCTGTCGTGGCCAACCTTAACGTATTCAGTAAGTTAATATCTTTAGTAGGTTAATAAGTTGTCATTTAGTGTTTTCAGTAGGTTATCATTTAGTTATCATTTAGTGTTTACAGTAATTAAGTTACTAATTGTTATCATTTAGTTTTTTTCCTTAGTCAGGATATAATGCGTATTTATTTCGATAATACATATTAAATAAGCGTGTGAATACGTATTTAATACTATAGTAAGCTATCATATCAGTTGAATTATTGTTACGTTTGCAGTAAATTTCATTAATTTCACTGGTCATTTTATTATTCGGGTTGACTGTTTTCCGCTTTTGTTTGTCCTGTTTATGACGCACATTACACTCGTTAGTTAGTGTAGTGTCGCCCCACATACAGTACCATGATGTATACAAACCATCCTACACTGTTTATATTTACATTTCGCACCTCTAACAGATCACCCCTCACCCTAGCTGTTAGCGTGCCTGACGTATCAGCGGCAAAAGGCAGCGACGGGATAATAACCTGTACGGTAGGAGGAATCACCCAGGCGGTTACCATTGCATTTAGTGATGGAACTAAGACACTCACAACCGAGTCTGGCGTGGTGACTGTTGACCCGGGTAGTTATGGAGATAATCAGCAAGTTGGGAAATTAACTATCCATACTGTACAAGAGAGTAGGACGTACTCCTGTATGGTTACCTCCGGGGAGTATCCTGATTCGGGTGCCATGACAACGACCGTTGACATGGAAGTGTTTGGTAAGTAAAAAATACAAACTGTTAAGTTATATGGCTACTAAATTGCGAACCCTACTCTGATTGGGGGTGACGTTCGATCATTATTATACACCAGCTGTATATACAAATCCAGAAACAAGATTACTAAATAAAACACGAGTGTTCAAAGGAATTTTACAATTGTTCCACTATTATAATGGCGTGAGCTAGATCGTCAGAAGAAACAAGATTACACATATCCCACGTGTACAGGTGTTGTTGCGAGCCCCGCCTACACAGTGATCAAGGTGGGCTCCAGTCAGGACATTGTTTGCGTTGCTACGGGTGACAGTGGTATATCCATTACATGGCAGAAAGGGGCAGATGATCTCTCCGGGTCAGCTACTCAGGATAATTACAACAGCACTTCTGGAACTAGGACCAGTACCCTGTCTCTTAGCAACCAACAGACCAGTGATGCAGCCAGCTATACGTGTAGTGTGACTGTCGATGGGACAGCAACTACAGCTACCTCACAGGTTGATGTCGTAGGTGAGTAACTTGGTTACCATGGTTACCAGCGTAGATAAATCGGTTACCATGGTAACTACAGCTTCTTGTAATCACGTGATATCATAACTCCTGTTGTTCAGATGTTACACAGTCAGGGGATGTAGGAACCACGGTAGGATCCTCCGCTGTGTTCAGTTGTGATTATACTGTTCTAACCAAGACAGTGGTTGTTGAGTGGTACAAGGAGGCCGGGGATACTGACACCAAAATAACTCAAGGTAAGAATCACATGATCACTGAGTCTTTCCGCTTTTCTCAGTTTTTCAATGTGGGGCCGGAAGGTCCCGTAAGACAGACTGACTATCACTGCAAATTCATCAAGAATTTTAAGAAAATTTCCCCCTTCTTTGTAACCAATCCTTCCTCCTGCTAGGCGTGACAGCCCCAAGTGCTGGTAAGAGTGTTCTGACGCTAAGCTCGGTTACCTTTGCGATGAGCGAGGATCAATACTACTGTAGTGTGGGGTACGATGAGAAGGAGAGTGGTACCAAGACTTCATTTGTGGGTGACAATAGTGTCCTCTACATTCGAGGTAAGATATCACCATGGAAACCCCCCATATCACCATGGAAACTACCCATATCGCCATGAAGATCCACCAGATCACCATGGAAACCACTTTAATACAAAAATATCATTTCACTCTTAGTCAACAATGATTCCGAGTGGTGTACTACTAACGTTACACTCACGCCTTGAGTTACAGCTCCACATCGGAGAGTGTTTTGTGCGACAACCTATTTAGACCATGTTTTCCTCCTCAGAACTAACCACGGCGCTAACTGATCCAACTTATATCAACACGGGTGAAAGCATTACACTGACATGTGAGCTGAGTGTGAAGAAGGAGGCTGAGATCAAATCCACCAAGTGGTACCTTGGATCTGATGAGCTGACTACTGCTAGCGCCATTAATACAACTTTCGCTGATGAGACACAAACGACTGTTTACACCGTAAGTGTAACCTTCTACTTCCTCGAAGAAGAAAACCTTCCACAGTAATTCAATCAAAATATATTTGAACGTTCCTAAAATCAACACAATTAATTCTTAAACAATGGTTGACTGCACAATATATCACCCAATCATTAGCTTACAAAGTAAATCATGTTTTTATCTCCAGGATGCCAGTGTTGTTAAGACGGATGGTGGGGATTACAAGTGTGAATATGAGTTTAATGTTGGCTCAGCAGTCAGCTCTACCTCTACCGTGGGGATACAACGTAAGTTTACAGTCCCAGATGATCAAACCAAACAAAAAACCATGAGCTAAATGTCAGTAACATAAAACTTTAAAAACATAGAATTATTCGATATAAGTATCAGGGAATTTAAAACTGTGGTACTAAACTTGGTTACAAAGCCACCCCTGTAATTCCCTACTACTCCGGGAGCTCGTGATTAGGGGTAATTTCAGTACTAAATAATAATTAACTTTCAGTGTTAACGGCACTGGACGCCAGTTATGTCAACCCAGCGAGTCTGAATTGTCAGTTTGAGGGAACTAACCAGGCTGCACTGACTTGGTTCACTGCTAATGATACCCAGGTAAATAGCAGGAACCAACCGACACAAGTAAACAACCAATCAGAACTCGTTGTTTAGGTCACGTGACTGGTTATCAGCCAATCAGAAACCAGTATTTCCTGATTCGGTCGGTTCCTGGTAAATAGTAAAGACTTTGGAGTATGGTAAAACTAGAGCACTGATCAATGATCATACTGATACTGTTGTTCGCAAAATACCCTGCTTTTCAAAACACCCCATTTCGTAGGTTACAACAGGAGGAG
Organism: Hormiphora californensis; assembly: GCA_020137815.1. Classification (NCBI taxonomy): domain Eukaryota; kingdom Metazoa; phylum Ctenophora; class Tentaculata; order Cydippida; family Pleurobrachiidae; genus Hormiphora; species Hormiphora californensis. The sequence continues at coordinate 5,487,354 of CM035358.1, forward strand.
ACAGTCCCTACACCGTTGATGCTGGAAATTGGGCGGACAACGCTATCACCTCAGTCCTAACCATTGATCAAGCGAAGGCATCGGGCAGTGTTAGCATCACTTGCGTTGTGTCCTTCACAGATAATAGCTTGACTCACACACTAAAGACTTCCAGCTCTCTACAGTTTATTGACTTTGGTAATAAGACATGTCATGTCTAGATTTTTACCTTAATCTGTGAAAAATGCTGTCATAAATGGTTTTTGTTTCTTAATAGTTCGTCCTGATAAATCATAATTTACTCATCCTTGCCCGAATAACCTAAGCTCCTTTTCCAGATGTTGTTGCTGCAGACGCCGAAGTTCTAACTGGAACAGAGGCCAAGCTGACATGTACAGCCACCGGTCTCCCCAGTGCAGGAACCTTCTCCTGGAAGGCTGCTGGATCAGATACCGTTCTCAATGGCGTAACTGGAAATCTGGCCGGAGACGAGCAAAGCAATGTCCTGACCATATCCAACCCGACTGCCGATACTGCTTACACTTGTACGGTGACCAACACAGGAGTAGTTAAAACAGACTCAGCTACTCTAGGAGTTTTCGGTAAGAAGAAATAAGTCACATTTCATGAATAACGTTTTCCAAAATTCCAAGACAATGCATAGTCTTACAGGGGTTCTAAAAGATATCTTTTTCAGCCCTAACGCAGCCGACTGATAAGATAGCTAACGTTGGCTCTTCGGTAACTCTAACGGCTGGAGTGACTGGAAACACCGGTACCCCGTCCTATCTCTGGTACAAGGACGACGCTCTTGTCTTCAATGACACTAAAAATGATGCTACCTCAAACTTCGTGATAGCCAGCGTAGTTGCCGATAGTGCTGGGGACTACCGGTGTGAGGTTACCATGGAAACAGCTGGTACCGAAACTGGACCCTACGAGAGTAACAACGCAACCATCTCAACGAGAGATGTGGCCACTTCCTTCGGAGCTACAACTGACACCACAGAAACAACTCAGGCCTTCACTTGTACTTATACAGGGGACGATGATGTCCAATCAGTTGCCTGGACCAATCCTGCTGGAGCAGTCACTGACAATTCTGCTGTAAGTCGATCAGAAGAACTTGAGACGGTCATTCGGGTTTATATTATTATTATTTTCTTATTATTATTATTTTTCTATCTTATCCAAAATCTCATCTTAGATTGTGACTGGAAACTACATCACCGCCAATAAGACTGTAGAGAGCGTCTACACTGCATCAAGTCTGACAAAAACCAGCGGAGGAGCACACAAGTGTACCTTTACTTTCAATAGCGGAGACCCAATCGAAAAAGAAACCGATCTGCGAGTTTACTGTAAGTTAAAGTGAGAGGTGCACGAAAACGAAAGTTGGAATAATGTTTAAATAAATTTTTTGTGACATTCCTTGATGCCCAAATAAAAGTTTGGTTAAAAGATGACGTCTCTATGCTGTGTTTGAAATTCGTCGATAACTAGGAACGCACATGCACATGCAAGCTTCAAACACAAGTTAGAAGCATGGGACCTTCACCAACTTGTTTCTTTTGATCCAAGGTCCTTGGAACACTGTTATAGTGAAGGTCCCATGCTTCTAACTTGTGTTTGAAGCTTGCATGTGCATGCGCATTCCTAGTTATGAATGAATTTCAAACACAACAACAACGTCATCTTCTCACCAAACTTTAAATTGGACACCAAGGAAGGTGCCAAACAAATTGTTTAGACATTATTCCAACAGTTTTTGTGCACCTCTGATCACTTTAATTGAAATTGCGGCAATTTTGCATTTGCGGGCATCGCACTATAGACGCAGTACCCACGTACTATAGACGCATTATAAACGCATTATAAACGCATTATAGACGCATTATAGACACACGCAATATAGACGCAATTTCGTAAGCAGCACTATAGACGCAATATAGACGCATTATAACAGCAATATAAACGCATTTTTATAGACGCGACGCAGTATAGCCGCATTATAGGCGCACTACCCACCCCAAAATCACCTTATAGACGCACTATAGACGCATTATAGACTGACTATAGCAGCACCATAAACGCTACATAGACCCATATAGACGCATGATAGAAGCATTATAGACGCAAATCGCTTTTTATAGACGCCGCGTCTATAAAAAACGTGCTTTTTAAAGAAGCACTTTAGACGTACTCCAGGCTACAGTGCGATATTTGAGGCGCAGTTGGGCGTTTTATAAACGCATTTTTGTCGCATATAAAAGGAAGCAGTATAGACGCATTATAGACGCATTATAGCCGCATGTGTGCGAAATCGATAAAGACGCAATATAGACGCAAAATAAAAAGGAGAGGGAGAGAGGGAGGGAGGGAGGGAGCGAGAGGGAAGGAGAGGGAAAGAGAGGGAGGGACTGAGGGAGGGGTACAGGGACAGAAACAGACGGATAAAGACCTGAGACAGAAGGACAGAGTAAGATGGAAAGAGAGTAAGATGGAAAGATAGTGATATAGGGACGGAGTGAGACAGAAAAAGAGTGAGACAGAAAAAGACAGAGATGGAAACAAACGGACAGAGACAGACGGACGGACAAACACGCGCTTACTATCTCCCTCTCTGTCTCACTCTCTCTCTCCACTCTCCATCTTAATCTCTCTCCATCTTACTCTGTCCGTCTGTCTCAGATCTGTGTTCATCTGTCTCTGTCTGATCTGTCTCTGTATCCCTCCCTCTTTCCCTCTCCTTCCCTCTTCCTCCCTCCCTCCCTCCCTCTAGTCTATCTCCCTCTCCTTCTTATTAATTGCGTCTATATTGCGTCTTTATCGATTTCGCGCACATGCGTCTATAATGCGTCTATAATGCGTCTATACTGCTTTCATTTATATGCGACAAAAATGCGTTTATAGTTCGCCCAACTGCGCCTCAATTATGGCAGCGTGCGTCTGAGTACGTCTATAGTGCTTCTTAAAAAAGCACGTTTTTTATAGACGCGGCGTCTATAAAAAGCGATTTGCGTCTATAATGCTTCTATCATGCGTCTATATGGGTCTATGTAGCGTTTATGGTGCTGCTATAGTCAGTCTATAATGCGTCTATAGTGCGTCTATAAGGTGATTTTGGGGTGGGTAGTGCGCCTATAATGCGGCTATACTGCGTCGCGTCTATAAAAATGCGTTTATATTGCTGTTATAATGCGTCTATATTGCGTCTATAGTGCTGCTTACGAAATTGCGTCTATATTGCGTGTGTCTATAATGCGTCTATAATGCGTTTATAATGCGTTTATAATGCGTCTATAGTACGTGGGTACTGCGTCTATAGTGCGATGCCCGCAAATGCAAAATTGCCTGAAATTGCTTTAAAGTCCATTTATAAAAACGGCTTTAAAACCATACCTTACTTTCAAAACTCTCAGATTTGAAGGACTTGCCGGCCAAATCACCGGGAGTTGATAGTCTGACATGTGAATACTCGGGAACTAAGGAAGCCAGTCTGAAGTGGTACACTGCAACCGACACAGAGGTCACTGAAGGAGGAGACAGCCCTTACACAATTGAAGCCGGTTCTTGGACTAGCAGCACCATTTCTTCAGTCCTCAAGATTGACAGTTCTAAAGTGTCTGGAACTCCCAGCATAACATGCTCAGTGGACTTCACAGACGACACTGTCACTGTGGACTTGAAAACTTCGACTGTTTTGTCTTATATCGCATATAGTAAGTAAAGAATACTCAAGATAGGCGTATAAATAGTCCAACAGATTAAAGTCAGTAAAAATATCTTCAAGCTTTATAAAAAGCCAACGAACCCATCTTTCAGCCGTGTCAGCCGCAAGTACAGAAGTTCTAACTGGAACAGAGGCCAAGCTGACATGTACAGCCACCGGTCTCCCCAGTGCAGGAACCTTCTCCTGGAAGGCTGCTGGATCAGATACCGTTCTCAATGGCGTAACTGGAAATCTGGCAGGAGACGAGCAAAGCAACGTCCTGACCGTATCCAACCCAACTGCCGACACTGCGTACACTTGTACTGTGGCTAATGGAGACTTTACAGCGGACGCCTCAGCGACTCTAGGAGTCTTTGGTAAGATTTAAAATCTAAGTTATCAATGTTTTAACTTTTCAATCCGTTTTAAAAAAGAAAATTCAAAAATTAATGTGCTTTCATCCTTTTTCAGCCCTAACGCAGCCGACTGATAAGATAGCTAACGTTGGTTCTTCTGTAACTTTAACGGCTGGAGTGACTGGAAACACTGGTACCCCGTTCTATCTCTGGTACAAGGAAGACACCCTTGTCTTCAATGACACCAAAAACGACGCTACCTCAAACTTCGTGATAGCCAGCGTAGTTGCCGATAGTGCTGGGGACTACCGGTGTGAGGTTACCATGGAAACAGCTGGTACCGAAACTGGACCCTACGAGAGTAACAACGCAACCATCTCAACGAGAGATGTGGCCACTTCCTTCGGAGCTACAACTGACACCACCGAAACAACTCAGGCCTTCACTTGTACATATACAGGGGACGATGATGTCAAATCAGTTGCCTGGACCAATCCTGCCGGAGCAGTCACTGACAATTCTGCTGTAAGTCGATCAGAATTAATTTTCGAAAATCGAGAAAGTCAGTCGGACTAATTTCTTCCTTAGAATTTTTTCTTTAGAACCCCAATCTCATCTTAGATTGTGACTGGAAACTACATTACCGCCAATAAGACTGTAGAGAGCGTCTACACTGCCTCAAGTCTGACAAAAACCAGCGGAGGAGCCTACAAGTGTACCTTTACTTTCAATAGCGGAGACCCAATCGAAAAAGAAACCGATCTGCGAGTTTACTGTAAGTTAAGTTGAAATTGCTTCAAATCCGATTTATAAAAACGGCTTTAAAACATAGCTTACTTTCAAAACTCTCAGATTTGAAGGACTTGCCGGCCAAATCACCGGGAGTTGATAGTCTGACATGTGAATACTCGGGAACTAAGGAAGCCAGTCTGAAGTGGTACACTGCAACCGACACAGAGGTCACTGAAGGAGGGGACAGCCCTTACACAATTGAAGTCGGTACTTGGAGTAGCAGCACCATTTCTTCAGTCCTCAAGATTGACAGTTCTAAAGTGTCTGGAACTCCCAGCATAACATGCTCGGTGGACTTCACAGACGACACTGTCACTGTGGACTTGAAAACTACGACTGTTGTGTCCTTATATCGCATATAGTAAGTAAAGAATCCTCAAAAGAAGCTTGTCAATCAATCGCGATAAAACATTGTGCCCCTTCAAGATTTATAAAAATCTAACCATTTATTCTTTCAGCCGTGTCAGCCTGCAAGTACAGAAGTTCTAACTGGAACAGAGGCCAAGCTGACATGTACAGCCACCGGTCTCCCCAGTGCAGGAACCTTCTCCTGGAAGGCTGCTGGATCAGATACCGTTCTCAATGGCGTAACTGGAAATCTGGCCGGAGACGAGCAAAGCAACGTCCTGACCGTATCCAACCCAACTGCTGATACTGCGTACACTTGTACTGTGGCTAATGGAGACTTTACAGCTGACGCCTCAGCAACTCTAGGAGTCTTTGGTAAGATTTAAAATCGAAGTCATCAGAATTTTTAATTTTTAATCCGTTAAAAAAAGAAAATTCAAAATTATTTCGCCTTCTTTTTTTCAGCTCTAACGCAGCCGACTGATGCGATAGCTAACGTTGGTTCTTCGGTAACTCTAACGGCTGGAGTGACTGGAAACACCTGGTACCCCGTCCTATCTCTGGTACAAGGAAGACGCCCTTGTCTTCAATGACACCAAAAGCGACGCTACCTCAAACTTCGTGATAGCCAGCGTAGTTGCCGATAGTGCCGGGGACTACCGGTGTGAGGTTACTATGGAAACAGCTGGTACTGAAACTGGACCCTACGAGAGTAACAACGCAACCATCTCAACGAGAGATGTGGCCACTTCCTTCGGAGCTACAACTGACACCACAGAAACAACTCAGGCCTTCACTTGTACATATACAGGGGACGATGATGTCAAATCAGTTCGCTGGACCAATCCTGCCGGAGCAGTCACCGACAATTCTGCTGTAAGTCACTCTGAACCATTTAATCACTAATAAACCAAACAACGATAAAAATATATCTAGCATCTCTCGGTCAAAAATATTTCTGTTTATGATAAACAACTCAAATCCTAGATTGTAACTGGAAATTACGTCACCGCCAATAAGACTGTAGAGAGCGTCTACAATGCCTCAAGTCTGACAAAAACCAGCGGAGGAGCACACAAGTGTACCTTTACTTTCAATAGCGGAGACCCAATCGAAAAAGAAACCGATCTGCGAGTTTACTGTAAGTAGTTGAAATTGCTTCAAATTCGATTTATAAAAACGTCTTTCAAACTTTGCTTATTTTCACAACTCTCAGATTTGAAGGACTTGCCGGCCAAATCACCGGGAGTTGATAGTCTGACATGTGAATACTCTGGAACTAAGGAAGCCAGTCTGAAGTGGTACACTGCAACCGACACAGAGGTCACTGAAGGAGGGGACAGCCCTTACACAATTGAAGTCGGTACTTGGAGTAGCAGCACCATTTCTTCAGTCCTCAAGATTGACAGTTCTAAAGTGTCTGGAACTCCCAGCATAACATGCTCGGTGGACTTCACAGACGACACTGTCACTGTGGACTTGAAAACTTCGACTGTTTTGTCCTATATCGCATATAGTGAGTAAAGAATCCTCAAAAGAAGCTTGTCAATCAATCGCGATAAAACATTGTGCCCCTTCAAGATTTATAAAAATCTAACCATTTATTCTTTCAGCCGTATCAGCCGCAAATACAGAAGTTCTAACTGGAACAGAGGCCAAGCTGACATGTACAGCCACCGGTCTCCCCAGTGCAGGAACCTTCTCCTGGAAGGCTGCTGGATCAGATACCGTTCTCAATGGCGTAACTGGAAATCTGGCCGGAGACGAGCAAAGCAACGTCCTGACCGTATCCAACCCAACTGCTGATACCGCGTACACTTGTACTGTGGCTAATGGAGACTTTACAGCTGATGCCTCAGCAACTCTAGGAGTCTTTGGTAAGATTTAGAATCGAGGTTGTCAATGTTTTAACTTTTCAATCCGTTTTAAAAAAGAAAATTCAAAAGTTAATGTGCTTTCATCCTTTTTCAGCCCTAACGCAGCCGACTGATAAGATAGCTAACGTTGGTTCTTCGGTAACTCTAACGGCTGGAGTGACTGGAAACACCGGTACTCCCGTCCTATCTCTGGTACAAGGGGGACACCGTTGTCTTCAATGACACCAAAAATGATGCTACCTCAAACTTCGTGATAGCCAGCGTGGTTGCCGATAGTGCTGGGGACTACCGGTGTGAGGTTACTATGGAAACATCTGGTACCGAAACTGGACCCTACGAGAGTAACAACGCAACTATCTCAACGAGAGATGTGGCCACTTCCTTCGGAGCTACAACTGACACTACAGAAACAACTCAGGCCTTCACTTGTACATATACAGGGGACGATGATGTCAAAACAGTTGCCTGGACTAATCCTTCTGGAGTAGTCACTGACAACTCTGCTGTAAGTCACTCTAAGCTAGGATTACAACGCAAAACACTTTTAGGAAGATTTAGAAATTGTGTTCAAAAAGCATCTTTCAACTCTTTACCCGCAACGACCAATCCTAGATTGTCACTGGAGATTATGCTAGTGGAAGTGTAGAGAGCGTCTACACTGCCTCAAGTCTGACAAAAACCAGCGGAGGAGCCTACAAGTGTACCTTTACTTTCAATAGCGGAGACCCAATTGAAAAAGAAACAACACTCAGAGTTTACTGTAAGTATTTTGTAGTCAGGGGGCGGATTACTTTCGTGATGATCCTTTCTGACTTAGTCATAATACCTGTCTTACAATGTACAATTGTAGTAAACATTTTCTTGTATATATTTTCTTGGTTGAGAATCTATACTTTTACAAAGAACATTTCAGATATCTCCGAACTGACTGCCTTTGTTGTCAACCCTACCAAGATCTCTGTGCCCTTTGAGGGAAGTCTGGAGCCATCCATCACGTGGAAGATTGGAGGATCAGATTACGATGCGGAAACCAACACCCAACTAACACCCTCCACCTCATCTCTCTGGTCTGGCAATGCCATCACCTTCCAACTCGCCGTTGACATGACTAAATTCAGCGCGGGGATGCAGCCCCTTGAGATCGAAGCCGTTCTTGGGTTTACCGGTAGTAATACAACCGTTACAACTGACACCAAGATTTACAAACGAGTGATTACTACCGGCCTGGCTAGCTCTACTACAGTCGTGACAGGAGACTCTAAGAACTTCACCTGCGAGGCAGCCGGCGAGAGCAATGACGACTTTACAATCAGTTGGAGCATGGAGGGGACAGTGTTGAACAATACCGACTCCAGTACCATCACGGAGGGAAAAACAACCGATAGCACAACCCACCGAACATCATCCATCTCACTCACCAACATTGCCGGTAACGTGGGGACGCTGGAGTGTAGTGCGGACTGGACCAGTCCTGAGGAGACCACGGTTGAGAGCGAGGGAGAGGTTGATATGAGGGATGCCACTATGGCTGCTATCAGTAAGAAGAATGCAGATGGTGATGGAGAGATGAGCGTGACTGCGTGGTCCCTCGAGAAACCTACTGTAGCGTGGAGCAAGGGTGATACAGCTATCAGCAATGAAAATGATAAGGTGAGAAGGTGATATCAAGTGAAAATGAGTTAAATTTTTTAAAAAGTATTGGTTTTTATCACCATCTCTTGTCCAGCTTGGTAACAAGAATTATTGCATTATGTATTCATAATGCTGTGTTTCCCTGCCCTCCCGTTTCACGTGTCACTATCAACAGGATCACTGTCAGAGCATTGGCCTGACCCATTCTCGTTTCTCTCGGAGCGCGCGAGAACTGTGGTCAGAGCATTGGCCTGACAGCAGGATCAAGGGGTGACCTACAACTATGGCTCATGCAACTATGGCTCATAGAATCTATGAGCCATAGATGCATGCAACTATGGCTCATAGATTCTATGAGCCATAGATGCATACAACTATGGCTCATAGAAATGTGATCTGATTAGGTTCTATGAGCCAAAGCTAGTGAGAGTGAGAGGGACATGAGTGACACGTGAGTGACACGTGAGTGACACGTGAGAGATCGAATCATATCATATTGAATGTGATATAATGAGCACAAATGTAAACGATTTACATAATAATAAATCTAATATTACATAATTAAAATTACACTATCAGTTCATCTTGGATATAATGGTAAAAGGGGTCCTTCTTTGGACAGTTCATAGAGCTTTTCACGTGAATCAGCAGCTCCTTAACACGATGTTTATTCAAATCTATGATCGGGTAGGTACTAAACAACCGCCTTGCATTATCACTATCAGGATCCACAGTAAAAAAAAACTCTCCAACAGGTCTGATTTTCGAGAAAGTAGTATAGGTAGGATGTTCCCAGAAATTGCCTGGCTAAAGTTTCTGATCTTTCACACTCTTCCAAAACCTCCCGGTACTCGTTGAACGTTGTAGTGTTGTTACTGACGTCTATAACAATTATAGCCATTGAATCCACTAACAAATTCTAATGAGCGGGATGAATATGTGACAGTGTCACATATCCATCCCCCTCACTGACACGATTCTGGGATGAGTCATTAGCAGAGTGAAACGATACGAGATACGAAACTTATGATTCGGGGGAGCTCATTAGCAGTGTGAGACGATACGGTATGTGGAACATGATTCGGGGAAGCTTATTAAGGAGTGTTAGACGATATGAGACACGATTCGGAGACTGTTTTATCGCTCTTTCTATCTATCTCTATCTATCTCTATAAGGGCACCAAAGTGTGTAGCTTCCTCGCATTAGTATGGGTAGGTATCTCATCTGGTTCTCAAGATAATTGACAAAAAGAGATAGAGATAGATAGAAAGAGCGATAAAACAGCCTCCGAATCGTGTCTCATATCGTCTAACACTCCTTAATAAGCTTCCCCGAATCATGTTCCACATACCGTATCGTCTCACACTGCTAATGAGCTCCCCCGAATCATAAGTTTCGTATCTCGTATCGTTTCACTCTGCTAATGAAGCATCCCAGAATCGTGTCAGTGAGGGGGATGGATATGTGACACTGTCACATATTCATCCCGCTCATTAGAATTTGTTAGTGGATTCACTGGCTATAATTGTTATAGACGTCACTAACAACACTACAACGTTCAACGAGTACCGGGAGGTTTTGGAAGAGTGTGAAAGATCAGAAACTTTAGCCAGGCAATTTCTGGGAACATCCTACCTATACTACTTTCTCGAAAATCAGACCTGTTGGAGAGTTTTTTTTACTGTGGATCCTGATAGTGATAATGCAAGGCGGCTGTTTAGTACCTACTCGATCATAGATTTGAATAAAAATCGTGTTAAGGAGCTGCTGATTCACGTGAACTGTCTAAAGAAGGACCCCTTTTACCATTATATCCAAGATGAACTGATAGTGTAATTTTAATTATGTAATATTAGATTTATTATTATGTAAATCGTTTACATTTGTGCTCATTATATCAAATTCAATATGATATGATTCGATCTCTCACGTGTCACTCACGTGTCACTCACGTGTCACTCACGTGTCACTCACGTGTCACTCACGTGTCACTCATGTCCCTCTCACTCTCACTATCTTTGGCTCATAGAACCTAATCAGATCACATTTCTATGAGCCATAGTTGTATGCATCTATGGCTCATAGAATCTATGAGCCATAGTTGCATGCATCTATGGCTCATAGATTCTATGAGCCATAGTTGCATGAGCCATAGTTGTAGGTAATCGATCAAGGCTTGGTTATAATGTAATGTGAGATGCATACGATCTAGCTGTCAGTAATCAGTATACTTCTCACATAGCTTAGTTTACTCACATGACACTCGCTAACCAGCTTTTGACATTCCAACTTAACTACTTATCTAACCTCTCACACTCGACTCGCAAGATGACAATGTGTATGTAACACGCGAAACACGCGGCAGCGCTATTCATGTTTTGTTGAGTGGCGCGCGCAGTCACGTCCATGAAACTGTGCCATAGTAAGTTTTGATAAAGGAGCAACTTGTTGTTGTGCGCGCGGCTCAGTTGCTACGCTGAGTACACCGGGTGGTACCGGGTTGCCCCTCGCAACGAAAGTGTGACCAAAATGGTCCCTCTACCGATTAGTTAGTATACCAAAATGTCGTTTTCGAATTCTAACCCTGCTATGCCTTTTTACAAAGTAAAAAGGCATCCGGGTGGATGCCTTCGGCATCCACCCGGGCAGGGAAATAAAATTACCCATCCGCGTGATCAGCGCCCGGTCAGTGAGCGTGTATTTATGGGTGACAACTTGTAACAAATATATTCTCCCCCCCCCCCCAGATGGAGATATCGGAGGAGGTGTCGGGTACATCGTACACATTTACACTGAAAATTGTAAACATGGCTGAAAACCAAGCCGGAGAGTATACGTGTACTCTGACCTACAGTGACAAGTCGACTAAAGTGTTAGTCACTGATCTTCAGGCAAGCTGTAAGTACAAATATATGCTTGACTTTCCAAACCGATAAATTAAGAATTTAATGATGTACATAATATATCCAACTAGTGTGCTAACTTAAGCTAACTTAAGCTAACTTAAGCCCTCCAAAGTACAACTAATGATTAAGGGTTGGAGGTCATCTACAGTAAGAAATTGATAAAAACTCTATTTAGACACTAACTCTATTTATACAAACTATATTTTTAGCTGCGACCTTCATCGGTCACACATCACCCGTTCTGGTTCACAACGCAAGCCTGGCCCTGACCTGTCGATTCGAGGGACCTGCCGAACCCAGCAAAGTGCAGTGGTTCTATGTAAGTTCAAAACGTTGAGAAAATCATAGTGTTGCCTGATAAGTTCAATTAGAACTGTATTATTATCAATACAGTCGGACCCCGATTTAGTGGCAACCTCGGGGGAAAGGGGTTTGTCCACTAAATCGGGGTGTCCACTAAATCGGGGTCAAATACTGTTAATTTCCTATTTCGGGGGGAAGATTATTCTCCCGGTAAATCGGGGTTCCGGTAAATCGGGGGCCACTAAATCGGGGTCCGACTGTAGAACATTATCTAGATTAAGTTACACGCCTCTGATTATAGTGTTTAGTAAACAAATGATAATGTCATCCTGTAGGGATCAGAGGGAAGCGAGACAGAGATCGCATCTGACAACTCCAAGTTTACCATAGCAACGGGCAGTTACGCCTCCTCAAACCAGGATAGTACTTTGACATTCAACAGCCCCGGGGCAGACCAGACCGATAGATACAAGTGTAAATACACCATCACAGGAGGCGAGGTGGAGGAGACCATCGAGGTCAAATTTAGAAGTAAGTCGACAATTATAAATCCTTTACATTCGACTTTTATTTGCAAGCTTCTCTTTTGACTTGTTACCCAACAACTTTTGACAATATATGCGAGCCCCCATGCCGACGATACAATGAGAGAAATGGAGGCGCCTAGCGCTATAGTTACCCATATCCGGGCGGCATTGCTCAGCGTTTGGCTACAAGTCACCCAAATGGAAAAATGAGGGATTTAGGGATGGCTGGGAAATTGAAGCTAGCTAAACAAAAACCCACTTTCAGCTATCTCGGCTGCGGCAAGCACCCTGGTAAGCCTGGACGGCACGATAAGCCTGACCTGCACCTATACTGGAAAAGATACTGGAACGGTTGCCTGGTACCATGGCAACACTAAAGTTGATGACTCTCCTGCCTCGGTCACCATAGCAACCGGCGAACTCGCCAGCAACAGTCAAACCCTCAAACTGACTATGACGGACGTATCAGTATCTGCTAACACCGGATCTTACACCTGCAAAATCACTTTCTCTGACTCCGATGAGTTGAGCGCTGCCTCAACAGTGACCGTAAGGACAGCCGCACTGACAGATAGTGCCGGTGAGGCGGTCAGTGGTGTGGCGGTCACGGACGGAGTTCTGGATTTGGTTTGTACCTACCAGGGCAAGACCGCTCCCGACAGTGTCACATGGTCCAAGGGTTCTGATGCTCTGACTTTCGATGGTACGGACAATGTCATAACTAACGGGGTTGCAACCAAAGATAGCATTGTCACATACACAAGCACTATCAAGAGGAGAGATATGCAGAGGGCAGATGATGGCACTTACAAGTGTCTCTTTACCATGTCCGATGGTAACAGTCCCATGGCAACGGTCGCTGTTTCCGTGGTTACGGTTACCGCAGCATCCGAGTGCGTGTTTGTGGATTTGAGCTCAAGTAAGAGTCAGGAGATCACTTGTAATTATGAAGGAGCATCCGCTGCAACAAGTGTGACATTTACCATGCCGGATAAGACGACTGCATCGGGAACATTGGGAGCCTTCGCTGACAATGTAAGGTCAAATTTATGTCTTCTTATGCTATTATACTTTTTTTGGCCGAATCTTAATTTATTTGACAAGATAAAAAACCCCGATTTACCGTGCACTAAATTTCTTCCACATTTCAGAAACAAATCAATTAATCAATTAATTTAAATTTAAATTTTCAGAAACAAACAGGAACGTACAGTGTAGCTGGATTAACAACTGCCAAGAGTGGGGAGTACAAGTGTAACTTTGCTGTTAGCGACACTGTCAGCGCATCTGCTGTTACAACCTTGGCAGCACGAGGTAGAATATTGAATCAAATTTAGATTCCACAATATTGGTTATTGGATTCAATTTTTCCATCATGTTACTTGTTCTATCTACATATCGATCTCTATTTCATTTTCAGAGGCCGTTGCTTCAACATCAACTGGGAGTCTGAGCGTCTCATTGATTGAGCAAGCAACTGTTACATTTACCTGTACTATTGAATCGGGAGCCAACTCTATTACATGGTATGAAACAGGAACCGACCGACACAAGTAAACAACCAATCAGAACTCGTTATTTAGGTCACGTGACTGGTTATCAGCCAATCAGGGACCATTATTCGGTCGGTTCCTGGTATGAAATAAGATTGTTGAATTATTGGTAGTATAGTCATTGTCACATGGTACGAAACATGGTATGAAATAATTTCACATGCTGACAACGAATTTAGGATACTGTAGGGGTCTTGCATGATTTAATTGTTGATAAATCTTCATCCAACGTTGAATGATTTTAACATGATATATATGGGTCATAATATGAACATTTGGCAACCATTTAACTTTTCAGGTTGAAGGGAGATACCGAGTTCACAGACTACAAAGCCATTGAATCTGATCTATCTGAGGTTGAGCTAACAATTGCCACTGGAAGTAAGGGAAGTTACTCCTGCCGAGGGTCCTACAACACTGAAACCTGCCCCACAACCCACACTTTCTCCTCCTCTGCCATCACAGTTACAGTTACAGAGGCAGTGGCGCTAACCCAACCAGCTGATGCCGTGGCGACAACCGGAACTGGGGCATCCTTTACATGTGTGTTCCCCAATCCGTTCGGCAGCTCGCAAAGTTATTCCATCCAATGGACAATCAACGGGAAATCCTTCTTTGGTAACGGAGACTATTATGAGAGCGGGGTCAAGGTCATTGATGGAGAGATCACTAACACGGAGCCGGACAGCAACATCCAAACTGTTCTTAGTATCGCGAGTGTGGACAACAACGCCGCCGGAGACTACATCTGCTCCGTGAAGTGGTCTAGCGTCTTCATCAACTCTGACGCAGCCACCCTGACCGTTCAGGGTATCACGGAGGACCCATCGGATAGTAATGTTGTGAGCGGTGGAGATGTGGTGTTGACCTGTAAGACGGGTGGTACTGCTAAATCTACTATCACCTTCCACAAGACTTCAGATGATAGTGAAGTGAGCAGTGGGGTGAGCCAGAGTGATGCTACGGAGGGAAGTCTAGTGACCACAACCGGAACTCTAACCCTCACCGGTGTAACTGCAGATGGGGAGTACTATTGTAAGGCTACATGGGGTGATTCATCCACCAGTAAGAGTAGTGGTGCCTACGTGCACGTCATGTCATTCAGTGCCCTGTCCGCTACTACCGAGTGGGCTTTGGAGGGAGCCGTGGTTGAGTTTACCGTCTCTGGTGAGGTGACACTCCGAACTGATGGATCTAACACCGCCCTGACGGACTCCAGTGGGAAGACTGTTCAAGTTGTACCTACCGTGAAGTGGCAGGTCGAGGAGGGTGGATCTTGGAGTGACATAACAGCAGCTACTACTGGGTTCACTGTCAAAGACGCGAGTATCAGTGATGCGAGTGGCCTACTGAAAACCAAAATCCGAGTCGGACCACTATCAACCACCGCACAAAAACTACGAGTCACCCTGACCTACGCTACGGACGCCTCTAAGAACTTCTTTGGAGGTGACATTGTGTCTGCAGACCAAACCGCCAACCCAGTCTACATCAGTGCGTTCACCAAGACCCAAACTGGTAGTTTTGCCAAGGTGGGCAGTGCGGTAACCCTGACATGTGTGGCAGCAGCGGGCAGTAAGCCAACATTCCGGGTGTTGCTAGACAGTTCTGAGGTGAAGGGAAACAGTGACATCACCGTGGCTACCAGTGGAGATGTGTATACTGGTACCGTGGAATACACTCCCACTAGTGCAAACTACTTTATAGGAGGACAGACTCTTGAGTGTGAGGTGAGTACTATATTATAGATAACCCCGGCTAGTAGAGGGATGAAATCTGATATACCACCCTGCCAGGGTGGTATATCAGTATTAACATAAAAGCAGTTTATACCTCATTCAACCACAAAATGCTTGTTGAGTGAGTGGTGGAGAGGGTCTCCCACACAATTGGGCCCTCTGTGTCCGGCTAAATCTCAGTGAGACTCTCACCACAAATTACAAAATGTCTCACCCCTCACTCAAAATACAGTGTTTTATTTGATCTACCGAATCCTCACAAAATGCATGGTGTGTTTGATCTGCTAATCATTTAACCTGATCTAGATAACCTGGGATAGTGAAACTGTGATGGCTGAGCAGGATCTGACTGTATACTACGATTGTTCTGGAAAAACTATAACCACCATCTCCGAAGGTACTTGATATTGCACAATCAGCTCGAGAAAGAGAGGGTGCTCTTGTGACTTGTATAACCACTTTGAGAGAAAAAGTTAGTTAGTAGAGGGCGTGATAGAGGGCGCTGAGAGAGAAAATTAGTCATGTTGTTACATGACTAACCAGTTTCGTTCGTTTTTATTTAAATTTTGTCACGATATCTCCGTGATTTGTAGAACTAGAAAACGAGAATATAATAGAGATCTTATTAAAGAGGCGTGAGAAGCTTTTCTTCTAGAGCCTCTACGAGAGAAAACTATTTCGTGATTCAAGTACTCAAGTAGTATTATTATAGAGTCACGAACTAGTTTTGTTGAAAAGTATTTAAAGGTGTTGGTTGGTTGATTGTTATAGTCAGCCAACCAACACTTTTATAATATAAAGGTTTTGGTTGGTTGATTATTATAGTCAGCCAACCAGCACCCTCACACTTCTCCTTTACGTACTGGACACCAAATAGAGAGCAAGCTATTCTAACTCAAACTGCAAATCTTCAAATTATAAAATAACAAAAAACTACTTCAGTTTCCGGAGCAACCAATACGATTAGTTACGAGGATAATAGTGATGGGGACAGGGTTGCTACGGTTACCTGTCCTTCTGATACAAGCACTGACCAGTTCTCCCTATCAAGTAGGTTCCATTTATGTTTGTACGCCGTCAGACAGGCTCAAGCAAAGCGAGTTTTAATTGTTGATTTGTAGGTCACCTCTTAGTAGATCGACGGGTCGGACGTTTCAGGGCCAGCTCGTTTCTACTTGACCTTGCACCACATTCAATAGATTGAAGAAACCAAAACAAGAATAAACAACTAAGTACCACCCTCTCCCCCCTGCAGCTTCGGGAAATGCTGGTGCCACGGCCACCTGCACCAAGGAATCAGGTAGGTTCGAGCCGGCCTTCCTTGGATTCTGCCAGGTGAAGTCGGGAGCAACAAGTGACGGATCCGGACAGCTGTGGAACTTACAGACACTCGGAATCGAGGTAAACAGGAAATCCGTTTTACAAAAAGTTTTAGAGAATTCTGTCGACATGGCGGCTTTCTATGTGAGGATTAAAGAACTGCATTCTATTCCCGCACTACACTAGCTCCATTTAGAAGCTGGTCAATTATCTTTACATCTAATTAATTTTGTAGGTGTGTAGTGACGCCTCCACGGGAGATTACACCAAGGCCAATATGCTAGCAACACTTACCAAAGATGACGATACTTGTGGTTTCTACCCCAAAGTACCCTGTCTCAAGGATTCAAGTAAGTACCAATGTCTCAAGTAAGTACCATGGTCTCAAGTAAGCACCATGTCTCAAGTAAGTACCATGTCTCAAGTAAGTACCAAGTAATCAAGTAAGTACCATGTCTCAAGTAAGCACCATGTCTCAAGTAAGTACCATGTCTCAAGTAAGCACCATAGTCTCAAGGAATCAAGTAAGAGCTACTTCATCTTCCAAGTTTCAAAGACAATGTCTCGTTTCAGCTTGTACACTGGACACAGACAATACAGGATGTAGCTACGAAGCGTCAACGACCACCCTAACCATCTACTACCAAATCAACTATAAAACCACACAATTCAAGGTAACATATAATCGATGCTTGAAGGATTACAGGGTGCTATCCCGAACTGTACACATCTCTAACTTTGAGACCTTTTCCCTACATCTAACACACTAAAATTCTTGTTTCCTTTACACCGCCACCTTGGTTACGAAGTCACCCATTTCATTGGATCATCTGAGTGATTCATCTCCTACTTCCTTTCATTCACGAGCAATGAGCATTGACCCTAGTCGCGATAGACATTTGATTTCCTCTAACCCGGTGCACTTAGAAGAAGAAGAAGATCATCTTTTCTATTTCCAGGTGTCTGAGAGGAACGCAATGTACAAGATCCCATCCGGGGAGGTAGTCCAGTTTTGGGGGTGTAACGCTCAGAACAAGAGAGATCTTGCACTGAACGATGAGTTCCTCAAGTCACTCCAGGATTCTAACAGTTCAGTCATCATTCAACCAAACCAGCCAGGTGAGTAAGAGAGAGGTAGAGAGAGGTAAAATGAGGGACAGCAGCCAGGGAATTAATTAATTTCTTTCCAAAAGGTATCGAAGATCATTATAGGCACTATATTTACCATATTTTTCCATTTTACAGGTAACACGGATACAACATCAGATACGTCAAAAACATCAGATACGTCCGGACCAGGATTTAAAATTCTTCAAATTGTTGGTGCTGCCGCCGTGGCAGGCGTGGTTTTCAGTGCCTTGGGATCAGCCATCTTCGTATACTACAAAAGGTAAGCCACTTTCAATCGTGCCCTTGTTCTAATCCAGAGAGAGAGAGAGAGAGAGAGAGGGTCGAAAAATACAAGGCAATAGCACGTGTGTGCTTTTCAATTTGTGAAAAGCTCTCACTGCGAAAAAGCGATCGTCGGTTGGGCTAATTTTCAGGTTTTATAATATTTTCTTCTTTCAATTTCAGAGTACACGTTCCAACTGGTACTAATCTCATCACTAACATGGAGGCGTTCCCTGGATCGGTGACCTTGACTGAAGCCTAGGAGGCCTGATCAGAATACCTAATTTTTAACCTTCACACAACACTTGAATGTTACCCTGACAACGACCCAACGTGATGACGTCATCATTGTTATGACGTCACGCGTTACCATGACAATACCCAGTATCTGGGATCTGGGCTCTCAGAAAGACTATTTTTGTAAATTTAGCTGAACTAAATGTGCGTGTCATAGAAAGAGCGAGTAAATTTAAACTTTAATTTTTAGATTTAAAACGTTAGAGATAGGGCATTATTTAACAATTCAGACCCCCATAGACATGTGTTTTTTTAAATCTACTTCTTTCATCCCCCGAGAGAAGAGATCATGAAACATATCACATTATATGCCATCATAATTCGATTGATCTGGTAGTACTAGATAAGATAGTAAGATAGTAGTCCTATATAGTAGATAAGATAATAATTTCTATCTAATAAAACTAGATGCGTACTAATTTGTTAACTAGGACTCAATAACATGTTTTTATTTCTTGAAGAATTGTTGTTTTACATTTTAACATGTTCAAAAAAAGTTCTTTGTTTTAATTTGTCACATGAGGGAGGAGAGGGGAATCGATCTTTCGGGGACAATACGTTCTTTGGAACAATGGAGTAAAGGTACCTACGTATAAAATGAACAATTTCGCCTGTCAAATATATTAAACGGAGTTTCAGCTATGAGATTGCTTGGATCATTGATCACCGCAAATTAGCTAAGCTTAGTATGGTCATTTAGCTATCACTTCTATATTGTCTTGTCGTCTTGATTCTTTCCACTATAATATACTTACCACGTGTATATTACCACGTACTATATTACCGCTTGTCTCCTTGGTTCACACGTGAGAGCGAGGCAATATCTCTCTTGTCGTGTGAGAAAATTGAAATTGGAGCTGAACCTGTATGCTGCTTGAGGGTCTGTCTCAGATAACAATTTCTCTCTTATTAGACATACCGACACCGTGTATCATACAATATCCTCTCCAAATTAGGTGGCTATCAAGAACTGTCACATACTGTTACTAGAGAGAGGGAGCTCTCAATTAAAATATTCTCGCGAGATCTCGATCGAAATTATATTCCTCCAATCCTATATATGATATATTGATTTTGAGCTGTAGATCGTTTATTCAAAGTTTCAAAACTTCTATAGAAATGCTGTTTTTCTTGATTAATTTTACTCACCATTTCTTTCCAATTCGTTACTTTTACTATTTTTAGTAACTACATAATGTCTCAAGCAACGTTTTACCTCCCCCATATTATATAACCAACCTCTATTATATTAACATGTACTACAACTGTTTACTGTGACCCAAATTATATATACGTCTCCAAGAGCTTAGAATACTTAATGTCCCTCCCCCATACCCTCTCTCTCTCTCCATTCTCCGTTCTCCAAGCGAATTAAGAACATTTTGTTTCTCTGAATTATGAATTTACCTGTCTTCCATCCTTTCTAATGCTATAGCTTGTATACAGATGGAATTCGTGACATTCATTTAGGAAATGTCGATGATTCAGTGCTCTTTGGTGTTTGGTGTTTGTTTTCCTATAACTAGTAAACGGGATTTTATGACAAGCTTTAAATTGACAGTTAACCGTTCCCTTAACTGTTCCTTGACTGTCGGGCTCTATTATACAAGTCTCCATAACTTGTTGAGTTGCTCCGTCAAATAATTTAGCCGCCCGCATCATAACGATGCGGGTGCGGGGTAGCCAATATAACGGGGCTGGGGTACCACTAGGCACTACAGACCTCCATAAAAAGGCCACGCTCTATTCTATGGTGTGTTTTGTATACTTGGAATTGCGGTTGTAGACTTGCTGGATGCAAATAAAGGCAGGTGATCATATTTAGCGTGATTGTGAGACAATGATATGCGGGGCTGCATGAATGGGTGGGTGAGAGAGAGAGAGAGAGAGAGAGAGAGAGAGAGAGAGAGAGAGAGAGAGAGAGAGAGAGAGAGAGAGAGAGAGAGAGAGAGAGAGAGAGGAAGAGAGGAGAGAAAGCACCTGTTTACACTCACACAAAATTGAAGTGTGATCACGTGACACACTCCCCTCAACCAATCACCGCCGACAACTCAAATCACATGTCAACATCGCTGCATAAGTGACAAAATAGGCGCTCTCTCACTTCTTTTGCACTCACTCTCATATATTCGCTGTGTGGCCCTTGGGGGCTGTGAGTTGCTGCCGCCCTACACATCGCAATTACCAATCTATCCTCCTGCAGCTACTGTCCAAATACTGTCTCCCTCTGCAATAATCAATTATAAATCTTATAAACTAAGATCCGTACTTTCTCTCTCCCTCTCTCTTCTCTCTCTCTCTCTCCTCTCTCTCTCTCTCTCTTCACACCTCTCTCTCTCACACACGCACATCGCACCTCCTCCTCTCTCTCTCTCTCTCCTCCCTCTCCTCTCTCTCTCTCTCCTCTCCCTCCTCTCTCTCTCTCTCTCCTCTCTCCTCTCTCTCGTCCGCTTCTCTCTCTCTCTCCTCTCTCTCCCTCTCTCTCCCTCTCTCCCTCTCCCCCTCTCTCTCTCCCTCTCTCCCCCACCGGGGTCATGTCAACCCCACATGAGGAATGACTCCCCATAACTACCCACATTCAGACTTTTCTTTCACTGCCATTTTTGTTTGTGGCAACGGAAAGGGGGGCCCTCGCTACCAAAACCCTCTTGTAAATATTTTATACCATTGGTGTATTTGGGCCCTTTTTTAAAAGAGCAAGTTTTTATTTTGGGGAACCCCCCCCCTCCCCTTTCCCCCTTTCCCCCCCCTTTCCCCTCCCCTATGAAACCTTTCCGTTTATTTAATTTCCTTCCGTTCATATAAAGCCTCTTCGACGTTCATGGGGGGTCAAGTAAATTGTTAATTTGTAAATGAAGTAAACCTATTCTCTTAAAGGTTAAACTCAAATGGTTACAATTTCCCCCTTTAAAGTTAAAAGTTAAACAATCCCATTGAAATTTTTGGGTTTTGGACCATTTGGAAATTTGGTATTTTTACCTTTTCCTTTTTAAACTTCTCCCCTTTCTCCCAGTGACAAAACAATTTTGTGTACCCCCCTTAAGACCCTACAGTTGTAAACCCTACACTTGAAAACCGGAACCACCCCTTTTACATTTTCCCTGACTTTTCCTAGCTCTCCGAAATCTACTGGACTAATTCCATATAAACGCGTCGTAATGGTACATGGTAATGTACCTCGAATCAGTGAATAAAAAGGGTAACATCGTATTTTCAAAGGGAAGGGAAATTTGGGCAACGTGGGTGGTAGTAGCTGTGGGTGGTCATCAAAGATATATTATTTCCGATTTATATTATGTAATTGGTTCTAGAGAATCTATTTATAGATTATAGGTGGCAGTTCGAAGTTTTGCAATTTGATCCTATACCAGACATGTTCCTTATATATAGAATGTTCTTTATGCACTTGAAACAATTCAAGAAATTCCAATTTAAATTACAATTTAAATCACATTTACAATGTCATGTAGCATAGCATCTCTGTAGAACAATCTCTAATTTATTCCCACTAAAAATAAACCTTAACATGTTCCCTGTATTTCCACTTAAAATAATCGCTAACATTGTCCCTATATTCTCAGTAAGATCATATCTAACATGTTCCCTTTGTTCCCAGTAAAAGACGAGCTAGTGGTCCCTGCCGAGATCACCCTCTACAAGACAATGAGTGCCCGACAGGCCATACCCTGTCGACAGGGGCCCGGTGCAGAGGTCAGATGGTTCAAGCACAACAAGTTGATATACCGAACTAAACAACAGGACTGCTCCCTTTTATTTAGGTAATTATTTTCCTAAATATTTCAGTCAATATATTATTTGTAAATATCTCACGAATGTTGTGGCGGGGGCACAAATATTTTCCATTACGAAGGTTGCCTTGCATACGATTTTTTCCTTTTATTTCGACAAGGACCCCCACTGGGGGTGTTATACTTTCTAAAATGAGAGGTATTTTACGGTGCATATATTGTCTAGAGATGTTACGGCTGTGACTCGCAAAAGCTTCACTAAATGACCAGACAATGGGAGACATATTTAGGAGCCGGCAGGCACCTCCGACCCGAAGAAAACATATTGGGGAGGGGGATTGGAGATTGGAGAATGCAGTTAGTTGAAAAGGAGCTGCAAAAAAGATGGTTGAGAAAGAGCTGCGAAAATGCAGACCTGCCATCATAGATCATTTTACTTATCGTTATTTCAATTCTTTCTCACAGGTACGTAGATGCCTCCATCGCCTCTTTATACGAAGTGAGGTACACGGGAATCTACCAAAACAAGACCGCCGTGGTGTCCGTCCAGATTATAACAGACAGTAGCTGGCCAGTAATAAATGATACCATGGCGCTGAGAGAGGTACCAAAACGAGCATCTGCCAAGGTAACGTGTAAAGCAACGGGGCTACCAGAACCGCAATACCAGTGGAGCTATAAGAACAAGACTCTCAAGGCGGGGAGTTCTGGAAAGATCGTTCTGGTGGACCCTCAGACTGTGATAGTGACTGACGTGACGTCTGACGTCATTCTCACGTGTACAGCCACCAACTTGTTAGGTAAAGATGCTATAGATTTATAGAAAGAAGGGTTTCAATTTCATGTCACCCGCACCCTCTGTACATTAAATTTCCATTGTGTGCTAGAGATTCGACCATTGGCAAAGAAATGCAATAAAGAGGGGTAATTTTGAGGGGAGCTCTTTTTTCGAAACAGCTCTCCAAAATTGACCACTCCCCAACAACCTAGTGATCATGCTAAATTGAGCACACATTTTCAGGTTCAAACACAGCTCGTTTTCTGATAAAACCGGTGGAAATGACGGAACAGCAGATCTTCATCAACAGGATGTTTCCCGTATTTGTCTGTCTCCTGCTCCTATCAGTGACATCATGTGTCTGCTACTTCTTCTACACGAAACACCGTATTGCACAACTCAAGGGACGGAGGACTGATAGCCCTGCCGGATCAAGTATCACCGCGTCTGATACCATATTTGGTAAGTTTTAACTAGTTTTGCAAACATTTGATACCATATTTGGTAAGTTTTAGCTAGTTCTGCAAACAATTGTTCTTTTTGTATGAGCTGCAGGTACGCTGTCTTGCAGTACAGGGGATGCGGGGGGATGTTATATTTAGCTGGTAGAATACACGTACACATTATATTATCTTATCATGTAGTCATATGACTACATTTTACAGTGGGTTAATGCATTATTCTGCACTGTAGCACACTTTAATCTAACTCAACTCCATTCCTAGAAAACTCAGAGGCAGCAGCGGGGTCAAGTGGAGGAGGTTCGGTTTCTGAGCTGAGTGATAATTATAAGATAGTGGCTGTCTCCCTTAGCTCCCCACCCACACAGTTTATCTGTCCTATCACCCGGGAATACATGGTGAGTTGCATTTTTCTCATCATTTTCATGAACATTTTATAGCTCTTCTCAGAAGTATCTCTATGAAAGAGACACACTTCTTAGTCTTTCAATTTTCATCAGTCTTCTTCTTCTTCGAAGGATGAGAACTGCCAAAATATATCAATTATATTTACCACATGATCGAATCCCCGCTCACACTTTCTCCTCGCCTCAGAAAAACCCTGTGGTGGCAAGTGATGGATTCTCTTACGAGGAGAAAGCTATTCAGGCGTGGTTCCGAAGGAACGAGACAAGTCCGATGACAAACGGTGACATCAGCAAGCGGTTAACCCAGGTAATTATGTAATGAGATCACCAATTAACTCGGTGTGTGACTCGTGTGTCATTAATTAATTGAATCCAATTAGAGAGTCCCATTAGTAATTATATATGACGTTAAACCACTCGTGAAACCGAAACAACCCTTCCCGGCGACTTGATTTCTAAAAATTAAGTTTCATTATATTCAAAAGAGATCTAACAGCTCATCCTCCCCATCCCAGAATCACAACCTACGGACAATGATCCAAGAGATCCTATCCAGTAAAACGGTATCGGATAGCTTTGTAAAGTTGAGATCAACAGATCAACAAACTTGTATTAGATGCACAACTAGATCCACCACTGTCACCACTACGGAGCCAAGGATAACCATCATCGATGGTGACAATGTTACAATCCATCGTGTGGCATCGACAGATCAGATTAGACCTCCTGTTTCCCCATCGGACCAGATAAGACATGCTACACCTAGATCACGACCCGATACACCGATTACCAGGATAGATACACCAAACATCGGGAGGTCAATCTCAACAATATCTAATGTGTCTACTCGGGAGGATGGTAGGGTGACAAGCGGCAGTTCGGAGGAAAATAATATCATTGTTTAGAGGAGATGTGATCAAATAATGTGTCCTCCCTGTGTTTAACAGCTGGGAAGCAGAGTCACCCCACGAAGGGTACGACCCAACTACCACGGGTGATTATTTGGAAAGTTTGAAGACTTGGCAGAATGATTAGAATTATCAACTTGATAAACTTTGTTCGATCAGAAGATGTGTGTGCGTGACAAATTTAAATTGTGGCATGGGATTAGGTTTTATTTGATACCCTTTTATAAGTGTTATTTATTTATTATTTGGTTTTATTGATAATCTATGATAAAAGGAATCCTTAGTATCTCTATCTCTTATAATATAATATGAAGCATGAACCGACCGAATCAGGAAATACTGGTCCCTAATTGGCTGATGACTAGTCACGTGACCTAAATAACAAGTTCTTATTGGTCGTTTACTTGTTTCGGTCGGTTCCTGATATGAAGTGAAGGAGGTTCCTATCTTTTTCGAGGCACTTATTATAATGCCGTCAACTTCTTTCCTGTCGCCATACCGATATATAAACCAAATTCTTATTGTTTTTACCTTTTTTTTTGCTGATTACTATAACCCAAAACCCGAGTTTATTTAATTTTACCTTACTAGAAGTTGAAGAGAACTCCAATGATCATCCTCTCTCATCTGAAATATGTTCCGAAGTTAGTAACAAATAAGATATAAATTACACCAACCAACTTCATCTACTGTAACTGACATTTACAACAAACTGACATCTACAACAAACTGACATATTATAATATGCCCGTGAAAAATTCTGCTCTTGAAAGCTTTCAATTTTCATAGATTTGAAAAGCTCCAGTCATGAAATTTTTCTTCGTGGGAACATGTATATAAACATGTTCTATCAAAATTGAAAGCTTGAGGCGAATTCTTCACGGGTGTTCCTATGAACTGTACTGCACTTAATAGAATTTCTATTCTAGGTTATTGGCATCTAGCCAAAGTCCATCTAAAGCATAAGTAGTAGCTTCACCTCAACGTAGCCTTCGGTGACACTAAGGCACGGAGAGGTCGCGAGAGAAAAAAGGAGGCCTGTCAGAGCGATGACTTAAAGGGCCAAGCGGTCAGTGGACTAGGAGTTTGTTGGGTATGATGTCATTCAAATACAAAAGGAATAATTGAATAATGATTGTGGCGATGACATACCAGCGTCCGGCCTGTCACAGTTAATTGCCTCGTAAACTGCGAAGGTTTTGTAAGGGCACTCCTATTTACCAAAATTTGTGTGAATTAGGGTAAGTTGCAATTTTACTTAGGCTCCTGCTGTCAGAGCATTAGCCTGACCCTATTCTCATTTCTTAAAACCGTGCAGTTCTGCACGCTGAGTGCATGAGAATTGAGAACTGTGGTCAATGAATTGGCCTGACAATGCTCCTGTCTGTCGGAGCCGACCCGATCTGTGTGCACTGTCGAAACGGGGTCTGGCATGTTAGCCCAATGATCTAACCAAAGTTCTTGCGTGCTCATTTAAGAGAAATGAGAATAGGATCAGGCCAATGCTCTAACACGGTCTGGCGGTGCTAGACAGGAGACAGTAGACCCCTGGTTTGAACTGTATGGCACCGCCGACCTGATCTGAGTGCACTGTGTGTTGAGAATCAAATCGGGGTGTGGCGCCACCAGACAGAGTTTGAACGAAACAAGTTCTTAGTACTTAGTAGGGAGATCATTTTGGGAAGACAGTTCTAGAAGAGAAGGGATTGTCAGCTGAAAGATGGAGAGAGAGAGAGAGAGAGAGAGAGAGAGAGAGAGAGAGACTGAGAGAGAGAGAGAGAGAGAGAGAGAGAGAGAGAGAGAGAGAGAGAGAGAGAGAGAGAGCGAGAGAGAGAGAGAGAGAGAGAGAGAGAGAGAGAGAGAGAGAGAGAGGGAGAGAGAGAGAGAGAGAGAAACAAGGAAGCTAGCTTATGACGGGCTTGAAGAGAAAGAGAGACAGACACACCACGGGCAGGCCATGATGTGTGTGTGCACGGGGGAGAGAGAGAGAGAGAGAGACATTGGGCAGCCGATCATATGATGGGGAATTATACCCGTACTGCTGCCATACCATCATAAATATCAGCATAAATACTTGCAGATTGCAGCATGTGGGTTCAACACGCACACACATGCAATTTCTCGTTACTGGAATTGTATTCTCACTCCTATCCCGACCTAGATTCACACTGAACCTGTCGACTACTACTAGGGGGCTGTATAATGTGTGTATGATTGATGTCATATGAATTGTGTGCGAGTCCTAGCTTGTTGAGTACAAGTCCTAGCCGTTCTTGTTTCATTATATGTATTTTCGTTTACAAAAATAATAGAGTGGTCTCAAAAGATTGATTTCAAATTCCCCTATTTTGACTCAAACCCTTCGTATGATGGATGAAACATAGTATTATAATATCTATCGATAGACAAAAAGAGAGAAAGATAGAGAGAGAGAGAGAGAGAGAGAGAGAGAGAGAGAGAGAGAGAGAGAGAGAGAGAGAGAGAGAGAGAGAGAGAGAGAGAGAGAGAGAGAGAGAGATAACGATAGAGAAAGATAGAGAGAGTTGGAACGAGAGATAGATAAAATAAGGGAGACAGTATGCTTGTTGAACAATTGTGCATGTTACCGAAAAAAAGAGAGATAGGGAACTGAGACTGAAGTACGCTCCATTGTCCTTGACCATGAACTAGTGATATTCTTGTATTATATTGCATTGTTATTTGTTGTAGGTGTCGAGTTTAGTATACTAAATACATATCTAACTAAAGTTCGGACAATGTATCAACATGTAAAATGTATAGCCCATTCGTATAGCTATATCGTGCAAATCCTCTCCCCGTGATTGCTTCTTCGTCTTGTGGTTGAAGTCTTGACAAGGTTATGATCAGCCACATATATTATCAGTAGTCATTGATCACTTGAATCTTGAAAATTTAACTTGCCTTTCTTTTCGAGAATCGAGAAGATTCGATATCATAAATTAGAATTCGGTGACATTCAATGTTGTTTCTTTTGCATAAACCATGGCTGTCCGTTCATTTTAGAGCTCCAAAAAATGAACATAAACTCACTCTGCACTCATTGTGCAGTAAACGTTCTGGAGAATTCGCCTTCCAAAACTTGTAACTGCGAGGTTTGTTAAAATGTATAGCACCTGCATTGTAGACTACTGGAATTCTATAGCCTTTTGTTCTCTTTTTTTCCAAAGAAGGTAAAGCACACTGTGCTAACTGCTAGTGTTAGCACAGGCAATAGTTTGATATAGTTTCGTCTTTAAAAAATTAAGCAAATTGATGATGTGAACTTCCCGTTATCTCATATAGCACTAATTTTCAGCTCAAGTCAATTTAATTTAACTTTTGGTTTTCATCCCCGTATGGCCCTTTAGAACCGGTCCCATAAAATGCAGCAGCCGGGGCGAACTGAGGGACTCTTGATATGCAGCAAACGGAGTTGCCGAGTGAAGCCCATATTTGGGAGACGCCGCTCTATACCGGAACTACCTGTTGACCAGACCCAGGGAGGTGCTTCAATGCAATCAGCAGCTCACGAGTACATTGTGGACGCGGGAGTGGACACATCGCAAACCAGTAAGCAAACATTTTTTAGTTTAAATGTTTACTAAAAATCAATGTTTTTATTCCTATCATCTGCTTTTTTCCTGTATGCCAATGCTTCAATCTCCTGTCTACTAAGTTGTATTATATTGCATTCCTGTTGGATACATTATCATTTCTTTATCAAGGATACAAATCCTTTCATCAGGCAATGAGTCGAATTAGAAAAAATGGGCCTCAAAAGTCAAAGGGTTAATCTTAACCTAAGGTTATTGACTTATTGGACTTCATTCTTTCGCGTTCTTGTCTAACATTGTTGCACCGTCATGCGTATAAAAACTATTCAGGATAATTCTACAGCCTTCCAACTGTATTCGTTCACATACCAAGCATCATATACATCGCATACCATAAGTGTCATGATATATTATCACGTCCTTTCTATGTGATCGTTAAAAATAACCTGCTGAAAATATATAAATATATCGGCAGAGCTAGGTACGACACTTGAGATATTTCCTGTGACGTATCATGATAATACGACATAGCAAACATACATCAGCTATCATAGTAGCTGATAGTTATAGTTTAATATTTAGGGAGAGGTATAAGTACTTATTTTCTGTGACGTTTCATAGCTGATAGTTGGAACTGATTCAGCACACACTTTGACCCTAGATACGTAGCCGCGCTGCACGGTAGAGGCCGCTAATTGCTTTGCTTCACTTTACCCGCGATGAAGTACTTCTCATAACCCTGCATCTATTTCTCCCTCTCTCTCTCTCTCTCTCTCTCTCTCACACACTCTCTCACTGTCTCTCTCTCTCTCTCTCTCTCTCTCTCTCTCTCTCTCTCTCTCTCACTCCCTCTCTCTCTCTCACACTCTCACACACTCTCTCTCTCTCTCACTCTCTCTTTCTTTCTCTCTCTCTCTCTTTCTCACTCTCGGTAAAGTATTAACTACTTGTTTGTGATTCTGACAAGCTCAATAACCCATCGTTTATTACTCCCTTTCTCGTTGTTGGTTTTTCTTTGTTGAGTAACCTCTTACTCAACAAGTTTTTCTAGTACACACACACAGAAGGAATTCTACTACGCAACACTGGCCAGACTATACTACCCATCATATCCTGTATCAGGTGAGGCCAAACTCATTCTTGCTCTTCTTCTACCTCTACATCCTTGTCATGTTCTGCGAGTTTTCATTATTTGATCTTTCTGGTGTCACTACCCGCAGGGATTCAATTCATTTCGATTCATTCGTGGCAGCTGTATTAGCCTGACAGTTCGTGGCTCATGCAGTTCCATCCCACAAGAAATATATCATTGTATATTCTGGGTTTATACGTCGAAGTGATTTTGTGTGAAGTATGGATCCATACTTCACACAAAATTACTTCGACGCTCGAGCGTCACATTGTCCCTTTGGCCTATATATTATATCCTTAAAGTCTTACACCCGGGGAATGTGAGAGTCAGGAAAGAGCCCCAGTGAATTGTGCCAAATAATTCCATCTGCACATATAATATACAAGGTGGGCCACGGATTGTTGGTCATGGTTAGCGAGGTGGTGCGTCAAAACGGTGATAGTTGTGAGAATAAAAATTATGGGAGCACTCTGGATCAATTCCTTGGTAACTTTTTCCATAATTTTTTGTCAAAAATACGAAAATTTATTTTTCAGTTCTTCATTCATTTCTCGTTCATTCATGATGTAAGCATCCTAATTTTCCATCATTATGCTATTTTTCTTTGGCTTGAATTTATCTTTCCAATGAGCACCATGAAAATGAAATTGAAGCACCAGGTCACTCAGCAGTTGAGAAAATGTTCATGCATGATTTTGGCTCTTTTTGCGACATTCAACGAGCTGTATCACAGCTACCTTTCGTTCAATCTTCTTAAAACTTTGGGAAAACATTAGATAAGCAAAGATCTTTGCTCACAAGAAAAATCAAGTCCAAAGATCAAAGTTCATTTTTCATTTTTGTTAGATCATTCCGTTCATTCAGGAACCAACATCCCTAAAGTGATGAAAAGGTTTGGGTTTTGTTTGGCCCATGTCCTGCAATGACAGAGAGGTGTAATAGCGTGTTTCCGGGCTAGTTTGTGGGTGTCCATGTGATCATGATGATATCTGACACCTTTTCTGAGCCATGATTAAGGGATTTTCTCAAATTCAAGCATGTGACTTGGTTTTTCTGCGATTAGTACCGTGCAGCAATGTTATGAGATCTCATAACACCTCAAAAATGATGATTATCTCAATGAAATGAGTTGATTTATGATTGAAAAGATTAAAACCGATGTCAAATTGAACGAAACGAACAATTACATCATAAATCAACTCATTTCATTGAGCTATACTAATCATCATTTTTGAGGTGTTATGAGATCTCATAACACTAGTAAGCCCGCTCGCCCTACGGGCGAATATGTCGGGGATGGTCAATGGTCATACAGTAAACTAAGCAAATAGTGTAGTATCATTTGAAATTTTTAAAATCAGTAAATTTATCAGGTAAATTAACCACAGCGATTCCTTCGACAGAAAAACCACGGGTCCTCTTTTGCCAGGTCCTGAAGTATTTTATGAAGGAGCACATAAATGCAAAATACTTTCACGTATTACTGCCATTTCTTATTAGTGCCATTGATACTTTGTTATTACGTGTGTTGACAACATTTTTTGAATAATAATCCCCTCTTTTGTAGGATTCTATCACGTATTCTATAGGCGTCAGCGCCAGTTTGGGACATATGGCTCCTCCAAACTCGCTGGCGATTGTGTTGAAGTTGAGTAGTCATGTTCACGAAACATGGTGAACAGGGGGTGAACAGATCAAATCGAGCAAACGATCAATCACACAACCGGCAGAGAGATGAATCAAGGATGCACGTGCAGTTTAAGGCTCAAGCTGGCAGGTTGCCAGGGTCATTTCCAGGAATGTTGTGCCATATTTGGTAAAAAAAACCATCACCCATCATTTCCCTATTTGCTTTAATAATAGTATGATTGCTGCACGGTACTAATCGCAGAAAAACCAAGTCACATGCTTGAATTTGAGAAAATCCCTTAATCATGGCTCAGAAAAGGTGTCAGATATCATCATGATCACATGGACACCCCCAAACTAGCCCGGAAACACGCTATTACACCTCTCTGTCATTGCAGGACATGGGCGAAACAAAACCCAAACCTTTTCATCACTTTAGGGATGTTGGTTCCTGAATGAACGGAATGAACTAACAAAAATGAAAAATGAACTTTGATCTTTGGCCTTGATTTTTCTTGTGAGCAAAGATCTTTGCTTATCCAATGTTTTCCCAAATTTCTAAGAAGATTGAACGAAAGGTAGCTGTGATACAGCTCGCTGAATGTCGCAAAAAGAGCCAAAATCATGTATGAACATTTTCTCAACTGCTGAGTGACCTGGTGCTTCAATTTCATTTTCATGGTGCCCATTGGAAAGATAAATTCAAGCCAAAGAAAAATAGCATAATGATGGAAAATTAGGATGCTCACATCATGAATGAACGAGAAATGAATGAAGGAATGAAAAATTAATTTTCGAATTTTTGACAAAAAATTATGGAAAAAGTTACCAAGGAATTGATCCAGAGTGCTCCCATAATTTTTATTCTCACAACTATCACCGTTTTGACGCACCACCTCGCTAACCATGACCAACAATCCGTGGCCCACCTTGTATAAACGATTCGTGTGTTTTTTCAGAGAATTGGCACACAATCGGTCGATTATATGCAGATGGAATTATCTGACTCTACTCTCAGGACAATCCGCAGCCTTAAGAGTTTAAGGGTCCTCTAACCTACTGCAACAAATACATGGCCTTAGACAGCGTAGAGTGATTCCTTATATTGCCCTGTTAGTTATAGGTATGTTGCAACTTGCATTCATCCACACATTTTTAACTTCACTTTCCTGACATTCACACTAACGTACATTAAAACTTGCATTTCGTTCAGCAGCTTTGATTATCAACTGTGTATCAAGCTGCTGATGGGTAAATTCCTGCCAGATTAGTGTGTGTATTCGCAGCAAGAACAACGTGTATATGTACACGTGTTCCTTTCTAATGGTACTATATCACACACCCTCTCTCTCTCTCTCTCTCTCTCTCTCTCTCTCTCTCTCTCTCTCTCTCTCTCTCTCTCTCTCTCTCTCTCTCTCTCTCTCACTCTCTCCCTATCTCTATCTCTCGCCAATATCTCAATACCTAAGGACATATAGAACCACAGCCTTAGAGAATTGTGTGATATAGTCATCTTCTCCATTGCGGCATTGCATCTTGGGAGGAAGAAGATTTGTTGTTGGAGATCTCTGTCTCGACAGAGTTTATATGGCGTTTGTCCGAGCAGCGGCAGGAGCAAGCGTCCGAACTCCACCTAGAAGAGGTAAGAGTGTGACAGTGTGTGCTTGAATTGAAAAGCGCTGCCTTATCCTACGTATGTGTGTGCTGGAACGTCTTTCCACTATAGTGGATATAGTTGCTATTTAAGATGAACAGGAGAATTATCTTCCTCTCTCATTTTGTGTTTTGTAGAATATATATATTCGACGCCTTCGTATTATGATAGGCGCCCGAATGAAGTTGTGACTTGTCACTGTAGTCTTGTGGAGTAAATTATGTGACAAGTCACATAATTTAAAGTCAAATTTTTAACAAAGTGAACCGCTTGCGCGCGAAATGGTTTTCCAACGCACCACGGGAAAGTTTTTCCCCGATTGTTTCGAACATATCTCTGGCTCCTGATAAGATTAAGACTTGATCCCGGTTGCGTTAGAAAGAGAAAAACTGTATCTTTCCAATGCGACCAATGAAAAGTCTCTATGATCTTATCAGGAACCGGATTTACCACACGCAAAAACTTTTCGCACACGGTGCGTGGAAAGTTTTTGTGTGCAAGCGGTTCGCTTTATTAAAAATCGGACTTTACTGTGCAATTCACAACTTGTTCTTTTTATTCTAACTGAGACTGATCGTTTTTGTGTAACCTCATTTTACTCAAAACTGACTGACGTAGTTGCAGATTCTTTAATCCATCATCATCGCATTGAGTTAAAAAAGTGATCTCAAACGACAATCAATTAGTCCAGGTGTTTTAATTGTCGAGGCAGAATTAATGTGTCAGTAGTCGTTGTTGTTACAGTTTAGTTTTCGATGTTCCTTGCTTTTCCATTTGAGGCAATGCTTTTATGTAAAAAGTTCAACGCCCTTGATGGGTCAAGTGCTTCACCTATAATAATCTTTCTGGCAACATTTTAAAATGTTATGTAATTTCAATTCAGCATAATAATTCGACAACTTACGCTCTCTTACACGTTACAGCACTCTAATATACGTCACTACTATTATACAACGTGTTGCTCTTCCCTCTTTTTAGACTTTCTAGACTCTGTATGGACTACAACACGTGTAGTGGAGGGTAGGTGGGGGAGAGGGTGAGAGAGAGAGAGAGAGAGAGAGAGAGGAGAGAGAGAGAGAGAGAGAGAGAGAAGAGAGAGAGAGAGAGAGAGAGAGAGAGAGAGAGAAGGAGAGGGAATATAGTATTTGATAGGGCAAGCGATCAGCACGTGCCTGTACTGCACTGACCTACACTAGACACATACACACCCACACACACCCACACACTTAGTTGTTCTTTCACTTTATTGTTTCTTTGTGTATAATTGATATTGAGTCACCCCTAATTACTCGACAAAGATTAACCTCACCGCAGTCATGTGGGGCATGGTTGCGAACCAGCAGCAACGCCCGGAGGTCTCTCAATCTCACTGGCCACACCACCGCGGTAACGGAGGTAAGGAAAAAGAGATGGGATAGAGAAATAGATAAGAAAAAGGAGAACTAGATAATAGAAAGAGATGGGATAGAGAAATACAGATAGGAGAAACAGATTAAGTGATAGGTAGAAAGAGACTCTACTACTATATATTAGAGAAAAAAGAAGGAAAGTCAAATAAGAGGGAAAGTAAGCTGGCTTCAAGCAACTCTCTCAGCTCATGTCGACACCCTTGAATTCTTTGAAGAGACCTATACAAGACGTTAATTTGAGTATGTTGTGAGAGATGTGTGTACTGCCAAGATTTAGTTACGACTTTTAGGATTATATACTTTCATAATAGTACGGCATACGCAGAAGGGCAAGGATTTATCCTTTAGAGAGAGAGAGAGAGAGAGAGAGAGAGAGAGAGAGAGAGAGAGAGAGAGAGAGAGAAAGAGAGAGGGGGAGAGAGAGAGAGAGAGAGAGAGAGAGAGAGAGAGAGAGAGAGAAGCTGGCGACTCCACGTTCATGTGTACCTCGATCGAATAGCCGACTAGAGATTAGAGGTTGCAGAAGCCTAGCTTGTATTTTACTCTCACTATATCACACGATCTTTTTACTCTCTCAATCCCTACACCTATAATCTATCTTCCTTTCTCTCTTTCGCCCTCCATTCCCATCTATCTATCTTCCTTTCTCTCTTTCGCCCTATCTATCTTCCTTTCGCGGTCAGTACAGGAACTCTCTCCCTATTCCTCGCACCAAGGAGTTGACGTGTTCTACATTACCTCCAATGACTCTTGGACCCTCTAGAGGATACACAAGCAAGGGGCCGGGGAGCTTGTATAAAAGTCTACAAAACACTGCTCTCTTTCTCCTTAATCACTGATCCACTCCCAGCCCTCTCTCATTTTTTGCTTCTCATTGTTAGACGCTTCTTATTCTTCTTTGCCAGTATTATAATCACTTGCCTCTGCATTCATCTGGTTCTTTCTACACTCATCTGGATCCCCCTTCGCTGTCCGAGATCAAGGTTCACTACAGCTGCATTAACAGGTAGTTTCAGCGGAAAAAAATAGTAATCATCTTCATCAAATTCATGAACTCTGCAAACCCACCCACCTGACCTTCATTTAGCAGGGAGTGGTAAAACACGTAATGACGTGGAAAATTTCTGAGAAATGTTTGAGTATCAATCACTCAAACTGTCATGGGCAGGAATGCTCAATCTTCTTTTCTTTCAATCACTATTACTCAGTACAGTTTACTAATTGCAGAAATAAAAGAGAGAGAGAGATAAGAGAGCGGAGAGAGAGAGAGAGAGAGAGAAGAGAGGACGATCGAGAAAGAGAGAGAGAGAGAAAGAGAGAGAGAGAGAGAGAGAGTGAGAGAGCAGCTCAGGGTGAATAGTGATTCTGCTGGTAGTTCAGTAGGTCACGTGCCATTCAACGAGGATTTCAATTGTCTGACATCAATTACTCTTCCTCTTCTCCACTACACCTCCACCTTCCGCCTCTCTGCATCTTCTTTAACTAAAACTGTACAACCCTCACTTGATTTTCTCCCTTTTTCTCTCTCTCTCTCTCTCACCATTTTTCTATCTCTATCTCTTTCTTTCTCTCTCTATCTTTATCTCTTTCTCTCTATTTCACTATCTCTTTCTTTCTTATTATCGATCTTTCCAATTCCATCAAATCCAGCTCTTCCGTCCACGTTTAACAAGATAGCTCATGCAAAATAGTTTGTATTTGCAACAAATATCCCTCCTTCTCCTCCTCCCCGATATAATTGCTTTGCAATCCATTAGTGAACCACTTTTTGTTGACAGAACCACTTTTATTCTGGACCATTTCACATGCGTTCAAGATCTGTAATGGAAGCTGCTGTGCAATACTTCAAATCATCATGTTCATTGTTGAACTACCGCCATAAAAACTATTTCAGTATCTGTTTCAGCCCCAATTAAGATTTCTCATCGACTTTCTCTCAATCTCTGCACACCATTGTCGCCTGCACTAACTACCATATATTGTTGTCTTGTCTCTTCCGCAAGATTGTAAACGTTATATCCTGCAAACAGCTTAAAATTGAATTGAAAAAGGTTGAAAGATGTTTTGAGGACAACTGGAGGGAGGAAAAAGAAGAGATTGACTCCAGCTGAAAGTCGATACGATGTTCATTTATGCAGATATCAACAATGATGAAAACGATCGACCGGACCCGCTAGCACATCATAATCGCAACCATCAACAAAACCACCATGGAAGAGACAGTAAGCAATTAATTACATTTTAATTAAGAAGCTTAATTATAATCTTTATAAAACAATACGCTGTTTCATGTGACATGAAAGAAATCTCTTTTTTCTGTAAGAAATTGTTACTCAACAAGTAATCGTAATAATCGCTTCGTATACTGATATTTGTGTGTCGTGTGACTTGTTAGGCCACAAGACCCGACGCCTTTTCACTGACTGATCGGTAAGATTCGGTCTCCATGAATGCATATTCGCAGTAGAACTCCATGAATGCCAAACAATTAAAGGTATTTTCAGTTAATTTAGATTCGACGGTGCTTATCTCTGATGACTTTATGCCGGGGTACCAGGGTCTAGGCAATAACCAATCACGTGACCAATGTTGCCATTTCTAATTTTTATTGATGCGGACTATCAATCAAATAGGAGGCCTATAAAGTATAGAAGTTCAGTCAGTGTCTTGATAAAATTGTAACAATGAACTGTAAATTACACCGAATTGCGAATCATTCATCAAATATATCGGTTCGTGTTCTTTTGGACACGATCTGCTTTTGGACACGACTCATAAGCTTTTGAAAAGAGTCCAGAAATGAAAAGATTGGAGCATCTTGGTAAAAATTACACGACAAGATCAATTAGCGGAAATGCACCGGTAGAAAAAGTTAATTACAGGCTGAAAATATAGCCGAAATGACGCCAGCTGCTGCAGATAGCCAACATGCAACTTTACTAAACCGTAAAATTGCAGGGAAAAATTGAGCAAGATAGGAAATTCCCGGATGAGAGAAGACAGAGAGAAGAGGTAGGATGCAGAGAGAAATGTAAGATAGAAAGATATAAAAATCGGAAAAGCTAAGGGAGAAAGGAATAATATGGTGATGGAAGTTACAGCCGTGATAAAATTACAAGACATTTGACAGAATGGAGGTAGTATGGTTAGCACGAACCACGAGACATAATTACAGCAGCTGGCCTACCATTTTTATCAAGATTTTATTGTCCGAGGTCATTTTTTCTCCAGGAGGTCCGGAGGTAATACCAAATTTATGACTCTACGTAGACAAATATTAGCTCAGCCTTACTCAACAAGCTCAGCCAGTAGTGTTATCTTGGTGCTGTGTGGTTGTAAAGGCCGTGTTACTGTGTTAGTGATTCTATAGAAAAACTTGATAGAAACATGATAACCTAAAATCTAGAGGTTATCAAGTCTCTATCAAGACTCCTATGATCATTCATCCTCAACCTCTTAATATTAAATCCTCAAACTATATCGAACTCCGTACATATATCACCATGTATAATGCTTCTCTCACGGTATGTGACATACTGATTCACAGTTCGATAGTTCCCCCTGCACTTCTATTTATATTTGGCCATAGCCCTAGTTTGTGCCCTTTCCAAAAAATTACAGTGAACAACGCATTATGAGTTTCTGTTAGAGGAAAAAACTTGGCAGGAAAATTAATTTTGCTTTTACTGTTGATTTTCGTACTTGAGTTTAGCCACCCTCACACGCATACAAACATCTGCAGTTTCGTCTTTCCGTCGTCTAAAAAATTTGGTTTGAACCTCTTCTATTCCAGCTTTCCAACTTTACCAAAGTTTCTCTCTAATTGGTCTGGCTATTATAGGCACCTACCCCGTCATTCACACCCCGCTAAACGCAATCTGCCATGTACAATCCCTCACAAGCAAGACCCGAATTGACTCCTTTCATGAAACATCTTCAGACTGCTCCTTCTCTAGCTATACATGGCTTTGTTCTTTGCGATACTATGATACCATCACAAAGCTCTCTCTCTCTCTCTTTCTCTCTCTCTCTCTCTCTCTCTCTCTCTTTCTCTCAGTACTGTTCTGGGTTGATTTATGTGAACACATCCATTCTTTTGTTTGCAATATCACTTCTGAATGAGTTGTATGCGTGTGAGTGTCCTTTATTGTGAATTATCATGTAAATAAAACGGAAGCTGAAGGCTGGGATCTCTCTCTCTTCCTTTCACTATATTACCGAAGTTCGAACTCTAGGTCGACTTTGAGTTCAAACTTCGGTAATATAGTGAAAGGAAGAGAGAGAGAGAGAGAGAGAGAGAGAGAGAGAGAGAGAGAGAGAGAGAGAGAGAGAGAGAGAGAGAGTGAGAGAGAGTGAGAGAGATTGAATGCCGGAGTGTGATCATAGTGCAAAATGAGATAGAGTTGTAAGAAGAACGATAAGATTGAGGCGGTAAAAAGAGATAGAAATATATAGAGAGTGTGAGGAGGGCAAAAAGAGAACGAGAGATCAGAGAGAGAGAAAGAGATGGTTGTGTTTCTCATTATCGCTCACGTTATATTGTGGACTAGCTGGCCTGACTACCACCATTACCACTAATATAGAGTGCACACACACGCTCTATTCCACACTTCTTCTACCGTAGATCTCGATTAAAGCTCTTAATAATATACCTCTGGTACAAGCTCGTTTTTGTGTATATTTGAGTGATAATAAATAATAGTTGTATAGCTGGGAAGTTTTGCTCGGGAAGAGGATTTTTATCCGGTTTGGTTTTGGGTACTCAAGCTTCTTTTCCTCAACCGTCGATGACCTGAGGGTAAGTCTATGAAATCCAATAGTTTTTTCTTGAAATTAAATATTTTGTGCGTTAGGCCATTATCAACTCACTTATACTAAGGATTGACACACGCCAATGTTATGATGAATGCTTGTTTTGAATACCACATGCTTGTAAAGTTAAAACCCTTCCTTTAAAAGATTTGTCGTGGGGAGAGAGGGTCGAGCAAGTTTACACTGTAGTAGCTGCTAGTAGCAATCAATTACTCATCTTCAGTCAGGCCAATGCTCTGCCCATCTTCAAATCCACGTACCATTGGTACGTGGATTTGTACGTGGGCTGACGTACATAATTTCCAGTCTTCATGTATTGGCCCAACTCTAACTAACATTATAATTGCTATAACTAACCAGGATTAGGGCGAGCACGTCCCACCTAGATTTCTCTCTGAATCAGGGTGTTTCTCTCTCCCTCGCTATCTCTCTCTCTCTCTCTCTCTCTATCTATCTCTCACACTATCTCTCTCTCTCTATCTCTCTCTCTCTCTCTCTGATCGTTCCCACTTTGATCCTGACAAATGCTGTGTCTGCACTTCCGGCTCTTCAACTACCCAATGGCATTCACCTAACAATGAAACATACTTCAGTCAAAAGTCACTTCAAGCATCCTTTCTTCTAATCTTCTATAACACTTCCTTTATTTTGTCGATCCTCATATTTGTATTGATCACTTTCAAAAAATCTCTATAACGGAAAGGAGACTTTCTGAATTTTTATCCAATCATCCTAATCAAGGTCCGATCTTATAATTGGACATGGGATAATTTTTACCAATCAATCGTTCGTTATCCAGCCATTAAGGGTACACCTGGCGTTTTTCATCATCGAGTGCCCAACCAAATGACTTCACCAGGGTTTAGGCCATACAAAATGGACCTCAAATATGCAATTTTAGCCCTAAAGTCGAATTCATATTTTTGCTACAGCCTATTTTCAAAGTGGCGTTTTTTCAATTTTTGTTGAAATTTTTAACCTCAGGACCACTTTTTTTGAGATAGAAACATTAAATTCTTGGAATTTGAAGAGAATATAAAGGTGAATAAGCCCAAAGAAGGATTTTTGAAATGGAGCTTATTTCTGGCCATGAGAACGGTTTACTTTTTTGCTTCTTTGACACGCTGGCTGAGAATGTTCCCATGCTTCATTAGAGATGAAAATCTGGAAATAGTTGCTCAAAACGATTATCTATGTGGCCCAAAAATTTTGGAACTTTCACGCCAAAGATGTGGTGTACAGAGCTTGTTTTGTGAAACCCGTCTTTTTGAAAAAGAGGGAAATTCCCTGTATCTCAAAAACGGATGATCGTAGAGACCTGGGACCAAGCTTAATCGATTCAGAAGGTCCGATTTTGGGGGGGTCTTCTGAGAGACATTTTGCTCCTACTCCAACCGATTTTGCTGTAATTGCAAAAAACCAATTCTATGAAAAGGGGAAACAACTCTATTCCAGTAGCCTGCTTCGGGCTGATTTCCCCCTTACTTGCTGATACTTTTTTCGCAATTACAGCAAAAACGGTTGGAGTAGGAGCAAAATGTCTCTCAGAAGACCCCCCCAAAATCGGACCTTCTGAATCGATTAAGCTTGGTCCCAGGTCTCTACGATCATCCGTTTTTGAGATACAGGAAATTTCCCTCTTTTTCAAAAAGACGGGTTTCACAAAACAAGCTCTGTACACCATATCTTTGGCGGGAAAGTTCCAAAATTTTTGGGCCACATAGATAATCGTTTTGAGCAACTATTTCCAGATTTTCATCTCTAATGAAGCATGGGAACATTCTCAGCCAGCGTGTCAAAGAAGCAAAAAAGTAAACCGTTCTCATGGCCAGAAATAAGCTCCATTTCAAAAATCCTTCTTTGGGCTTATTCACCTTTATATTCTCTTCAAATTCCAAGAATTTAATGTTTCTATCTCAAAAAAAGTGGTCCTGAGGTTAAAAATTTCAACAAAAATTGAAAAAACGCCACTTTGAAAATAGGCTGTAGCAAAAATATGAATTCGACTTTAGGGCTAAAATTGCATATTTGAGGTCCATTTTGTATGGCCTAAACCCTGGTGAAGTCATTTGGTTGGGCACTCGATGATGAAAAACGCCAGGTGTACCCTTAATAACTACAGCTGTTATTGCCAGTTATATTCTGCTTAGTGCTTATATATATATATTGAAAATCATATTTACTTGCTGTTGTCTTTTGATAACTTCGATTGGTCCAACCTCTTTGTTTTGCAAAA
Source organism: Hormiphora californensis (assembly GCA_020137815.1). Lineage (NCBI taxonomy): Eukaryota > Metazoa > Ctenophora > Tentaculata > Cydippida > Pleurobrachiidae > Hormiphora > Hormiphora californensis. The sequence goes on from CM035358.1 coordinate 5,528,817, forward strand.
ACCTTCAACTAACTCCCAGCACACCTTCAACCACAAAGCAGGAACCGACCGAAACAAGTAAACAACCAATCAGAACTCGATATTGAGGTCACGTGACTGGTTATCAGCCAATCAGGGACCAGTATTTCCTGATTCGGTCGGTTCCTACCATAAAGCTAACATAAGAAACTCCTAGCACGTGCAGCGATCTACACTTGTTGAGATTTAGATCATGTTTGTTAACTACGTATCCAGCACAGTGACTCTGAACAACACTGCCCAAGATCACGAGCCTTTCTACAGTGGATTTAACAACAACCATCTGAACCCCACCCGAAAAAGGGTGTCCTCTGCTGAGTTTACCAAAGCGGATCCAGGATTAGAAGTGGTCGGAGTGAATAGAGAAAGATCCGGTTCTGTCATTTGTGACAGTAAAGGTACTATGAATTGAAGTAGTGCTATTATAATGGCTTCCTCTTATGAAGCTCTCATCTCCATCTTTCAATCTCTCTTTCTCTCTCTCTCTCCCTCTTTGTCTTGTCTGATGAATCATTCAAATAGTGTACGTCTATAAGGGCCTTTGACCTTTGTATTAAACAAGGCTGGTATAGAGTGAACACTGAACACTGTTAAGCGTGTGCACTGCAGCAAGCGTACACAGAATTAACAGAAAACCTAGTTGTCTTTGGGCGTTTGCAAATCCGTTTAGGCGTTACATCAGATGCAGACATTTAAGACCTCGGTCACCAAAGTCGATACTTAATTCCAATATTCAATTATACTTCAGCTCTACGCCTTATTATACATGCCTGTTACAACGTACATTACTGTTCCATATTACTGAACACTATAAACTTTGCAATGAACACTACCTTTGCAATGATCCTCTTTTCGTTGTCTATCTCTTTCCCTCTGTCTAACTCTCTTTCTCTCTGTCTATCACTCTTTCTCGTCTATCTATCACTCTTTCTGTCTATCACTCTTTCTCGTCTATCTATCACTCTTTCTCTGTCTATCACTCTTTCTCGTCTATCTATCACTCTTTTCTCTCTGTCTATCAATCTTTCTCTCTGTCTATCAATCTTTCTCTCTGTCTATCCCTATTTCTTTCTGTCTATCTCTATTTCCCTCTGTCTATCAATCTTTCTCTCTGTCTATTTTCCTCTGCATCTTGTGTGTCTGTGAAAGGAGTCAGAATTTGGCTTATGATGATGGTTTCCAGCCGCGACAATAATTGCTCTCTTGATAATCACAGAGAGAGAAGGAGAGAGGGGGATAGTGAAGGAGAGAGAGTTGTGAGCGAGTGAGTAAGAGCAAATCAAGAAAACTTCCAGCGATAGATCTCTCTTTTTGGACAGCTATCTCCTCTTTTCTTTCTAACTTTCTCTATTTCTTTGATATTTATCTATATCTATTTGACTGATCTTTCTTTTTCTGAAGTCCATGATCGTTTCATGTTTGAACTCTCGGTTGAACTGTCTCTCCCGCACAACCATCGGATAGTAATGCTAGGCAGCCGAGATTTAAATATACCAAATGAGAGCGAAAGAGATAGAGAGAAATATCGGGAGATAGATAGATAGAGCGAGAGAGAGAGAGAGAGAGAGAGAGAGAGAGAGAGAGAGAGAGAGAGAGAGAGAGATAGAGAGAGATAGAGGAAGAGAACGATGGATTTGACCTAGAAGGAGAGAGAAGTGAAGATGATAATGCTTGATTAGCAATCAGTTAGCGCTTTGCACTTCTCCAGATTTCCTACGTATAACCATGATCCCTAGCAAGGAATAACCGTAATCTTTCTCTCTCTTTCTCTCTCTCTCTCTCTCTCTATCTCTCTCTCTCTCTCTCTCTCTCTCTCTCTCCCTCTCTCTCTCTCGTCTCTTTCTCAATTTATTTGTCTCTCTCTCACTTCCACTACCACATACTATCTTTACCTATCTATCTCTCATTCTCTCATTCTCTCTCTATCTCTCATTCTCCATACCCTTTCTCTCTCTATCCTTTCTCGCTCTCTATCCCTTCTATTTCTCTTTCTCTCTCCCCTCTCTCTGACTCTCTCCCTCTCTGACTCTCTCCCTCTCTGACTCTCTGACTCTCTCCCTCTCTCTCTCTCTCTTCAATTGCAGAACGATTGAGTTAACCGTTCATTTGCTACTTTAGCTTTCTTTATCTTTTTGCCAACTACTGCATAACTCTACGCACGGTAGTGTGACGTGTGTTCCTGCAAGTGGGTGTGTGCTGCACTCCCTCCCCCCGATAATAAATTGAAGAGATCTGCAAGCTGGGTGGCAGGAACACACTTGAATAGAGGAGGAGCACCAGAACACGTTGAATACTACCATCATCATCTCCATCATCTCCTCCTCATGCATTTTTCAATATCATCGGCCTTGCCCGTGCCCCAGCTCGCCGCACAACAAGGTAAAGTTACCCACTTTTCAGAGTTCATATTATGTAGATCATAGCTGCACATTGTGTGATTGTCCTTGCCTCCTCGTTTTGAACTCACATAATGAGCAGTGGAGATGCTGAGTTTAGCCTTCTAGACTAGTTTTATGTCCCGTTTAGACAGCTGTAATATGGTCATATTATTTTCAATTAACTATGAATCATATTACTCCTGCCAATTAGTGGTATGATGGGAGAACAGCTGCTGTTGCACGTCTCTAATCGATCCAGCTCCTGAGTACTATCATTTTCTAGACACGGTTATGCCAGGACTCTTTCTACCAGTAAACTGAGTCTCCATGACCACAGAAGTACAGCTTCCATTATTCAGTGATCTTGAACTATATATTCACTGTTCTTGAACAATGCTTGAACTATAATACTTTAAGCTGTGCCCGGGTTTTGCTCCAACTATATCTCCTATTCTATCTGTTCACAGATTCCATCTCTCTCACTCCTTTCAATTTATAAGATAGAGAGGTTTATTTTTCCTTAATTTGGACGCTCAATAACATCTGCTAATTATTCGGCATGAATAGTTAAATTAGTTATATACACATACCCCTCTCTCTCTTACAATTCACACACACACACACACACACACACATACACGGTACAGTACTGCAGCAAATACAGGAGGCGTGAATGGTTGAACCAATATTGAGTGGTGAAGTTGTTATGAGCTGCTGTAATTCCACTATTTCCGTTCAGTCAGTGTGTCGAAAGTAGATCGATAACAGATCCAGATACCAGTTCTTCCGTTTGATGAGCTCTTTGAAGGCAAAACAATCCTTAATCTGTATACGGTTTTTGGAAGCTTGCTTCAATCACTGGCGGAAGGCAATACTGATTTTTCTCTGTGGCCCAGTCTACACGAATTGTTCTCTTGCATATTGTACCACCCTGGCCCTATCTCAAAGCTTGTCATATTCTTCCAACGGGGTCCATTCGTTCAAGGTCAATAATGGTGGTGCCCCTGGGGTTCTCTCGGGGTACAGCAGCTGTCAGACGGCGCTCCTTGTCCACAGAGCCAAGAACAATTTCCGGAGAGGTAGTAATAGTAGTTTGAATCTGCATGTTATTTGAATGCCAAACCTTCATTTAATTCATTTATCCAGATCCCATTGCTACTTTCGTCTATTTGGTGTTGTATTTAGGACAAGCGGTAAAATATAATTAATATCTTTGTTAGAGTTCATTATATTATCTAGTGTCTACTTTTGTCTACATGGCAGGTATCATTTAAAAAGACTTGTTTTAGTTGCACCTACCAGACATCTTGTCATATCATTTTAGCGGTAGTAGGAGCTGTGTTTGTGTGAAATAATTGGGCAACTTCCATCCACCATGTGGACAAATGATGGGGGAATCATACCATTTCAAGAGACTCACTTCCAGTGTCATTTCATGACATATTTCACTCTCACTTTCTTTTTCTTCTCAGATCTTCACCTCCTTATTACACTATCTCTCTCTCTCTTCCTGATCTAAACGCTGTTTTTCTCCCATACACCTGAACATATTGTCTCCTCATTGACGCTTCCATCTTTAACCCGTGCTGTTTGAAATCTTGCACGAGATACCTGAGAATTGTCCTGATAGCAACAATGATCAGCCGCCAGCGTGGCGCCTCGATCAAGGCAAACCTATAATGTTCCTAATATCTGCATATTTAATTGGCTTCATTAAATCTTTTAACCTAATTGCTAACACCCGATTCTTTAACACCTGCTCTCTCTTCCTCCCTTGTCCAGGTGTTGCCATGACACCCGATTCTAACACCTGCTTCCTCTTTCTCCCTTGTTCAGGTGTTGCCATGACACCCGATTCTAACACCTGCTTCCTCTTTCTCCCTTGTTCAGGTGTTGCCATGGGGACACAGGGGACCGTTCTCGTGTCATCAGCAGTCAATGCCGACAACCAACACTCAGGAAACCTCATCTCACACTCCTGCCGGACTTTCGACGTAAGTTATATCCGCTGGTTTTAGATCAGGATTGTGGCTTTCTTTGGAATTTTCTAAATTTTGACGACAAAAAATGACCTTAGCGGACAATGACTTGACTGTTTAGCGAAGCAATGTTCTTTAGGCCAACTTTCACTAATTACGATTGACGACTAGCAATTGATTTGTATAATGTGTCCCCTTCTTTTCTTTTTCTCTCGTAATTGAGGATAAGTATACCCCGTATACCCCACCAATTCATTGATAGCTTTTGCCTTTTAGGAAAGTGATCTCACAGCTGACTGCACTAGCCTACTATTACACGTGTGCACTGTACGATTATACTGTCTCTTGATCACTTCCATTAACTGGACCCCTCCTCACCCGTGGGCATCACGTGTCATTACTCATTAGTACAGATCTCTCTCTCCCTTTCTTCCATTCCATCTTTCTCTCTCTCCCCCTTCTTGACACTTGCATTATCCGATAACCTCTTTCCGTTTTGTCGATTGTTTTTGCTGTTGCACTGCAAAATGACTTCTGTTGAAGTTGTCACGGCTCGACAGGGCTGTGGCACCGAAGAGGGCTACAGTACAATTATGCATGGTCTTCTTCTGGTGGGAAATATGATGGTACGTATGCAAAATGTATCAAAGGACTGAGGGTCCCCAATTACAGGGGTTCACGCCCATGGCAACCGTTCAAATCATAATAGGACTGAGAACTCAAGAGAAATACCTAAAGACTATTCTAGGGGGATATGATATTTTATCAGGTGTCTTTGATGGCGAATGGGGTGTAATGATATTGAGTGCTAGTGTAATTGAATGATCATGCTCATTTGAAGGACTCAACTAAAGTAGTTGAGGAATTTCACCAGTTATTAACTAATAACTTTCCGATGCTGTCCAATTCTATAATGTTTTTGTGTTGTTCCACTGTAGCAGTTGCCACCGGAGATGCAGAGAGACTAGGATTGAATCAGGTAGGAATTAGTACGTACCCCAGATATCATAGCGCCCTGGATATCATATGAAATGAGCCAACATGAGGCCCCTCGGAAATGTTCATGTCACACACAATCAAGTCACGCCCACCAATCACAGCCCAGAATGCGCAAAGCACTCCACGGGTTATGAGCTGTGATTGGTGGGCGTGACTTGATTGTGCGCGACATGAAAATTTCCGAGGGGCCTCATACCATCAAAACCAGTACCAAGTTCATAGGACTCCTTTTAAAAATCAAAAACCAAAAATCAAGTCATGCTTTCGCTGTTGTAGAACTAATCGCCGTGAGCAACCTCGTACTAGGAATCCTAGATTTATGCGAATATCCTGCCAACTTAAAGTGTCAATGTGAGAGAGAGAGAGAGAGAGAGAGAGAGAGAGAGAGAGAGAGAGAGAGAGAGAGAGAGAGAGAGAGAGAGAGAGAGAGAGAGAGGGAGAGAGAGGGAAAGAGAGAGAGAGAGAGAGAGAGAGAGAGAGACGAGAACCCAGAGAGCTCTGTCCTTCTAGAAAACCTTCATAGTAATGCAGCTATTCAAAAGATGACCTATAGAAATACCTTACAAAAGTACATTTAGCATTGCTGCACTTGCCTAGCTAGTTTCGTGGGCCCCGTAAAGGAGGGTTAGAACATTGCTGCACTGCTACTCGATTTCCTTGTTCAGTAATCGGTAATCTACCATCATATGTACAATGATTTCCATTAGCATATGAACTTTATCTTACTTTCCTTATTTCGCTTCTGACCTCAATCTCTCTTTCAGGCCTTTTTCTGCTTTCTGCATCATAACCTCTTTCCGACCTCTATCTCTCTTTCAGGCCTTTTTCTGCTTTCTGACCTTTTTCCGACCTCTATCTCTCTCTTTCTCTCATTTGATCATTACCGCCGCCGACTCCCTATGATTATCTGTAAATGCCTTTAGCAGATTACATAATGGAGTGGACGGTATATTATCTTGTTATGTATACTATATAGCTTGAATGGTATACACACAGTGCAGCACATTGAGCGCCCTCATTCAGTCATGCACACACATTAAATTATAGGGGAACAACAGACATTTGAATATTACACATGTGTGTGTGTATTCATGTGTGTCTCTTTTGCATTCGCGAACAGCTTGACACTGCTTTTTAAGGTTTTCTGTCAACTTTGAGTCTCCCTTGATGAGATTTTGCTTCTTCTGATATTATATCGAGGGTACACATCTATTTACCTGTCTGTCCTTTATTTCTTTCTCTCTTTTTTTAGGAACCTGGGATACTGCAGGTTCTCCCCCTCATCTTGGTCTTTTCTGATAGCCTGTTTGGTAACGCAATTACCCCTACATTGCGGGCACGCTAAAACGTGCCTTACTATCGCAATGCCCTACAGAGTAGAGGGGTAATTTCGTTACCAATCTTTTCTGATAGCCTGTCTGTCCTTTCATAAGCATATCACTTCCAAGACAATGACGCCTAGAACTCAGTTCATGATATGATTTGTCTATTTTTAGGTAAATGCATATATTTAATTTTAAGGAACGGAATTATGAGCTGTTCATTTTATTTTATGGTGCGGCTGATTCATTTAGACCTTCCATAATTATTCAATTGAATTGAAGTAAATATCCCAGCTATCATTTAGAGCTCTTCACTCTAAATATATCGCACCAACTTTGAGAAGTCGGAGACGAGGTTACTCCTCCACCCCCCCCCTTTGATCGCACTAGCTTTTTGCCTCTTCCGACTTCCATCTCTTTATCTCTAGTTGTATTCAAACGTTTGCTTTCTCGAGATAAGATTGACACCTATATCGTGAATGTGTAGCTAACTCTTGTAACTTTACGAAATAAAAAATGGGATCTTTACTAAAAAAAAGAAGAAATAATTTTAACCACGCTAATTACTCAGAACAGAGATTAAATTGCAAATTGTGGAAAAGAGAGGAAGAAATCTAGGAGAAATCACCTTCGTAAGACGTGCCACCAGTAGTGCAATTTGTCTCTCTCTCTCTCTCTCTCTCTCTCTCTCTCTCTCTCTCTCTCTCTCTCTCAGGGCCATTAGTGGTTGGAACTATATAGTGGTTGGAACAACTTCGCTTGACATGAGTACCTGCTCCTACACACACACACGTACACCCATGCACACACACACCCATAGACTCTCTCAATGTCCCTCTCTCATATCTTTCTCTCTCATATCTTTCTCTCTCTCTCTTCGGGAGTGGAACAATCTTGGACAATTTAATCTACATTTTCGTATTACCACCTACAGCTATTCTAGATCGTGATACACCACCTATTTAGCTTGTCCCTTTAGTAGTAGAGTCGATATTAGGTCATCCAGTATTGATTGTCGTTGGGCTTTTATCGGAAAAATGGTTTGAGATATAGCAAAATGGACTTCACCACTGTTTTTCTCACTCGATTTTGGATCGGAATACAATGCCTGATATTGGAATATGGTTGTTCTCGGTTCCCACCAGGCAATTTTCTCTACCCCACTCTTGTTGCCGCTGCAAATGAAAAATTGCAATTTTCGAGTTTAAGAACTAAAGCTACTTCTTAAAAATGGTACCAGAGTGATGTTTTGATGCATCAAGCTCGTTCATTGGACAATTATCTATCGTTTCAGATGTAATAAAACATCCTATTTTTGTTTTTTCACTGAGCAATTGGCTTCCAAAAAGTTTTGGTAAAAATTAGAAACTTTTACTTCCGGGTCTCATCAGGATTGGCTTTTAATCAAAAACTCTGCAGTAAAAGATAGTTCTAAGTAAGTTCTAAGACATAGTGAAGCCAATTATGTAATTTGTTGACTTTGAAATTGACTAATCGATGTTTTCGAACAAACCCCCGAAACGGGCCAGTTTTTTGTTCACTTTTTCGCTTTTTTGTGTAACATTTACTGCTTTAGAGGTTATTAGTGAACTCGCAGAGACTTAAATCGCATATATAAATCATCCTTGGGCGATTTGCTATCGATTAAGCACCATGGGAGCTTAAAAGAATGTACCAGTTTTCCTAGAGACTCGTTTTAAAAAGATTGGTAACCCCGTGCAGCGGCAACAAGAGTGGGGTAGATAGAATACCCTGCTGGGAACCGAGAACAACCACATACCAATATCAGGCATTGTATTCCGATCCAAAATCGAGTGAGAAAAACGGTAGTGAAGTCCATTTTGGTCTATCTCAAACCATTTTCCTATACAAGCCTAACGACAATCAATACTGGATGACCTAATATTAGCACACTTGCCCTTTTATAGTTAGCCTTTGCAGTCGAGCCTACTAATTTCAGTCCATGCAGAGCATATTATACTATTCCCCCATACTCTAAGCGAGGACAGCTTGTCTGACGACCACCACATGCGTGTGTTGATCAGTATGCACATGTTCCAATACGTTTCACTGACCTACCACGTGTATTTTGTGATTGATTGGGTACTTCTCCTCTTCTCCGATCTAATCTACTTAGTGCCAAGGTGTGACGCTTTTTCTAGCCGACCATTTCTAATTTGTATACCCCTTGTTCTCATTCTTTTCGCTTCATATCTCTTCCTTTCTCTCTCTTTATCTCTTCCTTTCTCCCTCTCTATTCATCCTCAAGAGGGCCGATTACCAGTCAATGGGTACCTATCATAGGTATCTAAAAGTGTGCATTTTGCGATTCCCTCCTGTTCTTCTTCGCAGTACGAGAGAGAAGGAGGAAGCGTTCAGAACAATCGTAACGAGTGATATAAGACCCCCAGCAGCAGTAGAGAAAGATGGAGAGAGATGGGAGAGGGAAAGAGAGATCTAGGGGAGATAGATGGAGAGAGAGATAGATGGAGAGAGAGAGAGAGAGAGAGAGAGAGAGAGAGAGAGAGAGATGAGCGCTCTACTCTCGCTCCCTCTCATCTCTCTCGCTCCTCCTCTCTAGCGCTCTCTCGCTCTCTCGCTAGCGATAGATAGATAGCAGAATGTGAATTAATGTGGAGGTCCTCACGGAGATAATGCAGAAATGTATAGTCTTTGGGCGAAGAGACTATAGGAGATCTAGTACGAGATAGCGGCTCTCTCGTCTATCTATATCGCGTCTCTAATCTCGTTCGATATATATTCTCTCTTTCTCTCTCTCTCTCTCTTTTCTCTCTCTCTCGCCCTCTTTTCCTCGTCTAGTAAAAGGGGAGGAGCATTGGGAGTGTGAACATCACAAGACCGTTACGATCGATTCCCCTCTGACTCTGACTCTCCCTCTCTCTAGTTCTTGGGACCTTGTATACCACCTGTTTAGTTTGCATTTGTAGGAGCTGTGTAAGCGTTATCGTATAGCAGCAGTTGGCAGATAATTAAGGGTACACCTGGCGTTTTTCATCATCGAGTGCCCAACCAAATGACTTCACCAGGGTTTAGGCCATACAAAATGGACCTCAAATATGCAATTTTAGCCCTAAAGTCGAATTCATATTTTTGCTACAGCCTATTTTCAAAGTGGCGTTTTTTCAATTTTTGGTGGAATTTTTAACCTCAGGACCACTTTTTTTGAGATAGAAACATTAAATTCTTGGAATTTGAAGAGAATATAAAGGTAAATAAGCCCAAAGAAGGATTTTTGAAATGGAGCTTATTTCTGGCCATGAGAACGGTTTACTTTTTTGCTTCTTTGACACGCTGGCTGAGAATGTTCCCATGCTTCATTAGAGATGAAAATCTGGAAATAGTTGCTCAAAACGATTATCTATGTGGCCCAAAAATTTTGGAACTTTCCCGCCAAAGATGTGGTGTACAGGGCTTGTTTTGTGAAACCCATCTTTTTGAAAAAGAGGGAAATTCCCTGTATCTCAAAAACGGATGATCGTAGAGACCTGCGACCAAGCTTAATCGATTCAGAAGGTCCGATTTTGGGGGGGTCTTCTGAGAGACATTTTGCTCCTACTCCAACCGTTTTTGCTGTACTTGCAAAAAACCAATTCTATGAAAAGGGGGAACAACTCTATTCCAGTAGCCTGCTTCGGGCTGATTTCCCCCTTACTTACTGATTCCTTTTTCGCAATTACAGCAAAAACGGTTGGAGTAGGAGCAAAATGTCTCTCAGAAGACCCCCCCAAAATCGGACCTTCTGAATCGATTAAGCTTGGTCGCAGGTCTCTACGATCATCCGTTTTTGAGATACAGGGAATTTCCCTCTTTTTCAAAAAGATGGGTTTCACAAAACAAGCCCTGTACACCACATCTTTGGCGGGAAAGTTCCAAAATTTTTGGGCCACATAGATAATCGTTTTGAGCAACTATTTCCAGATTTTCATCTCTAATGAAGCATGGGAACATTCTCAGCCACCGTGTCAAAGAAGCAAAAAAGTAAACCGTTCTCATGGCCAGAAATAAGCTCCATTTCAAAAATCCTTCTTTGGGCTTATTTACCTTTATATTCTCTTCAAATTCCAAGAATTTAATGTTTCTATCTCAAAAAAAGTGGTCCTGAGGTTAAAAATTCCACCAAAAATTGAAAAAACGCCACTTTGAAAATAGGCTGTAGCAAAAATATGAATTCGACTTTAGGGCTAAAATTGCATATTTGAGGTCCATTTTGTATGGCCTAAACCCTGGTGAAGTCATTTGGTTGGGCACTCGATGATGAAAAACGCCAGGTGTACCCTTAATAGTGTGCACCTCTAGTAAGTTGGGATCAGAGCTACCCAGTGATTCCTCTACTGCAGCAGCTGCCATAGTGCCGCCTCCACCACAGCCACCATGCGAGTTAGGCTACAAGAGGATGAAGATGTATCGTACAACCCGTTCAGCACTAACACCAGCAGAAGCCGCTCTCCTGCCGCTCACCTAATATGCCTTGCTCCCTATTCAGAGAAGGTAGGAGAATGAGAGAATGATTCGTACTATTCGAATATGCTAAGTGTTTATGCAAGCGTGATCCTGTGGGCAGCAGTAATTGCGTTTGATTCATACTTTTTTGTTGTTAGTCTCTCTTGAATAAATTGAACTTAAGGAATGAAAGCGTCTTTATTTGTTAAACTTCTCGAAAAAACTGAGGTACAACTAAATTCTAAAACACAATTTACACCATTATGTCATGACAAATTAAACTATACAGTGTACTAGCAGACTGACTACATATTAGTTTTTAAATTTGGTATGAATTTGCTGCAGTGGAGACTATTTACAACGAGGTTTACAACCAATAACCATCCGGTTGTTAGCCAAGTGATTGTCTCATAAAAGATTGCCATCTCCGAACCTGGCCGAATCATGTTGCTGGATTGGAAATAAAGGGCACAAAAAACTTCTTCCCCTGATTGACTGATTCTTAATTGAATTTTAGTGCACTGCTAAATCGTACTTGAAGTAATTTCCTCCAAACAGCGACAAGAAAAACAATTCTCCCCCTCACTACTTGGTTACCATGGTTACTACTTGGTTACCATGGTACAAAACAATTCTCCCCCTCAGATGGATGATGACGAAGATGAAGAGCCAGATTTTGATACAATCATAATAAACGTGTCGGGGAAGAAATTCGAAACTTGTCTCAGGACATTATCACGATTCCCAGACACCAGACTTGGTAGCGTAAAGGTACATATTATACCTTTTTTTAGCGAAGGACAGCCGCCAGGGGAAGGGTGGTAATAGAATATAGAACCTATTATACTATGTACCTATGTACTACTATACTACTCTGACGGATTTGTGGGGCTGTTAGCCATATCTCAGAACTTGTTTTGTTGAAACATAGAACACCTATCAATTGCAATATAACTCTATTCTCAGACACGGCAACGTTATTGGAACAAATTGAAAAACGAATATTACTTTGACCGGAACCAAGAGGCGTTTCACGCTGTTTTATATTACTACCAGTCACATGGATCACTCTACATGCCCCCGTCCATACAAGAACACATTTTTTATCAGGTAATTATTATACAGCTCTGAATTACAATTTAACACAGAGCATTTACTGTAGTATGGTGTTTATTGAAAGGCTGAAGTAGCTAAATAACAATGCGAAGAAGTGTTCAACTAATTACAGCATACATTTTTCAGGAGTTAGACTTTTGGGGGATACATCCGGAGCATGAAAGAAGAACAGAAAATGGGTTTGCGTTAGTCGACGAAGTTGATCCGCAAAAGCAGGCACACGACTTTCGCTGGGGCGAAATGCAGAAAACTATGTATATCTTCCTGAATAAACCCAAGTCGAGTTTCGGAGCTCGAATATGGGCTTCCGTGGACATCTTTGTTATTCTTTGCAGCGTCATTAATTTGGTAAGCAGTCAAACAAATTGATTGGATAAAACCCACACTTTGTTAAACCAAAACGATTTTTTAAATTACCTCTAGATTTAAGTTTATATTTCTGACCAATATTTTTCCAGGTAGTCGAATCGTATGGGAATAAAAACCGTAGCCCTGGAGATACGACAACGCCCTACTTCTTTGTCGACGCAACTTGTGTATTATTTTTTAGTACAGATATCATCCTTCGGTGTCTTGTAGCGCCGGTTAGTCAACAAGATTCATATCTCACGATATGAGCATATAGATATGATTATTAGTTGGTTTCATTCATTACTTTAAGTGATAAATTTAATTTAACTAATTCTACAATTACTGAACCTTTTATCCTGTCAGGATATCGGAAATTTTTTCAAAAAGCCTCTAAATTGGTTTGATTTCTTGGCGATTATGCCCTTTTATATGGAACTATCAATGGGAAGTTTTATGCGATCGGGAAATCTCAACAACAATATTATTATGCCTTTTAAAATCCTCAGGTATATAAACACACTTGATTTACACACACACTGCACAGTGGTTCTATTTTATACACTACTGTAAATTTCAATTTACCAGGCCCAACAACAGCTTTCTAAGAAAATGGACATTTAACTATTTTATTTTAATAGACTCTTGACTCTCATGTTTCTATTGTGACAAGTGAAACAAGGTTTCCGCATCCCCGGATCGAGCACTCTACCAGGATACAAACTTCTAAATCTAACTAGACTCTCATGTTTCGTAATTTTTGTTCCCTCCAGGATATTCCGGATAACGAGAGTCCTAAAATTAATTCGGCACAGCGGGAGACTTATTCTTATGATCCAGGTATTCATTGCTACCCTACCAGAAAACTATTGAACGGGTCCCGCGATTAGGGTACACTCAGTCGCATGCTAGATCCATGCTCACCGAAGGGCGAAGGGTGTGAATAAGGGTATCGCGTGGTGAGCGTGGGGGGATAGAAGCGTAGAGTCTATTTTTGGCCCGAAAAAACAAAAGACGGTTATTAAGCAGTATGCTCCTTTGTCAACAAAAAAAATACGGTTATTTAGCCGCCCTCATCAAAAAAAGCAGCATGCTCCTTCATCAAAAAATCTATCTCCAGGTGTTACTGGACTGTGTTTACGAGTTATGTATGTTGCTGGTTATCTGGCTAATGGGTGTCTTCATCTTCGGGACAATCATGTTCTACATTGAACATGAACAACCCAACACAGCCTTTAAATCCATCATGCATTCCTGCTGGTGGAGTGTGGTCTCCATGTCAACGGTATGTGAGTTTTGGCAAATTGCCCACAGTGATTTGTGCATCCATGGTGTTACCATGGTAATAACAATCGACTTTCGTGTGTGTGACATGATGAGAGTTTTAAGCATTCAAAACAATATCCCCTAACCTGGGGTTTCTTAAGATGTACGTGTGTGCGTGTGAAACTTTCTTCAAAAAGATCATTATATCCCCAAAATAAATCAAAGCCTAGAAAATAGAGAATGAAGCGACCATGTGTAATCGAGTGTGTGCGTGTGGGAGCCCTTAAAACATCATCATCCAAAATTTCATCCATATCCAGTCCCTCTCTCGTAGAGAGTCCCTGGATAACAAGAATTTACAAATGTTCTCCCCCTCTCTTGCTAACTACTAGGTTGGCTATGGAGATATGTATCCTACAACAGCCATAGGAAAGGTGGTAACCTCGGTCCTAGTTTTCTGTTCCATGGTATTCCTTGCCCTGCCGATGACCATCATTGTGTCAAAGTTTAATAAGGCGTTCGAGACTCTGAAAAAGCCCAGGAGAAAGTCCGCCAAACCACCGAGATCGGCGGGGAGTGGAGGACGAGGAGGAGGAGGAAATCAGTAGATCTAGTGAGGATACATCTCGTCTTTGTATTCTTTAATGTGTTCTAGCTATATAGTCTCCTCTATCTTCCTCTATCTTTCTACTAATCTCTCTCTTTAGTGGGTGCTATAAAGTATTCTAAACGAACTGATCTGCAATCTCCGAACTTTTCGAAACAAAAAGGAATTTTGAGGGTTTTGAAGATTTCTTTTTAAAATTAGTATAGGTTGATTTCTCTTCGATAAAACTGAATAAGGTTGATTTCTCTTCAATAAAAACTGAATAACAATCTGACTTCTGACTTCTCTTTTACCCCCTCCCTTTGTACAATTGTGATGCTGACAACTGGTCTTGCCATACCTTCAACTTGCAGCTCTGATCTACACAAAAACATCTTCCCTCTTCTTCTAAGAAGAGAAGAAGAAAATCTTCCCTCTTCTTCTAAGAAAAGATGAAGAAAATCTTTCCTATTCTTTTTAGAATAGAAGAACATCTTCCCTGATAATGTTTCCTTTATCTTCCTGAACTTCTTTTTTCTGTGAATCAACCTGCGTGTACCACTGATCTTGTGATTGAAGCATGAAAAGAATGAATGTAGTGTGTGTGTTCATTAAACAACGTACCCTCTAATAACTGATCCTAATAGTTCTTTAAGCATGACAACCGCACTCCTAAAGACCTTTTTTTCAACTGTTCACCCCCCCCCCTTGTCGTGCCCAACACGTGCACGAGTTTGGGGTGAATAGTTTTAAAAAAATGGACTTTACACTCACATGACATCTCATCCTAACTCCCCTCTCCCCTCTTCAGGTGGGATACGGTGATATGTACCCAGAAACCTGGATTGGTAAAATCGTTGCATCTATTCTAGTCTTCGTCTCCATGGTCTACCTGGCCCTTCCAATGACGATCATCGTATCCAAATTCAACAAGGCCTTCGAGAAATTCAAACCGGAGAGCGAAAAAAGGGAGCAAGAGGCAGCGATGAGAGAGTCAGCGAAGCAGCGGATGCATCATTCCTCACCACAACATCAAAAGACTGAAAATTGTAACAACAGTGTCGGCAGTAGGAGGGCTCCATCATACTCAAAACTGGATAAAATACCCCCGCCGGGGAGCGAGTTGAACACCTAGCGCCCCCGGGAGTTGCAAATTGTAAAATGTATAGGGACCGCATACTCAGCTCTTGTGAATGAATTGTGAATTATATTGTAGAAACAAGGGTGAGATCTGATTATTATCATTTTGAGGCATATTGTACATGATGATATAGAAAGGGGTCTAGGATTCATGAATACAATTTATCTGTTCACTAGATACAGGAAAGCTATAATTCGACCTGATGTTTGAGAAAGCTAGAAATGCTGTTGAATGGCAATAGTTTTATTGGGTCGAGAGAATATATAATGTGAGATTGTGAGAGAGAATTTCTCTCAGAGAAAAAGGGAGAAAGATCAGGGAGTGAATCCCGCAAAAAATGGACAATATAAAGTGGGACGAGGGAATTACATTGAGGGTACAAAACAGTGCATAGTAGTTGTAGAGTCAGAGAGGAGTAAATTGAGAGGTGCTATAGTAATGATTAACGCTATTTCACAATATTTTGAGGTGAGGTGAGGTGGAGATGAGGATTGAAACGAGAGATATTCGAAGAATGTGAGAGGTTTGCGGAGAAAACTGAGAGAGAGAGGAGGAGGGAGAGAGAAGGAGGGAGAGTGAGAAAAGAAGTGAGAGAAAGAGATACGAGTGTTTGTGTGAGTGAGAGAGTGAGATTTGTGTACCGCGTTTTTAGTTGCATGAGAATGTAATATTCTGTTGCAATCTTATTTCGATTTTTTTGCGCTTTTTACAAAAAGAATTAGCTAGTTTTACTAATCCAGAAAAAGCCGAAAGTAATTGAAAAAACGAGAGAGGCAGCTCAGCAGACCCCCCCCCCCCCATTAAAAAATGGCAAAACATCATACCTCATATAAACCGGTGATCCGGATTCCAGGGGTTAAAGCAAATGCAGAAAACAATTGACAAGTAACGATATTCCATCAACACAGCTGTCCGAGTGGCGGTGAACGAGAAAATACACAGCACACACACGAACAACCAAACGAGCAGCAGAGTGTGAAAATGATAAACTTTTCGCGCGCAAATTCTTGTTACACACGAAACGGAGAAGAATTCTCACGCCTCGGCCTTCTTCTACAAGGTGGCCCATAAATTATGATAGCGGGGAACGAGCCGTACCTCCGAAACGGTGATAGTTGTGCAAAAACAAACTACGGGAACATGCTGGAACAATTCCTGGACGACTTTTTGCAAATTATGAAATTTTTAATCAAAAGTTCATTTTTCATTCATGAACGTTCTACTGGTTCATTAATGAATTAAGGACTCTAATTTACCGAGAGTTAGGCATTTTGTTTGGGTTGAATTTATCTTTCCAATGAGCACCATAAACATCAAATTGAAGCACCAGGTCACATGGCAGTTGAGAAAATGCACATTCATGATTTTGGCTCTTCCTGCGACTTTCAATCGGCTGTATCACGGCTAACTTTTGTTCAATCGTTTTAAAAATTTGGGAGAACATCGGAAAAGCAAAGATCTTTCCTCACAAGAAAAATCAGGGTAAAAACTCAAAGTTCATTTTCAAGTGTTGGTAGTTCATTCCACTCCTTCAGGAACCAACATCCCTAAAGTGATGAAAAGTGATGGTTTTTGTTTGGCCCATACCCTGCAATGATAGAGAGGTGTAAAATTACGTTTCCGGGCTAGTTAGTGGGTTTCCATGTGATCATGATGATATCTGACACCTTTTCTGAGCCATAATTAAGGGATTTTCTCAAATTCAAGCATGTGATTTGAGTTTTTGCGATTGGTATCGTGCAGCAATGTTGAGAGATCTCATAGCACCTCAAAAATGATGATTAGTTGAATGAAATGAGTTGATTTATGATTTAAAATTATCGTTTAGTTCATTTTTACGTCTGTTTTAATCTTTTCTATCATAAATCAACTCCTTTCATTGAACTAATCATCATTTTTGAGGTGCTATGAGATCTCTCAACATTGCTGCACGATACCAATCGCAAAAACTCAAATCACATGCTTGAATTTGAGAAAATCCCTTAATTATGGCTCAGAAAAGGTATCAGATATCATCATGATCACATGGACACCCACTAACTAGCCTGGAAACGTAATTTTACACCTCTCTATCATTGCAGGGTATGTGCCAAACAAAAACCATCACTTTTCATCACTTTAGGGATGTTGGTTCCTGAAGGAGTGGAATGAACTACCAACACTTGAAAATGAACTTTGAGTTTTGACCCTGATTTTTCTTGTGAGGAAAGATCTTTGATTATCCGATGTTCTCCCAAATTTTTAAAACGATTGAACAAAAGGTAGCCGTGATACAGCCGATTGAAAGTCGCAGGAAGAGCCAAAATCATGAATGTGCATTTTCTCAACTGCCATGTGACCTGGTGCTTCAATTTGATTTTTATGGTGCTCATTGGAAAGATAAATTCAACCCAAACAAAATGCCTAACTCTCGGTAAATTAGAGTCCTTAATTCATTAATGAACGTGTAGAAAGTTCATGAATGAAAAATGAACTTTTGAATAAAAATTTCATAATTTGCAAAAAGTCGTCCAGGAATTGTTCCAGCATGTTCCCGTAGTTTGTTTTTGCACAACTATCACCGTTTCGGAGGTACGGCTCGTCCCCCGCTATCATAATTTATGGGCCACCTTGTAGAAAAAGGAGAGAGAATCTTACACATATTTCAGTTGATGAGCACAAATTCGTTATTATTAAAGTATATTATTTAGTGGCATGAATGCCATTACTTATCAATACATTAAAAACTTAAGAACTGAGAGCTGATGTGAGAGAAGTTTACGTAACGCGCGAAAAATAACTTTTGCTACTACGCGGCTTCAAAATGAGCGCCGTTGTTAAAACACGCCGCGCACAAAAATTTACGTTCGGGTTCGCGTTGCTTGCTCCATTTGGCATGCGCTGCAGACCTTGGCATGCGCTGTTGGCATGCGCTGCAGACCCCAAGTGCGCGCGTTTTCCACGGCTTCTATTTAAGGGCATAATGTCGGATTTTTTGAAACTGTCACCCCCCTGAAATAACAAAATTTGCCATATCTCCGGTTCCTGATAAGATAGAGACTTGAAATTTGGAGGTTCGGAAGAACTTAGCAAGATCTTCGTAACCTCCAAATTTCAAGTCTCTATCTCGTCAGGAACCGGATTTATGGTCATTTACGAAGTTTGAAAATACCCAGGGGGGTGACAGTTTCAAAAAATCCGACTTTAGGCCAATTGCTCCA
Source organism: Hormiphora californensis (assembly GCA_020137815.1). Taxonomy (NCBI): domain Eukaryota; kingdom Metazoa; phylum Ctenophora; class Tentaculata; order Cydippida; family Pleurobrachiidae; genus Hormiphora; species Hormiphora californensis. Next base: position 5,547,631 of record CM035358.1, read on the forward strand.
TCTGCTTTTTTTTTGTTTTTGTGCAAGTTTTTAAAAATTTGCTTCAAATATCTGTACTTTGAGGCGAAATCATCTTATGCTCCTTAAAATCTCATTCGGAAATGTGTCATTGATGTAAAGTCGGATTTTTTGAAACTGTCACCCCCCTGAAATAACAAAATTTGCCATATCTCCGGTTCCTGATAAGATAGAGACTTGAAATTTGGAGGTTCGGAAGAACTTAGCAAGATCTTCGTAACCTCCAAATTTCAAGTCTCTATCTCGTCAGGAACCGGATTTATGGTCATTTACGAAGTTTGAAAATACCCAGGGGGGTGACAGTTTCAAAAAATCCGACTTTACTTTACATTTCCTACCATCGTGACTAGCCGTGAAATTAGTTGCCACCTACCAAAATCATTTCTCCGTGCACCACTGTGAACTGTCTCACGACGCCGACCCGATCTTAGGCCTTAGCAGGGAGTTAACTGACTAACTGTCATGGGATGAGGTGCCGTCAGACAGGATTTTCAGCAACAGTATTTTCAGCAACCAACTTGTTCTCTGATAATCAAAACATCGTTTAAAACATTCGAAATAGTGCGGCGAGCATATATCTGATGGGTAAAAGAAACGCAGTACAAAATAAGTTTGTGATCATACTTCTCTCGGAGTCCTCTCAGAGTTCTCTCAGAGTGTTGATATTCCGATACACCTGATAAACCTCCTTGTTGACCTGAAGGGCGAGAACCACCGCTGCGGCAAACATTGCCAGGGCCACAACGAGAAACACAAATCCCCAACCCCACGTGGTATACTGGAGAATAATGGCACCGAATAATGGTCCAGAGATGGCACCTACAGAGCCAACACCGTCAATGATACCTGCGTGGTAAAACGAAGGATTTGAGAATTGAGCACGGAAATGGTATAGTGCAATGAAAGAAGTGAATTATAGAAAGTTGGAAAATCTACCAACCTGTGTTTATTTATTTATTTACCTGTCGCCATTCCCACAAGTTTGGTGTTGCCCCCTGCACTCTCACGACCTATCCTATTGATCACACTGGGCATGCAGGCACTGCTCAGGGAGTAGGGAGCCAGTTGGGTAACACCAACCGCAAATACAATCACTGAAACAGGATTGATTATTGAACCTTGAATATAAAGCTGTATTACGGCCCACTTACAGATTGGAATCCTGACATCAGGAACCTGATGGCTCGTGCCCACCCCCTACGCTGTATAGCGTGGTAAACCACGTGAAGCAGCCGCGCGACCCAACTTTGCATGTGAAATAAGTAGAGAGTTGCGACGCACGCATTGTTAGCATAGGGGGTGTGCACAAGCCATCAGGTTCCCGATGCCAGGATTCCAATTTGTAGCTGGTCCCTGACGGATTGTACTCTAATTAGTTTAGAATCATAGACTTGACCTCTCTTAACCGGTCGGAAAACACCGTCAAATGGTAACTATAGCTCCGTGGTCAACAATTAAACTTACGCAAGAAGACAGCGATAACACTAGACTGATAAGTACTGTAGGAGTATAAAACTAGGATTATAACACCAGCCGCCAAAGAATAGAGACTGGAGTAGACACCGTACAGGGTTTGTAGATAAACGCACCACCCAATCAAGAGGGTACCTGGCAAAAGGGAATTGTGGTATATGGTTGATTTCATTATCCTATAAATATCATTCAGTAATACCCATGTCCAACAAACACATATGCTTCATTTGCCTAGCTAGACTGTGTTTCGTGCCCCCCCCCCCCCCCCCGAAACACAAATGTAAACTAAGGGAAGGTTAGAGCATAACAATGCTGCATTACTTACCCACTATACCGCCAGCACCCCACAGTGCTGTGTAATAACACGCATAAACATAAGTGATGGCCTTGCCGCCGATGGTCACTGAAACGAACCATGTCGGGATCCAGTAGTAGAAAATGTAAACACCTAGGGGATAGTTCTCGGGTAATGCTAAACTGATGTATGTACTGTGAAGTGTGAACCTGGTAGATTGTCTAGTAGACATTGTCTACTCTCATCTGGTTTCAGGTAGTGGTCTAGAAAATGATTAAAAACGGTGAACTTACTCAATTTAACAAAGAACAAATGAACCGAGTAATCGATAATTCCAGGCATCTTTAATGCTTGCCAGAACACTTCTCGTTGTGTTATGGGCATTTCCACAGTATTTAGATCTTTGCTTGGCTTTCCAGGTCCAGCTAGAATTGGTGTAGCTTCTGATAGGGTAGAAGTTTTTGTTACAATCTCGTGCTGGCATGGCAATAGTTATCCAATATCTACCATGTAATGCATCAAGCTGACCACTGGTCGTAATTGGCAATACCAATTTGGCATGGTAATTGGTCAGGCTTGTGCTTACAGTCCAGTGTCAAAATCTCATCTCCCATTTGCAAAAATAGCACGCTTGCTATGTTTTTCTCCCTCAATTCAACTAACCATCCTCACTTGGGTTACCAAGTTAGACTGTTATTCGCACACCCCAAAATAAAAGAGTTGAACAAAACAACACTTGGGCACGCAAAAATCCTCACCTTCAATGTTTGATACAGTAGGAGGTAGATTTGGTAAGAAGAATGCATCCACGATACCAATTGCTATGACGACACAACCACAATAGATAAACGCATAGCCCCATGTGTCGAAGGAGAGGCTAAAGCTTGAGATAAGTGACCCCACGACAATTCCTATGAAATAGATTGTTGATTAACATTTTCAATTGGACTAAATTTTAGGGGGTATCAACAGACAGTTATGTACATCTAACTCATCAAAAAGTACATACAGTGTACATGAAAACCTACGAGCTTAAGGGTACACCTGGCGTTTTTCATCATCGAGTGCCCAACCAAATGACTTCACCAGGGTTTAGGCCATACAAAATGGACCTCAAATATGCAATTTTAGCCCTAAATTCGAATTCATATTTTTGCTACAGCCTATTTTCAAAGTGGCATTTTTTCAATTTTTGTTAGAATTTTTAACCTCAGGACCACTTTTTTTGAGCTAGAAACATTAAATTCTTGGAATTTGAAGAAAATATAAAGGTGAATTAGCCCAAAGAAGGATTTTTGAAATGAAGCTTGTTTCTGGCCATGAGAACGGTTTATTATTTTGCTTCTTTGACATGCTGGCTGAGAATGTTCCCATGCTTCATTAGAGATGAAAATCTGGAAATAGTTGCTCAAAACGATTATCTATGTGGCCCAAAAATTTTGGAACTTTCCCGCCAAAGATGTGGTGTACAGAGCTTGTTTTGTGAAACCCGTCTTTTTGAAAAAGAGGGAAATTCCCTGTATCTCAAAAACGGATGATCGTAGAGACCTGCGACCAAGCTTAATCGATTCAGAAGGTCCGATTTTGGGGGGGGGGGGGGGGTCTTCTGAGAGACATTTTGCTCCTACTCCAACCGTTTTTGCTGTAATTGCGAAAAACCTATTCTATGAAAAGGGGGAACAACTCTATTCCAGTAGCCTGCTTCGGGCCACATAGATAATCGTTTTGAGCAACTATTTCCAGATTTTCATCTCTAATGAAGCATGGAAACATTCTCAGCCAGCGTGTCAAAGAAGCAAAAAAATAAACCGTTCTCATGGCCAGAAACAAGCTTCATTTCAAAAATCCTTCTTTGGGCTTATTCACCTTTATATTCTCTTCAAATTCCAAGAATTTAATGTTTCTAGCTCAAAAAAGTGGTCCTGAGGTTAAAAATTCCAACAAAAATTGAAAAAACGCCACTTTGAAAATAGGCTGTAGCAAAAATATGAATTCGAATTTAGGGCTAAAATTGCATTATATTTGAGGTCCATTTTGTATGGCCTAAACCCTGGTGAAGTCATTTGGTTGGGCACTCGATGATGAAAAACGCCAGGTGTACCCTTAAAACCGTGAATGAACTGTTTACTCACCAAGGAATTTGCACGTTGCATACGCAGTAAGAATAAAATCCCTCTTATCTTCGTTACAGAAATGGTGGTCCAGCATTTTGATGAGGGGTGGCCAACCGAACGCCTCAGCGAAGCCGTTTAGAATTCGTAGTACTACAAAGTACCTTGGGTGGTGGATATATAAGTTAAAGCAGTTTATGTAAATAAGAAAGTGTAAATCTTTACTTAAATCTTCCTTTCAATCTAAACTTTCAAATTTCATTCATACAGTCAGAGTTGTTTTGTCCATTCGGGGCTCGTTGAGACAGTGTCGATCACGGTAAACTGTCAGGCACTAATTCAGCTTCATTGGACTACTATAGTCCTGGTTCCTGGCAAATTTAACTACCTATACGACTCAGTGTGTTCAGGGGGTTGGACTCACCAATAGTTATGTATGTTCCAAAAGTTTGCCATTCCATAAAGTATAGTAGTGACCCCTGCACCGATTGACCCGGCTACAACTATGTGCAATGAGTCGTATATCTCACATAGGTATCCAACTACCATGATTCCTATTGCGTACGCCGCTGAAGGAGAAGACTTTATCTAATCTAGAGCTACCTGATCGAGTCTTAATTCGGAACAGCTAGCTTATAATTCATAATTATTCTCGTCAAATTAAACTTAAAGTACTTCAAGTATTCTCGACAAACCAACTTCAAGTACTCACTGAGGGAGAGTGTATCCAATATTCCCAGCAGAAGCCATCCATTCTCCCCATTAAAGGGCTCCCACGTGGCCATGAGGGTCGATTTTACGAGGCTGTAGGGCTCTCTCGACACATAGAAGCCAAAGTAGGTGATGTACGCTAACGTGTAGACACGTACCTGTATAAACAAGGGGAGGGTTACACACTCACAAAATTGAAAATGCCATGAAAGTTGAAAGATTTATGGTTTTTATTGATAACAACGAACCAGCATGAGCATGGCCTCGGATTGCCTTGCTCGACCCTGTTTCACCGTGCCCCGCAGTCCGCACGGCCTCTTTTACAAATGTAACACAACAAGCCTCGAACAGTTCATACACTTCAGTTTATCAAAGGAAAGGTACAAGATGGGTGTTTGGTGACGCAGCCACCCTTACAACTCGCACGTGTAGCGGGCTGAGTTGTAAGAGAGGTGACGGCGCCACCATAGGTATGTTTTCTTCAACTTAAATGCTAGTACATGCTTAAGTTATAAATACAGTGTGCTATGCTGCAAGACAAACAATATCCACATTAGCCGATGAGGTAGAGTAGAGAATAGTTCTCAGAAATGGTGGGTGTGAGAGACTGGAAGATTGCTTTACACACGTGTGTGAAAGAGACTCTGAAAAAGAGAAAGATGTAGTAAAGTGAGAAGTGATCTACTAGTGGTCCCTAATCACACGGAAACGAGCCTGATGAAATGAGAGAGGCCCTCACTACGTAGTGTGTGTAAACCACTTCAGATCTCTATGTATATTGTTCCAAGATAGTAGGACTAGGAAGACACGCCCAACCTTCAAGGTTCACAGTTCTGCCTTGTTGAGTAAGGCCAAGGGGTACCAGTAACTTATGACAATTTGATGAAGCCGACTTTTGGTAGAAATCAGTTTAACAGTTTTGGGCAAGGCGTCTTGTTTTAGGGAAGGCATCTGGTTTTAAGAAAGGCATCTGGTTGAAGGCGTGCTATGAAATATTCGGTGGAAAAACAACAAATAACACAGACACACGTCGTATGAGGCTGTCAATCCTGTGGATAATTAAATGCACACTAATATGTCGTAACGTCTCTGATACTCTGTAACTTATCTCTCTCAGTCACTCTCTCTCAGTCACTCTCCAGGATGTATGAAAACAAAGCTATGTTAGCTGCAATCTAGCTCTTGCGAATGGCATGGACAATAGAAAAAGCAATAAAGTATAACTAAGCATCTTGAAGTATATCATAAAATATAACAAACCTGCAATTGAGTTGGCATCCTAGTGTCCTCAGCGAATGATAAACAACTCTACATTATAAATCTGGGCAGCAGATACTGTATAAGGATAGCAAGCTTGAGCGGACAAACATACACGATCAATGGAAATGTGCAAGCAAGTCAAAAAGATTTTTTATCGTGTAACAGTTTGTACTCTGTACTTCCGATTGAATATTAGCATAATAATTTTAGCTTTATATTATAGAACGCAACAAGCTGTGTTTATATACTACAATTTGGTACAACATGCTTGTGTCCCAGTGCTGTACAAGAATTGCGACCGATATGTCGCAAGACTGGTCTATTAGAAAAAGGAAGGGTAAGCTGGTATTGATATTGTCTTTCATAGAAAAAGGGAGTTAGAATAGTGAGGCGTGATTTATAAAGTTAAGGCAAATGAATACATGTGTACAAATACCGCTGTACAAGAACAAAAAAAACAAAACAATGATACTGTTCAAATGAAATAAATTGTGTGATTTCTTCTGAGTAGATTCACATGGTGACTAAATAATTTGAAAATCAGGATTTGAGTAGCTGAAATGTTGTAACAGAAAGTTGTAACAAAACAGCAATGAACAGTGGCCAGCTGGGGAGTGGCGACAAAATTGAGACCGGAAAGTATTTGTTTTGTGGTCACTATTCTGTGGTTGCTTAGTATCGATTATCTGTCTAGAAGGCAGCTGTTCTAGAGATGATCTAAGCATGCTACGCTATAACTATTATATATAAGTACACTGTTCATGATAAACATAAAATATTAATAGAGAGCTAGAGGGCGACGGTTCGAGTCCAGGCGCCTGATGCGGCGACAAGTTCGAAATATGAGGGAAGTGTATTGATATTCAGAGAAGAGGATTATTTTTGTTGATTCAGAGGACAGAGATTACCAAGAATACCAAGCTATTTACTTTTCCTGACTGCTTTCTTTCTCGGACAAAGAAGAGAAGTAATAGTGTCTGACTGCATGTGGTCTGTACTGGAATTTTTCAGGGAAGAAAAGAATTCAGCGACGTTGAAATCTCTAGGAGATTCGTGGAATATATAAACATTTACTCATACAAGAGAGCGTGAGATCGAATGATATTCACTAGTTACGTCTCGTCAGACATCAACTTTGTAGACTTAAGCTGGGCCCGGTGAATAACGAATAATCCTCAGGTGCAACTTTAGAGCAGGAACCGACCGAATTAAGTAAATACCAATCAGAACTCGGTATTTAGGTCACGTGACTGATTATCAACCAATCAGGGGCCAGTATTTCCTGCTTTAGAGTCGGCACAGACTGATCGTGTACTGGTCAAGATCTTGATCAACTCACACAGACTACGCAGTACACACTGAGTAGTACACAGGTAAGGTGAGAATCCTTGCTACGCCTTTTATAGTTTGGGCCGGGGCTTATGTCTCCCTTCAAAAGGAGCATTAGTGTCTAAAGACTGCAGTATGCGGAGAACTATACCTGGAAGTCAGTGGAGTTGGTCTCGAGCATGGTCCCGTAGTGTCCCCAGCAACGGAGATGTCCCCTGGGCGACCAAGCTGGCACCAGGTCTCCTCCCTCTAGAGCAAGGATTCAGTGAGTACCCCTCACAGGAACACTGGCAATAGAGGGGGGGGCCAGGAGCCACAAGTGAAGCCAGGGGGACAGATCTGAGGCAGGTGCACGCTGCGGGGCCGGTGAGAGGCTGACCCCCACAGGCATACCAACAACTATACCTGGAAGTCAGTGGAGTTGGTCTCGAGCATGGTCCCGTAGTGTCCCCAGCAACGGAGATGTTCCCTCAGGCCTCCAAGTGGGCACCAGGTCTCCTCCCTCTAGAGCAAGGATTCAGTGAGTACCCCTCACAGGAACACTGGCAATAGAGGGGGGGCCAGGAGCCCCAAGAGAGGCCAGAGGGGACAAATCTGAGGCAGGGGCGTACTGTAGGGCCGGTGAGAGACAGACCACCACTGCAGGCACTCCACAAACCGACACTGTGGGCGTGGCCAGTGGAGATGGCCCCGGGACGAGGCCCAGTGGCGGCACCTGCGCAGAGAAGGCACCCTCAGGCGACCAAGTGGGATACCAGGACTCCGTGAGAGATCAGGTACCCCCAGTGACGCCAGTGGGAGCAATCTTGGCGCGGGAGCATACCACGGGGTCAGTCCAGGGAACCGTCAACACAGGTACACGCCCAAAACCCATTAAAACAATATAGTTATGGCTAGAGCAAGGATCCAGTGAGAATCTCTCACAGGAACACTGGCAATAGACTCAACTAAAACTAACGACTAGAGCAAGAATTCAGTGAGAATCTCTCACAGGAACGCTGGCAATAGTCATGACCAAAACCAACGTCACCCGGTACACAACAAGGATCCAATGTGAAGTTACATTCACATAGGAACACTGGTTGCTACCGGAATGACAAAACCACCCCCTCTTGGCCAGTAACAAGGATCCAGAGTAATGCCACCCAGTGGTACACGCTCGTGGAACACTAGTTACAAACCAAACGAGGTAGAACCAATAGTGAATTATCACGACAGGAGGGTTCGTGCAGTAACGCGCCATGACCGCCCTACTACCAAATAGGATTGGTTATGGCGCTAGCTGAGCGCGCACTACATTGATAACACCATGTCACCTTGTCTGATCCTCTCCTCTATCTCTCTAACCTGTCCCCTCCTCCAGAGGGGAGAGCAATAAAGAGTGAAGGAGGAGAAGGATAAGGAGAAGGCACGATCTCTCAAGCTTTAGCTCTATACCGGTCTCTACACATCTCAACACCACCATCCCCGCTATCTGCCCCATGGGAAGATAGTGGGAAGGAGGAGTAGAAATATGGTAGCCACCGGACAGTCAGTATTACTACTTATACTTTTAGGCTGTAGGGGTGATTTACTGTCGTCCCCCAGGTCACGGAGCCTTAATACCATGACCATGAGGCAGTTCATATTTCCATTTTATGTTAGGGCATTTCATTACTGCTCCTGCTCCCACCGTATTCTATGGGTGATCATTGTTTCTCATTTATTTCCACTCCGAGTGAGAACTCTCACTCTACTCAACATCAAGATACAGGTGGAGCACTCTCCCCACAACCTCAAACACAACCCCTCCGTTCAGCCCAAAACCCACTTAAGAATTCCGTCCACAACGGAAACGCTAAAGCAGGTAATGGCGCTCATAATGGAAACCCAGCCCAAATCCTAATTAAGAATTCCGTCCAAAACGGAAACGCTGAAGCAGGAAATGGTGCTCGGAAAGGGAAAACAACACAAAATCGTCTAGCCCGCAAACCGAAAGAGAATTCCGCCCCAACCGGAAACGCTCAAAAGGGAAACGGTGCAAAAACGGTAGAAACAAATCCTCCGCCAAAGACTTCCTCTGACACCCGGAAACGGGGACAGATTAGGGTGACTCAAATCAACCTAAACAAAAGTCCTGACGCGTGGGATGACATCATATCCTCAAAACTAACCCAATCCGAAGTGATTCTGGTCCAAGAACCACCTTTGATTGGAAAACAAAAGAGAATAAAATCTAGCAATGGGTACACGGCGGTCTATGACAAGACCGCTGAAAGGCCCAGAGCAGGGATTATGATTCACAAAAACATATCTAAGCATGTGTTCCTCCTAAACAGTCTAACTGATGGAGACACAGTCACAATTCTCCTGAAATTGGGAAATAAGGCCTCTATTCTCAGCTCCATTTATATGGGCAGAGGAATGGAATGCCCTCCTCCTAAGTTCAAAGAGATAGTTGATTACGCAAAGATAAACAACCACGCCCTAGTCCTAGGATCAGACGTAAATGCCCACAGCACAGCCTGGGGGAGTGTACGATTCGATCCAGAAGGAACAACTAGAGGTGAAGCTCTCCTAGACAAAATAATACAAGAAGATTTGCATATCTCGAATGTAAATAATGCAATAACGTTTGATAATGGCAGATGGGAGAACGTAATCGACCTAACCATAACAAACAACTCAGCAGTCGACTCTATAAGAGAATGGCAAACCATCAAAGGAGCATGTCGGTCAGACCACGTCCCCATCACATTCGTTATGGGCGACATGGACGGCAGAGACATTCGCACCTTTCAAAACATAAAGAAAACAAATTGGGGCCAATATCGTGATATAGCAATCAGTGAAATGGAGAAAAGTAAAACTCTAAATTCAGAAATCAATACGATGGAAGAATTAGAAGAGGCTACCAAAACCATAACTGAAATCATGATAACGGCATACCAAAAAACCACTCCGACAACATACGTTTCATCTCAAATTAAAGACCCGCCGTGGCTCACGGAGGAGGTCGAAAAGGCGAGACTAGAAATGCTAGAAAAACTAGAGATAGCTCAAGACACCAAAATGCAAAAAGACTGGGCCCTTGCCAGAGCTGCTAGAAACAGCCACAGTAAGATACGAGTATATTCCAAGAGAAAATGCTGGAAAGCATGGACGGAAGAACTCGACGCCTTCTCTGATGCACAAAAAATAAGCCATGTCATTAAAACCAGTGAAGGTTGTAAACTGAACTGTGTAAACGACAAAGACGGCAACATAACAAGCTCTCCGAAGGAAACACTGCTAGCAATGGCAGACGTCCACTTCGGAGACCACAACATCACAAGACCATCAACCCAAGACTATGATAAGATTGGTCGCGGGAAATGGTCTAATGAAAGAACATTCTCAACAACACGCATCATTAAAGCCCTACGCGAATTCAGGCCCCTAACCGCAGCGGGCCCGGATAGCATAAGGCCAATAATGATGCAGAAAATAGCCGATACTTTTGCGAAATACTTCGCAAAAATCGTAACAGCATCGTATGAACTAGGAAAAACTCCAACACTATGGCAGGAAGCGGAAGCAATCTACCTACCCAAACCAGGGAAAGGAGATTACCGCCAGCCAAAATCATTCCGAACGATAACCCTGGCATCCAACCTTCAGAAACTTGCTGAAAGGTTGGTGCTTTGGCACATCGAAGCGGATCAAAAAGTCCACAAAAAACTCAATAAATCCCAATACGGCTTCAAGAGGGGAGTCTCCACCGAGACAGCCCTCCACAAAGTAGTAAGGAAAATTGAGAAGACCCTAATGAACCAAGGCATAGCGTTGGGCACTTTCCTCGATATCGAGGGAGCGTTCGACAACGTTGCCTTTAAAGCTATCGAAAGAGCACTCCACGCCAAACTCCGTGATAAACGGACAGTTGACTGGATAATGTTCACAATCACCAACCGAAAGGTAACAACAAAACTGCTGGGAGAATCGTTAACGATCATGGTAACGAGAGGGTGCCCCCAAGGCGGCATACTCTCTCCATTCTTATGGAACCTAGTCATGGATGATCTCCTCAACCACAGTAAAAAGGAAATACCAGGTGACCTACAGGGATTCGCCGATGACCTAAGTCTCCTGGTAACAACAACAATGCCCCCTTCCAAGGCAGGCCCCTCGGTGGATATTCTTCCACTAAGGGACGCTACTCAAAAGGGCTTGACGGCAATCAATAAGTGGTGCAAGACAGTGGGACTAAAGCTTAGTGCTCTAAAGTCCCATATTGTTATCTTCACCCATCGGCAAAACGTTAAAATCAATGACCCGATTAAAATCGGGGGAAACTCCATAAACACCGTGAGCTCCACCAAATTCCTTGGTCTTACCCTAGGACAGCAAGTTGAATTGGAACGAGCACATAGTGAAACAAATAAAGAAATGCAAAAACATCCTAATGCAGTGTAGAAGAGTTGTAGGCCCCACGTGGGGACTTAACCCAAAGACCGCATCCTGGATATACACAACAATAGTCCGACCAGCTCTTTCCTATGGAGCAATGGTATGGGCAAACGCCATGCTTACAAAAACCAACCAAGACAATATGATCAAACTCCAAAGAATGGCGCTTAAGATGGTTACGGGGGCCCTCCCCACGACCCCAGCGTCAGCATTGGACAAGATTACAAACACGACACCAATAACAGAACATCTTAGATTCTGTGCGGTGAAAACAGCATACACTCTGATGGCCACTGGGCAGTGGGAAGGCCCAGTAAAATCAGACCTGAAAAACCCCAAGAAGTTCACATCCCACGCCAACACTGTGAACAAAACACTAAGAACCTTACCGTCTGAGTGGACACACGATCTAACCACCCCTGTGCTTTCCCTAGACAGGGATTTCCTAACGGAGATCCCGGACAGGGGGAGTTACAAGGAGATGGAAAGTGAGTTTACCACTGTTATATACACGGATGGATCTAAAATAAACGACAATGCGGGAGCTGGACTCACCATCTGGAAAGATGGAGAAGAAACAACCCAAAAGTCATTTAACCTAGGCCCGCACATATCAGTGCCAGCCTCAGAAATGTTTGCCATACAACAAGCAACACAAACCCTGCTGGACAGTGGAACTGCAAATGAGCGGGTCCTAATAAACTGCGACAGCCAGGGTACCATAAAAAGCCTAGACACCACCACGTCCAGGTCAAAAACCACTCTGAAAACAATATCAAACCTCAACACCCTATCAATTTGGAACAACGTCACAGTAAGATGGATCCCAGCCCACCAAGGGCATCACGGGAACGAACTTGCTGACGCTCTGGCCAAAAAAGGTGCTCAAAATACTTCAGAAGAAACCCTAATCCCAATCCCCAAAGCTGCAGCATACGCAGCCCTAAGGAACAAGATTAAAACCGGTAACAGGAAAATATCAAACCACATGGATATGATATGGGCTGACCGATTTGGGAAATCTCTGAAAAACATGACTAGAAGTAATCTAAGAGCTGCCACGCACCTTCTCACGGGACATGGCAATCTAAACTACCATATGAAAAAACTGAAAAAAGTCAAAACCACAACCTGCAACCTGTGTGGGATGGAGGACGAAACTGTCAAACACGTACTCACAGAATGCCCACTACTGTGGAAACTTCGACAAGAAGTATTCGATAAACTGTGCGTGACTTTGGACGACATAAGACACCACCTGCCCTTCCAAAAAACCGTCACGTTTTACCGAAGGGCGGAGAAACTACTACACCCCGAGGACCCTCACCCGTCCTCTAGGTAGAAAACACCACGACTCCAAGAAGTACACCCCAGGAATCTAGAATTTCTGGTCGGGGTACCTCAAGGCTGGGGAACGTAACCATTGTGCTACATCCCTTCATCTCAGCCCCTCACGGGGCTGAGACAGCCTCTACGAAGAAGAAGAAGAAGAAGTACACAGATTGATCAAGATTGATCAAGATATGATCATGTGATCAAAAATCAGGCCAAATTAAACTGTATATATTGGTCTGATAAAACACTACAATATTGGTCCAATAATATCAATCCTTGCTTATAGAATGTCCGACGAGTTTACTGAATATTTGACAGAGCTCGAGACACCTAACACAGAGGGATACGATTTCTTTACCCGTAATGAGGGAACGGGATATAACTTGGAGATTTTCCGGCAATTCAACAAGGTAACGAACATTAATGTACAGGGTGTCCCATATATTCTCCGGGTCGGTTGGCAAGCTGTCACACAAAAAACGGTGATAGTTGTGTGAAAACTAACTATAATGCTCTGTTTTTGTCTGTAAACAGATAGAAACGGTCTGTAAATTATGCAACTTCATAGCAGACTTCACGTGTTTACTAGGGTAGTAGTATGTATCAATATCCGGAGATATCGAGGATATTATCAGACCATCCCTTTTTCATGGCCCACGCGTTAGTTTGACTATTATTCTCTCACATTTCTTTGCATCACTTTTCTTTGCATCACTTTTCAACTCACACCTCGTCAGAGGTGCCTCTACAGGGTGTCCCACTGTCTTTGCGTGACCTATGATTTTGGGTGATGAGTGGGTTCCATTCAAATGCTCATAACTCATCGAAAAATTGGTCAAAACGGCTCAACCAAAACCAGTGTTGTAGAGAATTGTCAGGCGAACATTTGGGTACAAAATTGATGTTCCAAGTCTTACCAACCGTCAGATATATCGTCTTAAAGTCAAAAATACGTGTTCATGAAATCCGACCGGGGTTCACGTTTTGAAAAATTCACAAATGCAAAGTTGCTCGGATCACATTGCATGCCTCATAAAAGTTGTAGGAAATTGTCTGGCGGTCATTTTGGTACCCGAGTTTTTGTCCTAGCTCAATGTTTAGAGTGTCTTATGACTGTCAGAACTGGAATTTTCACAAAAGTGGTCTCAGGTATCGCATTACATTTTGCCCTGTTATGAAGCTCATTGCTGCTTGAATAACATCTTAGTGCATGATAGGGTTGAGATAGACCACTTGCGTATCCTACACATTAACAGGGGCCTTGCCAAATCGTCATAACAACCCTGTCAAGTGTCTAGATGAAATTGAGACGATATGTGCTGATTATCATGGGATTACACACGACACCGAGCCACCTAATTAGGCGTTGTGAGCCGATACCAACTAAGACTCAGCGTAGACACATCTTTATGTTCCTACAGTCATAACGCAACTAAAACGTAGAGCTATGGATAAAATCATGGTATCAAAATGAACCTTAGATGATTCCAATGAAGCTCTTATAAATTTCAAACCATTTTACCCATTTGTTGATGACACGTGATCCCCTCAAAAATGTTGGTTGAATTTCGGGTAATATGGTAGTTCTGGGCTGAACATATTCGACCGCTTTAAAGCGCTTTAAAGCGTTCGAGAAAGCGCTTTATAGCGCTTTAAAGCGCTTTAAAGCGATACCGCTTTAAAGCGCACCGCTTTAAAGCGTTTTTAAAGCGCTAAAAGCGCTTTATAGCGGTTTCTGAAGCAATATAAAGCGCTTTCGAAAGCGCTATAAAGCGCTTTTAAAAGCGCTTTAAAGCGCCACCGATTTAAAGCGCTTTATTTTCAAAATTTAGCGCTTTAAAGCGTTTAGCAAGCGCTTTAAAAAGCGCTATGAAGCGCTATAAAGCGCTTCATCAGATCGCTTTCGAAAGCGCTTTTAAAAGCGCTATAAAGCGCTAAATAGCGCTAGAAAGCGCTTTTAAAAGCGCTATAAAGCGCTTTATAGCGCTTTTAAAAGCGCTAGAAATCGCTTTCAATAGCGCTATAAAGCGCTACAAAGCGCTTTATAGCGCTTTTTAAAGCGCTTTATATAGCATATTTGAAAGCGCTTTATAGCGCTATACAGCGCTTTTAAAAGCGCTTTTTAGCGCTTTAAAAAGCACTTTAAAGCGCTTTAAAGAGCGCTTTAAAGCGCTTTTTATAGCGCTAAAAAGCGCTTTTAAAAGCGCTTTTTAAAGCGCTAAAAAGCGCTTTTTAAAGCACTTTAAAGCGATATAAAATGTGCTACTTCAACCGCTAAAAAGCGCTATAAAGCGCTTTGAAAAGCGCTTTAAAAAGCGCTAGGAAGCGCTTTCTAGCGCTTTATAAAGCGCTTTTCAAAGCGCTTCTTAAAGAGCTTTTAGAGGCGCTATAAAGCGCTATTTAGAGCGCTTTATAGAGCTTTTTAAAGGGCTTTTAAAAGCGCTATTTAAGGCGCTTGAAAGCGCTTTTTATAGTAAAACGAGCTCATCACATGAAGCTTTCATAGTTTCCCACGGCCGTGGGAAAATTTGCACTAAAAAACTCGGCATATGTCCAAATAAGCTGTGCTCCGTTTTGTACCCTCTCTTTCACTCCCTCTCTCCTAACCCCTTCCCAAAAAGAGAGGGTGCACCGTACCCAAGGAACATGCCCGTTCAGACTCAAATATAAGTTGGCAGTGAATTCATTTCTTTGTTTTCACTTACTTCTGCCGAGTGCCGTCTGCGGTCTGCCGTTGAGTCTTGAGAGTTGAGATTCTCGACTTGCTCTCATGACTCAGCACTTGCCACTTGTATTCGTATTTGTCAATCAATTGACTTGATACCAGCTACACACACGTCTGACGTCACCATTGACTATTCAAGTCTCACAACTAACATCTTTACACTGTTTTAGCTGTAGACTGTGTCTCAACCAGCCGGAGGCACCAGCCAGATTACGGCGTAAAAATTACACCCCCTATAGAGATTCCGAAAAGCATCATGATATGGCTGTGAAACTCACAAGGCGCCCGCCACACCCGAAAACGCCGCACCTATTAAAATCCTCCGTGGTAATGGTATACCCTCTTTCTCTATCCCTCACTCGCCCCCATCCCGAACTAAACGTAGCGCACGAGAGAACATGAGACTGAGAGAGACAGCGCGGGAGGATAGAAGAAAGAGGGGATATCATACCCAACTGTGCTCCGTGGTGTACCCTCTCTTTCACTCCCTCTCTCCCAAAAAGAGACTTTAGTTAACTCAAATTGGCCTTGTGGTTGCATGACTATAGACATTTGAAAAACTCGGTCTAAGTGTACTCTTTTGGTAGCGCACACCTGTACACAGGCTGCAAGGCACCCAAATTATAACGGAAACCACCCAACGGAAACGCAGTTTAATCTGAAAAGGAGTGGAAGTGATCACGAAAAAGTGGGATTTACAATAATAAATAATAATATTCAAAAACCGAATAGAATGCTTTAAAAAGCGATTTATAGCGCTTCATAAAGCGCTTTAAAGAGCTTTTTATAGCGCTTTCTAGCGCTTTATAAAGCGCTATAAAAAGCGCTTTAAGAGGCGCTTTAAAGCGCTTTTTATAGCGCTCTATAAAGCGCTTCATAAAGCGCTTTAAAGCGCTTTTTATGGCTATAGAAAGCGCCATAAAAAGCGCTTTAAAGCGCTTTATGAAGCGCTATAAATCGCTTTTTAAAGCGCTTTCTAGCGCTTTAAGAGGCGCTTTAAAGCGCTTTATAGCGCTATAAAAAGCGCTTTATAGCTTTAAAGCGCTTTATAGCGCTATAAAAAGCGCTTTATAGCGCTTTTTATAGCGCTATAAAGCGCTTTATAGCGCTTGATATAGCGCTTTTTATAGCGCTTTAAAGCGCTATAAAGCGCTATGAAGCACTATTTAAAGCGCTATAACAAGCGCTTTAAAGCGCTTTATAGTGCATTTAAAAGCGCTTTTAAAAGCGCTTTAAAGCGCTTTAAAGCGCTCTAGAAAGCGCTTTTTAAAGCGCTTTATAGCGCTTTTAAAAGCGCTTTAAAGCGCTTTAAAGCGTTTTTAGAAACGCTGTCTGAAGCGATATAAAGCGCTTTTTAAAGCGCTGTACAGCGCTTTTAAAAGCGCTATAAAGCGCTTTTTTAAGCGCTTTAAAAAGCGCTTTTTAAAGCGCTTTATAGCGCTTTTAAAAGCGCTGTAAAGCGCTTTAAAAAGTGCTTTTTCAACACCGCTTTTAAAAGCGCTTTTTATAGCGCTTTAAAGCGATATTCACCGCTTTAAAGCGCTTAAAAGCGCTTGAAAGCGCTAAAAGCGCTTTAAAGGTTGACAAGATACCTAAAACTTTTCGTATATCGTCTTATTTTGATTTATCATTAATTTTCAGCATTTTTTTAGAATTTTTTGTCGGCTAGAAATATGTGCAAAATAGGGGGTCTACTGACAAATGAGTGTGCCTTTTTTAAAATTGATAACGTAATATCTCCGGTTCCTGATGAGATACAGAAACCGTTTTGGTAGCATTGGAAAGGTCTTATTGAGACCAATCCAACGCAACCAAGATCAAGTCTTTATCTTTTGAGGAACCGGAAACGTGAATTTCAATTTGCGAGACGCAGTGAGTGTGCCCAGTAAAACCAGTGCTGACAATATCGGTAGACCCCCTATTTCGAATTTTTTTCTAGCCGACAAAAAATTCTGAAAAAATGCTGAAAATTAATGATAAATCAAAATAAGACGATATACGAAAAGTTTTAGGTATCTTGTCAACCTTTAAAGCGCTATAAAGCGTTTTGAAAAGCGCTTTATAGCGCTTTTAAAAGCGCTTTTAAAGCGCTTTAAAGCGCTTTATTTCTTCTCACCATCAAAAAAAGCGCTTTAAATCGGTGGCGCTTTAAAGCGCTTTTGAAAGCGCTTTAAAGCGCTTTCGGAAGCGCTTTATATCGCTACAAAAACCGCTTTAAAGCGGTGTGCTTTAAAGCGGTATCGCTTTAAAGCGCTTTATAGCGCTTTCTCAAACGCTTTAAAGCGCTTTAAAGCGGTCGAAAGTGTTCAGCCCAGAACTACCATATTACCGAATTTCGTCTTTAGACAGTCATAAGACAGTCTAAACATTGAGCTAGGACAAAAACCCGGGTACCAAAGTGACCGCCAGACAATTTCCTACAACTCTTATGAGGCATGCAATGTGATCCGAGCAACTTTGCATATGTGAATTTTTCAAAACGTGAACCCCGGTCGGATTTCATGAACTCGTATTTTTGACTTTAAGACGATATATCTGACGGTTGGTAAGACTTGGAACATCAATTTTGTACCCAAATGTTCGCCTGACAATTCTCTACAACACTGTTTTTGGTTGAGCCGTTTTGACCAATTTTTCGATGAGTTATGAGCATTTGAATGGAACCCACTCATCACCCAAAATCATAGGTCACGCAAAGACAGTGGGACACCCTGTATATTCCAATTTAAAACGCGTGTCCCAGGCGACGGGACGAAGGTTTAATTGTGAACATGCCTCAGGAGACAGGTTTATATAGATACAAGGGGTATGGAGAATTAACGACAGTTGATTTAGAGACTGCTAAGAAAGTATATTGTGACCTAGACTACAGAAAGAAATGGGACTCCTACTGCAACGGTGATTAGATACAAAAATACAGATTATTTTCTACCGATTGAAAACTAGAATTGCTATCAATATAGTCATCAAAGAGGTTCCCCCGTCCTCACTAGCAGCTGAACCACATAACCTGAAACACAATTCTCCTTGACAGATCTGCGGGTACTAACAGAAAATGATGAGCGGCAGATAATTTATTGGAGGGTGGCATATCCCTGGCCGATGAGTCATCGTGATTATGTGTTTCTGAGGAAAACTAAACTAATTTCTGAACCTGACCGGTGGTGTATCATCGGTAAGTTGTGATACAACTGTAATATTAATTAATTAATTAGTTGATACAACTTGTATAAGCTGTTTATAATTAATTAATTAGTTGATACAACTTGTATAAGCTGTTTATGTTCTCTGTTGTATCTAGTACTAGATCTGGTTGTTCTCTTGATCATATAATAAAGTTTTCTCAATCTACTGCTGCAGACTCATATGATTTAAATTGTCCAGGGAAAAGTGACACTAGTGAGTCGGTTGACGCTGTGAAGAGTGTGGTTAGGGTAGACCAGTATGAGCAGACCATTGCCTTTCAACGCAACGAGAGTGGAACTGGAACTAAAGGTGAGTGTTGTTGAGAGATGTTAGTTGCTATGGTAACCAAAGTAGTTGCTATGGAACGAGAGTGGAACTGGAACTAAAGGTGAGTGTTGTTGAGAGATGTTAGTTGCTATGGTAACCAAAGTAGTTGCTATGGAACGAGAGTGGAACTGGAACTAAAGATGAGTGTTGTTGAGAGATGTTAGTTGCTATGGTAACCAAAGTAGTTGCTATGGAACGAGAGTGGAACTGGAACTAAAGGTGAGTGTTGTTGAGAGATGTTAGTTGCTATGGTAACCAAAGTAGTTGCTATGGAACGAGAGTGGAACTGGAACTAAAGGTAAATGTTGTTGAGAGATGTTAGTTGCTATGGTAACCAAAGTAGTTGCTATGGAACGAGAGTGGAACTGGAACTAAAGGTGAGTGTTGTTGAGAGATGTTAGTTGCTATGGTAACCAAAGTAGTTGCTATGGAACGAGAGTGGAACTGGAACTAAAGGTGAGTGTTGTTGAGAGATGTTAGTTGCTATGGTAACCAAATTAGTTGCTATGAAACGAGAGTGGAACTGGAACTAAAGGTGAGCGTAACGGTGAGGTGAACTATTGAGTGAGTGTACTGTAATTGTTGAGAGATATTGGAGTAGCCAAATTATTTTATGCATGATTACGGCCTCCCTTGCACCTCCGGAGATCTCCTGGAGACGTCCCCGGGAGTAATCTCCGGAGGTGCAAGGGAGGCCGTTAGGATTATTAATCCTAATCATGTATAAATCCTAATTTAGGATTGTGATAGAGTATAGTGTTTCAAAATAAGATGCGATGTAGTTGATCAATGCCTCACACATTTCAGTGTTTATGTACTACTTCGACAACCCGGGAGGATCATTACCAACCTGGGTTATTAACTGGGGAGCCAAGGTAATTGTGTTATATTTGTTATAGTCTTCAATGTAGATAATTTTACTATGTTTTATTCCCCCCCTCCATTTTCCACGCTTATCATGTTATCATTTTTTATAAGTTCCAAGCATCTAGATTTAGAGCTTGCCTAACTTGACCCTGTTTCTTTACAAATGTAGGGAGGGTTAGAACATAACCAATATAACAATTTAGAGCTAGGCAGCATATGTTACTGGCTCCTCAAGTACGCCACCTTATCTAATAACAGCTTATCTTATATTGCTACTGCAGAAATGCAATTTCAAGCATACTGTCTCCCTGTGCAATAGCAAATTATCTTCATCCAAATACCTGTGAAACATGCTGTCTGGCGGGGCCACACCCCGTACTTTCTCAATGTGTAGATCAGCTGTCGGGTCAGCCAGACAGAGAATTTGAAAGTAGTGACATTAATAACCTTCTGCAGACTGGCGTGCCTCAGTTTATGACAACATTGAAGAACGCATGTGAAAAGTATGAACAGTGAATTGAATATTGAAATCATCGCCTAGATGTTGGACAATGTTATTGACTGATTTTGGTTTGTTAAGTTAGCTAAAAGTATATATGGGGACATTTCAGAACCTTTTTGTGTTTGTTTTTCAGTGATTCGTTTACAAAAAAAAAGTGTGTTTACATTTTTCACTCGGCCCACAATGACGGAAGGCGCACGGTCTGCTTTGTAATGTGTACCGCGCGCTCTATGACATCACAAGTCACGTGATCTCGGTCGATCCTGAGTTTCGCGCGCCGGCCCGCGCTTCACGCGGATGGAGTCTTGAGTTGAACTCTCTACAGGTAGCAGACTTCGCGCCTTCCGTACAATACGCATGAATCAATATCACGGAAATTCGTTGAGATAAGGAATTCAGTTATTAAAAAAGGGAACAAGAAACACCACACTGCAGCAGCAACAATGCTATTCATCCGTCCGGCGGGTCTTCTTTGAATCTGGAAGATCTTCCTCTCCCTTCGTACCACGCACACTGTAAATTCCAAATGATAGAATTTTGGGGGAGAAATCAGAACAAACGATGTATCTTTTTTTTGACGAAGAAGAGAGTAATATAAACAAAAAAAACTATTTATAGTAGAGTTTATCACATGTAAAACTATGTGTGTGTAAGTAGATTGAATAAATTAATCAAGTAGAATATTGTCCCTCTCTCTCTCTCTCAATATTTTGTGTTTACTTTGAAAAGTACTCCTTGGATCCAGCAACGTCAGGCTTGATGGTATCGGCACCAGGCTTCCATCCTGAAGGGAAATGAAGATGGGGTCAGGGGGGAAGATGGGGGTCATTGGGGGTGGGGTTAGGGAGATCATGGGGTTAGGGTTGAAGACGGGTGGAGAGATGAGGAAGATGAAGATGGGTGGAGAGATGAGGGATAGAGGGAGATGGGGTTATGTTCGTGAAATAAGAACGTCCATCCCGTAGGATGACAGTAGAAACAGTAGGTGTGTGAGAGAGAGAGAGAGAGAGAGAGAGAGAGAGAGAGAGAGAGAGAGAGAGAGAGAGAGAGAGAGAGAGAGAGAGAGAGAGAGAGAGAGAGAGAGCGAGAGAGAGAGAGAGAGAGAGAGAGAGAGAGAGAGAGAGAGAGAGAGAGAGAGAGAGAGAGAGAGAGAGAGAGAGAGAGAGAGAGAGAGAGCGTGAGCAATGAATTAACTGTTTGCGTGTCAACCGGAAGTAGTAGTGAACAGAAAATAAACTTTCTAAACAATGTCTTTACTTGCCCCACCCGCCACCCAGTGCAACAAGTTTGTTTTGTACAATAACAGTCTAACTTGGCAACAACAAGTTTATTCTCTGTATCTCGGACAGTTTAGTTAGATTCTGCCTGTTTCTTGGCCCCATTGTCCCACATACAGCACTCATCATGATGCGTGCAAAGTTCTAACAGAGAATATAATGGATCAGTTAATTATTGCATAGTAAATGAGCAAGTTTCCCAAATAATGAAGATCTTTTAAAATCTTCATAGTTTAGGTGTCGCGGTATAGAGGTCTCTGCAGTTGAACTTGCCCTGCATGCTTCCCTCTCTCGATCCACCCACTTTTGCACATGCAACGTTAATGCAGGAGTAATTACAGACATGCACTAAGACGGAAGTACCTATCTTTCTCTATCTCTCTCTATCTCTCTGTATCGTTCTCCTTCTCTCTCTCTATCGTTATCCTTCTCTCTCTATCTTTCTCATTCTCTCCTTCGCTCTCCTATCTAATATCACCCTCTCTTCTTCACTCATTTTCTCCCTAACTCGCTAACTAACTATCTCTCAGAGAGAATCCATTTGAAGTAATTTACAGGAAGTACAAGTCTCTCACTATCACTTCGCCTTTTTTCCTTTCACCTTTGCTTTATTACAAGCTTGTGACGGTATCTAGGACAATTTGTTAACAGTTAACAGGAACCTATTTTTAGAGTTACTTTATGACAGAAGTTCACTGACGTTCAATTGTGAGCTTGCCCTACTTTCTCTATTAGGAGTTTAAATGCCAGACAATACAATTGTGCACGTGTAGAGAGAGCCGAGGTAGAGAGAGAGAGAGAGAGAGAGAGAGAGAGAGAGAGAGAGAGAGAGAGAGAGAGAGAGAGAGAGAGAGAGAGAGAGAGAGAGAGAGAGAGAGAGAGAGAGAGAGAGAGAGAGAGAGAGAGAGAGAGAGAGAGAGAGGGAGCTGGAGAGAGTTAATCTCTCGTCCAACCGACGGTTTGAATCACAGCTATCTCTCTCTCCCTGTCTTTCATTCTCTATTCTCCGTTTGTTCCCTCACTCCCAGTCTCAATAACTTCTATCGTTCGGTAGTAGCACTTCTGTAGTCCGTTGTGCGTGATACACATGCATCTTCTGCATCAGCTCTGCTTACTGGTTTTCGAGCAATCATATGCATCTCCCTCCCCCCTCTCTCCCTCTGTCTCTCTGTCTCTCTGTCTCTCTCTCTCTCTCTCTCTCTCTCTCTCTCTCTCTCTCTCTCCCTCTGTCTCTCCCTCTGTCTCTCTCTCTGTCTCTCTCTGTCTCTCTCTGTCTCTCTCTCTCTCTCTCTCTCTCTCCCTCTCTCTCTCTCTCTCTCTCTCTCTCTCTCTCTCTCTCTCCCCCCTCTTGACTCTCTCTCTCTCTCTCTCTCTCTCCCTCTCCAACTCTCTCTCCCTCCACTATGTTAAAATATCTGATGAACCGTAGAGAGAGATTAACAAGCAACTTGGGACTCATTTCTAAGCAACAGTATCGAGAAGATCTGAAGACCACACAGCCGCAGCAGAAGTAGCATGATGCAGCTGATCTGTGGTCTTGTTTTTTTGCACTCTCTTCATTTCCCCTTTTGAACTGATTGCTGATCTGCATTAGATTCCAGGAACCGACCGAACCAACATCCAATCAGAGCTCGCTATTTAGGTCACGTGACTGGTTATCAGCCAATCAGGAACCAGTATTTCTTGATTCGGTTCCTGTGACTTATCATTGTTCCTGATACCTTAGTTCCATTCTCAAATTTTCCAACATTGTGACTGTAAAACTAATAATCATGTATTCATTTTATAGCAGCAACATGTTTGGTAAATACACCAAGGTAGTTTACGGTGCGGCAGCGGTAGCTGGTGTAGGAGGGTTAGTGCTGATTGCACGATCAGGAGCTTCCGAACCAGCGCCCCTTCCCTTCCCCAAGATCAACTCAGTCCACTCGCTGGTTGCTAAGCACGTTACCAAGGATAAATGGGACAAGCTGAGCCACGTCAAGACAAAGACCTCTGGATTTACTTTGTCCCAGGCAATCGCTTGTGCTGCCCAGTTTGACAACCAGCACGTTGGTATTTACGCTGGTGATCTTGACAGTTATAAAGACTTTGCTGCTGTCTTTGATCCCATCATCCAGGAGTACCATGGAATCAGTGCAGATGCTAAGCACACCTCCGACATGGATGTTTCTAAAATCAAGGGCACCATTGACCCAAATGCGCCCGTTCACTCAACAAGGATCCGGGTCGGTCGATCCTTCAACGGTTTCGGTTTGTCTCCTGGAATCACCAAACAACAGAGGCTTGATCTCGAGAAGCTCCTTAAAAGTGCCCTTGAGTCTATGGAAGGGGACTTGAAGGGTAGCTACTACCCTCTGCTGGGCATGGAGGAAAAGATTCGACAGCAGTTGGTTGATGATCACTTCCTGTTCGTGTCTGGGGATAGGAATCTCATTGCGGCCGGTATGGAACGAGACTGGCCCGAGGGTCGAGGTATCTTCCACAACAAAGAGAAGAGCTTCCTAGTGTGGGTGAACGAGGAGGACCAGACCAGGATCATTTCCATGCAGAAGGGAGGTGACGTGAGGGAGGTTTTCTCTCGACTCGCTCGAGGAATTGAAGCAGTCCGAGTGTCTGTCAATACTGCCTCTGGCAAGGACTTTATGTTGCACGAAAAGTACGGATACATCCACTCTTGCCCCACCAACCTGGGAACCGGAATGAGGGCCTCAGTCCATGTGGACCTGCCCGGGTGGACTAAAGAAGGAGGTGACAAGCTGCAGGCGAGGTGTGAGGAGTTGGCCCTCCAGCCCCGAGGAACCCGAGGAGAGAGCGGTGGCCAGACTGGCATTACCTACGACATCTCCAACAAGCACAGGCTGGGATACAGCGAGGTACAGCTGGTGCAGACCATGATTGACGGAGTGAACACCCTGTACAAAGAGGACCTCTTATTGCAGAAGAAGCACGGATTGTAAACTGTTTGTCCATGGACTCTAATAATATAAATATGCTGTGTTGTATGTGTAGAATTGTTTGAATGAAACTACTATATAGCAGATCGTTGTAAGCGTACTAAGAAAATTGAATGAAGAATGACGTCAAAGAAAATTGAGGAAGAACTGAGATGACTGCTGAGGAAGGTTATAATGAGGAAATTCATTCTAGAGAATAATGAAATTAAGATCTTTCTTTGAACTTGGATACCCCTATCATGCATAACATTAATTATGCATGAAAGAGTGAGTAAAATGCACGTGAAGTGAATCCAGATAAATACCAGCCATGTGATTTATGCATGCCACTTCCACTTCCTAACCAATATAATACTGTACGTGGTTTGCTTTTTCTAATCCTCCTTTACAAGAGAGAGAGAGAGGGTCGAGCAAGGCAAGTACGTGGTGTATGTTTGTTCACCGTGTGTTCGTTTCATTTTGCAGTAAAACAGGGAAGATTTTTTGGGGCAAATCAAATTTGTAATAGGAAGACACGCTATGAAACAAAACAGTGCCCCGGGCCGCTTCTCTTTTCCTACACACTACATAATATATTTCCGAATATTTTTATTTGAATCACCCCTCATAGGGAGTAACATGAACACCCTCTTTCAATAAGTGTTGGGACCTCTTGTTCTATACAACAAAGGATGGAGCTCTCAAGACCTCATATAATATTGTACTACAATGCTATTGGATGTGTGCTATTCTGTAGCCCTAGTTCCACACATGATAATAACACCTCTCTCTCTCCTATTGTGTAATGACTCGCTCACGAAGACTCCCTCTGCCAGCACGTGATCAGTGCTATAAACTCATCTTAATTGTATAGGGCCAATTCCATAATCCAAATGTTACAATTTACATGACGTGGTGATACTAGATACCCACATAGAAGATACACCACTCTAAGCTTTAGTAGGCCGCCCACACACATACCGACACTCATGTACACATCCCGCATTTTTCTCACGCTGTTTACTTTGTTGGGCCATGAAAAATAGGCATGTTTACATTTTTTATTGAAGACGCCTAGCAGTGTCAACTGATTTTTCGTAATATAAACATATCTCTTCTCTAAATTCTAAAACTCCCACAGTAGCTCCACGACAAGCCCTTTCCTAAACGACAATACAGGAAAGAAACAGCTATGGTTAGATAGGAAGGAACGATGAAGTGATAAAAGATAGAAACGATGAAGTGATAAAAGATAGGAACGATGAAGCGATAAAAGATAGGAAGGGTGAAGTGATAAAAGATAGGAACGGTGAAGTGATAAAAGATAGGAAGGGTGAAGTGATAAAAGATAGGAACGGTGAAGTGATAAAAGATAGGAACGATGAAGTGATAAAAGATAGGAACGGTGAAGTGATAAAAGATAGAAACGATGAAGTGATAAAAGATAGGAACGGTGAAGTGATAAAAGATAGGAACGATGAAGCGATAAAAGATAGGAAGGGTGAAGTGATAAAAGATAGAAACGATGAAGTGATAAAAGATAGGAACGGTGAAGTGATAAAAGATAGAAACGATGAAGTGATAAAAGATAGGAACGGTGAAGTGATAAAAGATAGGAACGGTGAAGTGATAAAAGATAGGAAGGGTGAAGTGATAAAAGATAGAAACGATGAAGTGATAAAAGATAGAAATGATGAATTAGTGATTTAAAAGATAGGAATGATAAAAGATAGGAACGGTGAAGTGATAAAAGATAGGAACGGTCATAATAAAATAATGAACCACTTACCAGCGGGGCAGACCTCTCCATATTTGTCAGTAAACTGGAAAGCCTGAACCAATCGGAGAGTCTCGTCAACAGACCGTCCCACTGGTAGATCATTGACAGTGATCTGTCGGAGCTTGCTCTCTCCATCAATGATGAACAGACCCCTGGAAGAGAGGCGACTTTAGTAAATAGAAATATTTAGTACCCGGGGGGGGGGGGGGGGGGGGAACCCCGTGTGTTAATTTTGGGAGGGGGGGGGGAAGAAAATAAAATGAGTGGCCACAAAATAGGGGTGGTTTTGTTGTTAAATTTTACTGACAAAAGTTGACAGATCTTTTAAAAATTTAAATACCAAATGTCACAGTTCCGAGAGCTTTATGCGTGTGTCTCTATATTATGGATCAGGGAGTTGGAGGGCCAATAAAAAAAGCTGTCATAAAATCCTCCTTATAACCTGTCAATGTAGCCAATATCCCTCACAGCAGTGGTGCCCGGCAGTGAATATAAAGTTATCTCTCTTTGAACTTCAACAAATTTATCTCTCCCTTTTCATGACCTCTCTAGTTCTCTCTACGAAAAATATGTTCAACTGACTATTATAATATGTATCTCCATCCTACTGTTTTCTATCTCGTGTATCAGAAGTTCGTGAGGCTCAAGCGCCCCGTTCGAAAATTCAAAATTTACCAACCAATTGGAAAGAAATGTCTCCCAGGATGCTGATTTTTTTTAACGAGAATGCTGATTTTTACAATTCAAAAATTTCATCTACATATTATGTGCTGAAAATTCTGCTGAAAATATAGGTGGTGCAGTGAATGTGAAAGACTGAAGAGTGAGAGAGAGATATCTGGGGATATTATGTGCTGGTTGTGTGTGACAGAGAGACAGAATATGCTGGGGAATGTTCCAGTTTTGCGTAATGCACCGACAACAGTTTTCAGCACGATTTTCAGCAGATTGGTTGAAATGGTCAGTTTTCAGCACGATTTTCAGCAGATTGGTTGAACTGGTCGCGCTGAAAAAGAGAGAGAGAGAGCCAATTCAATTGCAATGGTAATGTATGAATCTCTCTAATCTCCCCCTTTCCCCCTCTAGACTGTTGTCGGTGCACTACGCACAACTGGCGCCAACCAACACATATTCTCCATCTCCCTCCCCTCTCCCCCCTCTCTCTCTCTCTCTCTCTCTCTCTCTCTCATTCACACTGCTGCAGTACTGCAAGAATGTGATTGAGAGGAATTTTCAGCACATTGGCGGACTAAAATGCTGAAAATTCTGCTTATTTTAGATCAGGATGCTGCCAGTTTAATACTATAGATAGGACCAAAATTCGAACGGGGCTCAAGCGACTAAATTTCCACATACACACACTCACGGGAGTGACTCAGTTCGAACTTGGCTCTATACTACTCAAACTATCTGTACCCAATTCTTGCTCTGAACTCATTATTCAGAATACTAATTAATCTCTCCTTAACCGAGTTCTATCCGTGTATGTGTGAGGTTCCCCATTAAAACTGTTGTACAGAGGGCGTGTGTGTGTTGATCACCAGAAGGAGATATCAAAAGTGTGCGGCATAGCAATAGAGTCCGCCCACCATCTGTAGTCACTGAGCTGCAGCACACCTCTCTATCCGTCACACTCGTGTTCAGTGGTTGGCGGGGGAGATATAACCGCCGTGTGTCTAATTAAATGAGCACAAGCTGCTTACACACACACACAGGAAATACTTACACACAGCATTAAACTCACTGCACACAGCATTAAACGCACACAATGACAGACATTCAAACAGACTAGAGCCTCACAGGGGGGTAAAATTCAAAAGCACTCTAAATACAAACCTACTACACTCCAATATAGAGACTAGTGAGTAGAGTAGACTCTTGGAGTTCTCGCCCTTGTGTCCATTATGTGTTTGTGTGTGTGTGTGTCTGTTAGTATCCTGTCAACTATGTCTACTAGGGATTGCTAAGTTGAAAAATATCGCTTTGGAACAATATGTCTGGTATTCAGTGGGTAATTTTCTACTGATTTCCGAAGTTTCAGCCCAAACGGTTGAGCCGCTTCGAGTCGCAAGCGACTTTCATAACCCGCGTTTTTGCGTAAATAATGGGAATTTTAGGGTTAATGAAGTCAATGGAGCACTATATCTTGTATACCTTGCTGTATACTCAAAATATCCCTTGCGAACAATATGTCTGGTATTCAGTGGGTAATTTTCTACTGATATTCGAAGTTTTAGCCCAAACGGTTGAGCTGCTTTGAGTCGCAAGCCACTTTTGTGACCCTTGTTTTCGGTGAAAAATCGGGGGAAAATCGAAAAAAAATTTTGAAATTTTAAAATTTCAAAACACGGAAATTAGTCCCTAGAACATCCCAATACACGTGCAACACTTTAAAATTGTGTATTCAAAAATGTTCAACTTAGCAACCCCTAATGTCTACTAGTGTATTGCTACTCAGCAAATGGAATGCATGTATCACTGAATCAGTCTACAAACGGTGAGTCACTGACAATGAGTGAATAGTTTTTCGCCTGAATGGCTACATAGAAACCCCCTCCCTCTCTTTCTCACCTGAGAGAGCAGCCATCTCCCTCCAGGTAGACTCCGTAATCCTTGCTAAGAGTGTGTTTCACATCAGCCAACAGGGGAATATTCATCTTTCCAAGGCCACCCGCCTTACGGCTCTGGTTGCACCTAGAATGATAATGGTATCAGTTTTCATTCGCTGAGATTGTAACATGAATTCTGGGGATAATTCGATCATGAAGATTGTTGCAAAGGTTGCAAAGGGCACACAATCGCGACACAACTCTTAGGTCACGAAATAACTACATGAATTCATTAGATTAACCATGACCTACCATTTAACAACTACTGCAAGACGGTATTGTAGTATCTAACTATATCTAATGCAAATTTGGGTGGAAATGTGACACCCTATCGTCAGTGTGACGACGTGATACGTCACTGTGACGACGTGATCCGTCACTGTGACGACGTGATTCATTAGATTAACCATGACCTACCATTTAACAACTACTGCAAGACGGTATTGTAGTATCTAACTATATCTAATGCAAATTTGGGTGGAAATGTGACGACGTGATCCGTCACTGTGACAACGTGATCCGTCAGTGTGACGACGTGATTCGTAGGTATCACGTATCACAAGTGCTAGAGAAATGCTTGCGAACTAGAGGGGTCACATCACAAACATAAAAGGGAGAGAAAGAGAGAGAGGAAAAAGAGAGGGATCACATCACATAGCATATATCATAAGGGAGAGAGAGTGAAGGAGAGACAGTGAAACCGAGAGGCCGCAGACTGCAGAACGAGACAGAGAGAAACGGAGAGACAATCAGTGAGATAGACAGGGAGATAGACAGTGAGAAAATATGGAAACAGATTCCTCGATTGGCGATCGGTACGATCGCCCCAGTTTTGCTTGTTAAGTTAAATACAATTATGTACTGTGTGATTTTAAATGACTGAGACTGCTCTATCTGAAATTGTGTAAAAACTATGGCATCTTTCGACTTCAAATTTTGGGACACGATAAAACATAATTATTTCTCATTTATTCTCCCAGATTTTCAGAACGTTTCCGTGTTCCTGAATGAACTTATTGCCATAAAACCTCCTCCAACTTTACACAGTCATATCTTTGGAGTCTAATGAGATAGAGAGTTCAGATTTTTAGGAGAGACAGATAAGACGATTTTGAATGTTTTGTCTGCTTTACGAGTTGATAACTTTTACCGTCTGTTCACAGGAACTGTTTAAAGTGATGTAACACGCTCTAATTAGGCCAAATTTAGGTCATTTTACCCCTCAAAGATCACATGTCCAGCTAATTCTAGTGGGCTAATGAGGCCTCTTACACGAATTCGTCACGTGTTACTGCAATGATACCGCTCTCCTTTGTCACCTTGACCATGCAGACATGATCATGGTGTCTGGAAGTGGTAACAAGCTGTAGGATACCAGACAGATGCTGCTCTCTACTTCAATCACTCTCTCGTTATAAGGTCACGTGACTGGAATTGGGATCTCGACATCAGACATGATCACAATGTCTACTAGGGGTTGCTAAGTTGAAAAATATCGCTTTGGAACAATATGTCTGGTATTCAGTGGGTAATTTTCTACTGATTTCCGAAGTTTCAGCCCAAACGGTTGAGCCACTAAGGATCGCAAGCGACTTTCATAACCCGCGTTTTTGCGTAAATAATGGGAATTTTAGGGTTAATGAAGTCAATGGAGCACTATATTTTGTATACCTTGCTGTATACTCAAAATATCGCTTTGGAACAATATGTCCAGTATTCAGTGGGTAATTTTCTACTGATATTCGAAGTTTCAGCACAAACGGTTGAGCCACTAAGGATCGCAAGCCACTTTTGTGACCCTTGTTTTCGGTGAAAAATCGGGGAAAAATCGAAAAAAAAATTTTAAAATTTCAAAACACGGAAATTAGTCCCTAGAACATCCCAATACACGTGCAACACTTTAAAATTGAGTATTCAAAAATTTTCAACTTAGCAACCCCTAATGTCTACAAAGCAAGAAGAGAGAGAGAGAGAGAACGCTTTGTAGACATTGTGATCATGTCTGATGTCGAGATCCCAATTCCAGTCACGTGACCATATAACGAGAGAGTGATTTAAGTAGAGAGCAGCATCTGTCTGGTATCCTACAGCTTGTTACCACTTCCAGACACCATGATCATGTCTGCTTGGTCAAGGTGAAAAGGGAGAGCGGTATCCTTGCAGTAACACGTGACGAATTCGTGTAAGAGGCCTCATTAGCCCACTAGAATCAGCTGGACATGTGATCTTTGAGGGGTAAAATGACCTAAATTTGGCCTAATTAGAGCGTGTTACATCACTTTAAACAGTTCCTGTGAACAGACGGTAAAAGTTATCAACTCGTAAAGCAGACAAAACATTCAAAATCGTCTTATCTGTTTCTCCTAAAAATCTGAACACTCTATCTCATTAGACTCCAGAGATATGACTGTGTAAAGTTGGAGGAGGTTTTATGGCAATAAGTTCATTCAGGAACACGGAAACGTTCTGAAAATCTGGGAGAATAAATGAGAAATTATGTTTTATCGTGTCCCAAAATTTGAAGTCGAAAGATGCCATAGTTTTTACACAATTTCAGATAGAGCAGTCTCAGTCATTTAAAATCACACAGTATATTCTAATTTCATTAACATTAGTTATTAACCGATTGTATTAGTTAAACTAATAACATACCAGGCGTAGTGAGAGTAGACACTGTCACAGCTGGCTGCAATAACTTCACACCCAATCTTCTTGAATTCCTCGGCACGGTCGCTGAATGCGATAATCTCCGTGGGACAAACGAATGTGCTGAACGTGGGAAAAATGGCTGTTAGGTAAAATGGGGGGGGGGGATAGTTGGATGATCGGATGGGAGTGAGAATAGAGATTGTTACTTTAACTAAGTAAGATTTAGATGGTGGATTTGGAATGGAAGAAATGGGGATGTACCAGGTACAAAGTGGCAACATATAAAATTCTTTTAGCACTCACATCTGTTTTTTAGACTAATGTCTAATGATAAGCTAAATAAATTGCCTCAGTTCTGGTCTTTTGAATTCAGAAATGAGAAAATAATGTGTTCCAGATTGAAGTTCAGAAAGTTAAAATACTTACAAATCCATGGGGTAAAAGAAGAGGACAAGGTATTTTCCCTTGTAATCGGACAGTTTGACTGGGGCGAAATCCTCATCGGGCATTAGAGCTTCAATCTCGAAGTCTGGGGCGGGCTTTCCCACAAATGCCTTAGACATGATGAGCTGATACTTCTACAGGAAATATTATCATTATTAAATCTGTTTACAATAATTTGAGATTGTCAATATTGCCCACGTACAGGAAAATATGTTTTCGTTAAGGGTGATCTTTAGAAGCTTCCTAGTTTCTAGCCCACGGCTCTTTCTATCGTGTGGATATCCTTATTATAATTTGCAAATGAACGTCGTGATGATGGTGACCTATCATCACGTGCAAATGGTGGGGGGTTGCCAAGGAGGTGCTTTGGGAGGGGTATGGGAGGTTGCACGTGCGGGTTGGTGCAGCGAGTGAGAGGGGTGCTCCTGGGTGAGGAAGAGTGTGGGGATTCGGGTCAACGGGTGCTCTACTTCAATGGGCTTTCTAGTCCTTATTATAATAAGCAAATGCGTGGCGTGATGAGTATGGTGATGTAGTATCCACACGTGCAAATAGAGGGGGTTGCCCTGGGAGGTGGCTTGGGAGGGGTATTGGAGGGGGGATACTGCACGTGCATGTTGTTGGTTGTTTGTTGTGTGTTTCTTGCGTGTTCCTGTGGTGTTTTGGGATCTACTACTGCCGCCCCCATGATTGCCAAAGCTTTTCTACCTACGTACCCCATTGATTCTCTTCACACCTACAATTCTACGGATCTTTATCACCTGATTCTACATGTTATTCAGCGGGATTTCCCTTGATGTTTATCACCAGCGCTCTACCACTCTACCAACCTCCGTATTCTTTACCCCGACATGGAGAGACGAAGAGTGAGAGGGGGAGAGACACATAGACGGGTGGGGTGGGGGGGGGGGGGTTTGAGGGACTTCAATGGGCTTTCTAGTACAAAATAAACTCGGGTTGACGGTGAAATTTGAGGACGAGGGTTGAGGACAACCGCAACTAAAGGAGAAATGGAATATCAAAATTGTGAGTGACAAAATTTTGATTTGAGTTGAACTCAGTTGCAGCAACTGAGTTCCTCTTGATTTTTGAAGCAGATTTGCAGTGCAACACGTTAGTCGTTAAACATCAGGTGCGAATCATCCCACTTTGTGAGAGCCGAGATTATGTTGGTACTTGGTAGTGGCCATCGCATTCGTTAATGACCCCTGTCCCCTTGGTAGAGACAGTGCTGATAAGGCAGATTTTAGAGGTTATTGGCAAACGCTGCTGGCCCCCGATAGCGCGGGATAAGGCAAACAATAAATGACGGAATAAGGCAGCGCTTTTCAAGAGAGGTTAACCGTTTTAAAATTTAAAGTTTAAATTTTAAAGCAAATTCGAAAACGTGTTGGAAATTTGAAAAGTCTTGATTTTTAAAAACTCAAGGAAATTGAAATCTGTCAGATGAGTGCGCGTGTCAATGCCGCGTTGAAGCTTATATTTTCTGCGCCGCGCCATCCGCGCCATCCGCGGTTAGGTCAGTCGTCTCGAAACTTTTCAAGATGGCCGTTTTTTATTTTTACAAGAATGAGAAGAGCTTCTCGTCTGCAACTCTTGTTGCCTCCTGATAAGGAACCATAATAAAGTTCAAGAGCCTCCAAGAGCGCACCACAATCAAGAGAGACCAAAATCAAGAGCACACCACAATCAAGAGAGACCAAAATCAAGAGCACAACACAATCAAGAGAGACCAAATCAAGAGCGCACCCCAATCAAGAGAGACCAAATCAAGAGCGCGCCTCATCCAAGAGAGCTCCCTATCCAGAAGATACCAGATGTGGTGCGCTCTTGAATTTGGTCTCTCTTGATTGTGGTGCGCTCTTGATTTGGTCTCTCTTGATTGTGGTGTGCTCTTGATTTTGGTCTCTCTTGATTGTGGTGCGCTCTTGGAGGCTCTTGAACTTTATTATGGTTCCTTATGAGTTGACTACTTTATTCTGGTTGTACAAAAAGATCTCATTGAGTATTTTTTTACTGTCAATTTATTTGATTTAGTACCATTATATCGTTGTCTATCTTGTTAATTTTTTTAAATGTTGCTTTAACTTCAAGTCTCTATCTCATCTTGATCGTGGCCGTTTGAAATTCGCAAAAAAGCTAGCACGGAGCGCCTAGCCGATAACAGATGGCCATTTCAGACTACTAACTAAGTTTTACTTGGAGTAAAAACTAGCAAATGAATTTAATATTGAGAGTTCCCTAGCACTGACGACGTTCCTGCTCGACCCGCTCGATTTTTTGTTTTGAGACTTTAGAGTCGGCTGTCTGGCGTTGGCCGTTGGCGCCACCAGAGTCAAATTTGGATAATTTGAAAAGTAAACTGATTTTTCTAATTCAGTTTGATAATTGGTACTGCTAACCAAATCTCGATTTACCATAATCCTCAGGCCTCAGGGGAATAGCTTCTGGACGTTAAATCGAGATTCGAGGCGTATGTATCGAGATTAATATCGGGGGAACAATTAATAATTTATTGTACCGGCATAGCTTCTGGTAAATCGAGGTTTGACTGTACTTCGGAATTAAACACGCTTCCTACTAATTGGAATGACAAAGTTCAAAACTATCGATAGTTTCATCCTAGGCCTAACTTTCCTGGTTTTCTAAAATATCCCTGTTCATCAAGGCAACTCTGACAACTCTTAAAAAGTCTGGTTCCCGTTTTGAAATCCGTCGTTGGTGTTCTTTTTGCTGCTGCTGCTGCTGCTGCTGCCCTTGAAATTCCACTCTTTCCTCTCCAGTCACGGAACTAATTTCTGGTTTATCTTCTTCGTCGGACGATTCGTGATCGTACCACCTGAGCAAAAGGAATGTATCAAATTTTGGGCAATCTCTTTTTGATTTTCGATTGATATTGGGTTGGGTTGTAAAATTGGGCTGAATTTTGGTAAACAGATTGTTTTCTAGGGAATTGTCGTTGCATTGAGTTTTCTCACTGTTTCGTTAGAGGATCCCATCGTTCTTTTCCTGGGGTTCTGATGTATTTGCAAGATCGAATATTCGGTATCGTATCAGATAAGGCCATATCTGAAAGATAAAAATAGTTTAACAAATTAGTAATGTCGGATTTTTTGAAGTTGTCACTACATCACATGTGAACGTGTGGTGTGCACGTCAAAATTGATAAATTTCACATACAAGGTCATTTGGGGGTGACAACTTCAAAAAATCCGACGTTAGTTTAGGCGCTCTGGAAATCCACTGTTATTGAACACTCACGTTTTCTCCAAGTGCTGAGATTAAAGCGATCAACAGTGCTGAGCCTCTTTTTAGGAGTGCCATCTCCCTCAGGCAGTATTCACCCCTTTCTTCTATGATGGGAGACTCTGCCTCGTCAAGTATCTTCATTCTGTTGACTACTAATGGACCCTGATCAGTGATCTCCCCGAATATATCCCGTGGAGGCGGTGCCGTTCGGTCAACAGCTGTTTGTGGTATTATCTGGAAACTGTCCCTTCTTTTTAGGTTATACAGCTGCCCGTTGAAGAGGGTTAGCTTTTCCGTGAAGTCTCTGTCCAGACCGTGCACCGGGCTGGGAGACCGACCAATGAACTGAAAAGGGACATTATTTAATTGAAAGTATATACAGTTGGACCCCGATTTACCGACAGTATACTGCAGTACTAACATTGCAATGAATTGATCTAGTGTCACACTTACTGGTAGGTGTTTCTTCATTTCAACTTCACCCATGCTTCGTGAACCTCTTCTCCTGAGGTTGCCTTTCCGTTCTGGTGAGAGATACTGGGGCAAGTTCGTTAGGGATTTCCGACGTCGTTCGTGGCCTGGGATTGATTGAAATGAAAATTAACAATGATCAGTCCTTAGAATTTAAGCCTTACAATGTAACAGTAGTAGTAGTAGTACCTTCAACATGTTCCAATTGATCTTCATAAGTCACCCTCGGTACCCTTTCTTCTTCTACTCGCGTTATCTGACCCTCCTCTTTAGTGGGAAGTCTGATGTATCTGGCTTGATCTTCTGTAATAGTAGGTGGTTCCGGAAGGAAGCTAATTCTCCTTTTTTGGGGCACATCAATCCTTCCCATTTTTATCAGGTCCTATAAAAACAAGTTTATTCTTCTGCATCACTTGAATTGTTCATACTGTATCAAGCGACTCAATGCGTCACCGGGTGACCATCATTCGAAGAATTGTTGGAAGATTCCATTACCTTGGCACTTTTCTTGAGTCCTCGAAAGATATGTTGTTGGCTGGAACTCATTTTTCCTCCATTGAACGAATATATCTCATCAATGTCTATATTTGTATTTACTGGAGAAAAAAAGGGATGGTTACTGGTTACTGGCCAGGCTTGATGCAAAAGTATGTTATCTTCTAAATCTTCTTATCGCTTTTTTAAGAGGATTGAATCACAGTCACTTACTTGTACTTGATTTCCGTAACTGTCGATTAGTGAAATGTTGTGCGTAACCAAGGTTCTTGTTGAACTCCTGATAAGAGTTATCATTAGACCGATATGGGTTTAACAAGGAGGCGTATGATGGTCGAGGCTTCTTCTTTTCTTTAATTTTCGTGTTTCTGTGTGTCGTAGTGGAGCTGGATGATTTCGCTGGCTCTATCCGACCACCTCGCCGACCCCGTGGCGTTATCGAAGGGCTCTTTGAAAGTCGCTGGATTGCTTTAGCGTTTGTGATCCTTTCTGCACGTCGCTCAAAGTTAAGGCGTTTGTGGTCCAGCTCCCTCCAGGAATCCTTCTCCAACTTCTCCAGTTGGACAATTTGATTCGTTAGCTTTCGTTGCTCCTGAATAGTTTGGTTTCTTAGCTTTCGTTGCTCCTGGGTGGTAGACAACACGTGATGGAGTTTTGCTACAGTTTTTGAAAAGCAGACAATTTGCTTAGGATGGTTAATAGCTTGTGCTAAGCAAGTGTTTACAAAAACAAATAACATTACACACCTGAAGGTTAAAAAACCGTGTTTTAAGATGGTTCCTGTAGATCCTATCTGATACCATGTGTATCCTGGTAGCCTTCCGACCCTGTTCCATGATCTGTCTTCTTGTTATCTTCAACTTCTTATCGTCATCCATTTTCCTGTCTCGCGAGCCTTTTTAAAAGAGAGTTTGCTGGTTTGGCATTCAAGACTTCTTATCGTCATGCATTGTTTCTACTTTGTAGACTTGTTCAGACTGTCTTGTGGGGCCTTTTTAATTTGGACAATACAACTACTTTTGGTTTCAACTTTCAAGGTCAATGGAAGACAAACAAAAAATTCGCATCGTAGTTAGGCTGCTCATGCATGCTAAAAGTTAAAACAAACAACATAATGAACTTTTTTTCGTTCCTAAAAATGAGCTATTCTTAGGGAGACTGTGCCAGAAAGGACAACTTACTGCAACTGAGACCTGTGTAGAGAGAGGGGGATAGAGAGAGAAAGAAAGAGAGAGAAAGAAAGAGAGAGAAAGTATCCACAGGTCTTGAAAAATGGAAGACATAGCTCCTAACTGTGTTATCTCAGAGATCGGGTTAAAGTCATGAGAGCTCAGATTTCTCCTCATCTCTTTCCTTCTCTCTCTTTCTCTCTCGCTCTCTCTTACAAGCTCTCCAGAACTGATGATCGGTAGGGCACCTCTCTTAACATATGTTTTCAGGGATTATTTCCCTTCAGTATCCATGGTAATTTCAGATGGGCGGTTAGGTCTGTAACTCTAGGTGATTGCTGTAACTTGCCTTGTTCGCCCCTTACTGTGATCTCTGAGCTGTGTTGTAACTTGGGTAATACTCTTTCATCGGGCCAGTCTCAAAAAGGAGGAGGGAGATTGCCTTTTCATACATAATGCGATTATCCGTAAAAAGGAGAAAAAACAATAAAATTTATTCCAAGTGCCGATCAGGGGGCCTTTACTAATTATTTCAGTACAATTGAGTTTTCAAACTTATGTTTTGCAATATACACGCCCACGGTAACCCACTTTTTTGCATGGCAGCCCATAATTTAGCTCCAATGGAATATGGATGTGCTAAAAAACAAACACCTGACTAACTTAAACCTATTTTTAGCAAGCTAAATGATGGCCAAGATAACCTGGAAGGGGATTGATATCAAAGAGGCAACGGCTCTAACATTTAAAATCCTCAAACTTGTCATGCCAGTTTCGGGTGTTGGTATGGTATCCACCATGTGCCTCTTTCTCGCCCTCGTTTACTACTGGTTCCTCCTCCCCTACCAATTGTTCACCTACCCCATCCTCCTCACCCTCATCCTATTTCTAATCGCACATTGGATCCTGGTAAACACTCTCTACAACTACATCCTCGCCATCCTGATCCATCCGGGGAAGTCCAAGGGTTCCGGGCCTTCAAAGTGCCGGCAGTGCCGAACCAACCGACCGGAAAGATCACACCACTGTAAAACGTGTGGCTACTGTGTCCTCCTAATGGATCACCATTGTCTGTGGATCAACAACTGTGTGGGGTACTACAACTATGGGTACTTCATGAAGGCGTGCCTGTATGCCTGGCTCGGTGCTGCGTATGGAACCCTTGCTTTGTTACCGGAGGTGTTTGCATTCAGTCGGGAGACAAGTGTGATCTTCCTTTATCAGGATCTACCCAATCTGTGTATAATAGCGTGGTGTGTCTGTCTTGCTGTTCTGGTTGGGTTTACTATTATGAATGGATGGTTTCTCTACCTCATCTCCCTTGGTATGACTAGTATTGAATACAAGCA
This sequence comes from Hormiphora californensis, assembly GCA_020137815.1. NCBI lineage: Eukaryota > Metazoa > Ctenophora > Tentaculata > Cydippida > Pleurobrachiidae > Hormiphora > Hormiphora californensis. Next base: position 5,586,626 of record CM035358.1, read on the forward strand.
GTTGTCAGCGTGGAAAACTGGAGTGGTGTCGCCATATACCCGGGGCACCTGGGCTAACATCGCCTATGCACTGGGAGTTAGGGACGGGAGGTGGTCAATGCTGTTGAGACCGTGTTATTTTATACCTTATAATTATTGGAGTACTGTCGATCTTGAGGCGGTAGAAACCCAGTATTAGACCAGGAAAATGTGGACAAGCAGCCAGCGGGATCTGGAAAAAAAACTAATGACTCAGCGAATATATTGTAGAATGATGCTCTTACAGTCGAGCTTGAGAAATGTTAAAACTCTAGATGATAGATTATAGCTAATCTTGTGTCGTTTGTGTTTTGTTTTCTGTTTTGTAGAACTTTCTACGAGTTATTTAACATAATTTGTGATATTTTTGGGCGTGTGTTCTTCCCTATAACACTCCTTTCTTTTATAAAATGACCTTTTCTCCATTCAATTGTTTCCATTTAAACTGTCCCTTTCCCTGGTGCGCACAAGCCAGCGTTCTCGTAGAAGAAGGAGAAGTCCCCTTCTTCCCTTCCTAATACCCAATTCCCTCCTTTTTATTACCACTCCGACCTCCGTCCCTCCTCTCTATAGTATGGACTTTTTCAATTTCGACAAGCCAGTCCAGCGAACCCAGCATATTGGATCAGCCAGACGGAGGCCAGAGGCCCCCACTTACCAATGAACCCCATCCACACCAACCCATGTACAGCTCCATTCCCGATATGACACTTCACCAAAAAAATGACATTTACTTGCGACCACTAAACGATTATACAGAAGCACCCGATCAGCAGAACTTATCCAGTGTTCGGAATCACTTCAAAAACCGCCCTCCGCCGGCTGATTTACCGATCATAAATTATCGGGATCGTATTGTGGATACAGTGGAAAACAATTTGGTTACCATAGTAACGGCTCCTACGGGCAGCGGAAAGTCCACCCAAGTTCCACAGTACATCCTTGATTCGGAGTTTGACGAAGGACGGCATTGTAAAATTGTAGTTACACAACCGAGGAGAGTGGCTGCAATTTCTCTTGCTCGACGTGTCCTTGAGGTAAATAGTGTGAATTGGCTTGCCTCTAGACTCAACTAGGATAGTATTTTTGACATTCTGGAACAGTCTCGAGGCATATATAATATTAGTATTATTAATATTATAAAATCCCAATTCCCAATTGGTATGATGATAATTTCATCATCATTATCAGAGTCTATCCAATCTTACTATCTCCAATATTCTAAACTCCCCTCAATCTAACTCTCTCCAATATTTCCAGGAGCGTCAACTCCCCGATCTCGAGGAGAACACCCGCGATGGAAGTGGAACCTTGGTTGGATACCAGATCGGGATGGATCACAAAGCCAATGCTGATACCCGCCTAACCTACATGACCACCGGTGTACTTCTTCGGAAGCTCATCTGTAATCAGTCCCTGGGCGAGTTCACCCACATCATCCTGGACGAAGTTCACGAGAGAGATAAAGACAGTGATTTCATTTTACTGCTCGTCAAGAAATTCCTAAAAGATTCCGATATTCAAGTGCGGGTTGTGGTCATGTCCGCGACGGTGGATGCCCAAAAGTTCTCAAATTACTTTCAGACCCTTGGATGTGATGGGTGTTTGAGGGGTGCACCTATTATCGAAGTGAATCAGCGGATGTTTGATGTTCGGATTCACTATCTTGAAACGGTAATTACCCAATTTAAAGTGATTAAAAGATTGTTTTAGGTACCTAGTAGAAAATAGCTTTCGAGTATTTTCTCTTTTTTTTCAACCCTCAAAAGACGCATTTATCGCTAATAATTTTTCACCGGTTCTCACTATTACTAGCATTTACTAAAACCTATACCCCCGCTTGCCAAGCTAGACTGTCGCACACCCCGCCCCCGAAACACAAATGTAAAGGGAGGGTTAGAACATAACAACCCCCCGCACAGGTGACTCGGTTGATTGACCAGGAGATGGACGGGGACGATTCCATGTCCCAAAAGGAAGCTACGATCGAGGAGAAAACCTACAAAAGGGCAAGAGATCTGATACTGTATTTTGATACTGTCGATGAGGATGGTGCCGTGTTAGTGTTCTTGCCGGGGATATATGAGATTGAGAACATGCAGAAAGCTCTTGAGGGTCACCGGGAAAGGTAAGAGATATTTTCAAAAACACAGACATCACGATTTGATACACAAACGAAAAGAATATTATGTTTGAAAACCCCAATTTCCCCCCATTTCAGGATAGAGATCATCTGCCTGCACAGTTCAATACCCCGTCAGTACCAAATGAGAGTATTCAATCCTCCGCCTCCTGGGAAACGCAAAGTTATCCTATCAACCAACATCGCCGAAAGTTCCATCACCGTTCCAGATATCAAATACGTCATCGATTTCTGCCTGACGAAAGAGCTCTACGCGGACAGTGGCACTGGCATGTCCTCCCTAAAGTACGTTTGGTCTCCCAAGAGCTCTCTGGATCAGAGAAAGGGCCGAGCGGGGCGTGTTGCTAAGGGCGAGTGCTTTAGACTGATCTCGGAACACTTCACCCAGAACCTTCTTGATTACAGCAAACCTGAAATGCAGAGGTGTTCCATTGAACAGCTGATACTTTGGTGCAAGATCCTAAATATCGGGGATCCGAAACACGTACTTTCCTACGCTCTAGACCCGCCTGACCTAAACAAACTGAGAGAGGGAGCATTGTTGTTACTTGAAGTTGGGGCCCTGATCCTACCCCAGGATCACAGGTGCATCAGGGACCCTCTGGATCAGGAGCTCTCTTTCCTGGGAAGGATAATGGGAAACATACCCCTGGATGTTCGACTGACCCGTCTGATCATGTTTGGGTTAGTCTATAACTGCCTTACGGAGTGTGTGATTATGGCGGCTTGTCTCTCGCTACCTGCTTTCTTGGAAATGCCATTCAACGATAAACACAGGAAGTTGGAGACTTATGTTAGTCGGATGAAGATGGCCAAGGGGAGCTTTTCCGATCCCATAATGATGTATCTCATCTACGATAAGTGGTATGATCTAACTCACAACAGTCGGAGTGGAAATCAAATGGAAGCAAGACAGTTTTGTTCCCATAACTTTCTCAATCATAACAGATTGAACGAGGTAGCGAGCTTGGTTCAGGACATCTTGCACTTCCTGAGGGGCCGAAACGTCCCGGAGTCGCTGTACAACCAACGGACGTCTGAGGTTGACGTGTTCCGATTGAAGTTGGCGCTTGCTGGAGCTAACTATCCCTTCTATTATCGGATTGATAAGTACGCCTTTGACTCCACCACCTGTATCAAAGAGTTTGGAAATCGAAAAACAAGTGACACGGTATATTTCACTGGAATGAAGATGCCAGTAGCGCCTACCGAGTTCGAACTGAAATACAAGGACCAGTTTAGCTCCTATTTTTCACGCTATTTCGATTCAATAAAGAGGGTAACTTTGGAATCAAACCGAGTCTACGTTACATTTGATCCACCTAAGGAATTGGAGATCAGCAGGAATGTGTTTTATGCGCTGAAAATGAAACAACTCAGTCTGGGGCTGACACTCAAGTACAGGAACAGGGTTGGAGAGGTCACTGAAACCTCCAGTGTTGCTGTTCACATCCCTAAAGCTGATACTGGACAGACGGTTAGAGGTTCTTGTTAGCTATGTCGAAAGCCCCACCCGGTTCTTCATCCAGTTTCAGGACAGACGGTCTTCTGAGGCTTTTAACGCCCTCTCCGATGCAATTCAAAGGACTGAGCTAGTTAGATTTGATGCCAGAAGGATTTCAATGGATGTTTATGGGTTGACATATTTCGACGACCTCCTCTATCGGGTAAAGGTGCTAAACATCAACAAAGATGACGGGAAATTCATCCTCAAAGTCAAGTTTGTCGACTATGGGAATTCGATGTGGATCAAGGCGTCATTACTCTTCCAAATCACTAGAGAGTTCCTAGAGTGGTGTCCCTTCCAAGCGGTCGAGTGCTCTATCGAGGGAATTGGACCGACCATGAGGAGCTGTATAGCGGGAGGAAGTGATGGTGGTAGATGGCACGAACGTGTCATTAACACCATGAAACCTCTCGTGGAAAACAAGTGTTTCAACGCTAAAGTGTTCTACAATGTTCAAGATGTCCTTCATGTGGATTTGTTAGAAGGTCAAAACAGTTTCAAACAGTATCTGATATCGAACCGGTTTGTCGAGGCTGCGGTGGACAGTTGGCAAATTGAACAGGTGAAACTGTCGGAGGAGAACATGAGGCATGTCACTGTTTACCTCCCTGCTGTTACCATAGTATCCAACGGTAACCATGACAACCAACAAATGCAACCTGATGTCCAAAGTTCCCGGTTATCAGGACCAACTAACCCCTACCAAGCGGTGTTTGCTGGCCTTACAGACTCTGTTAGACGGTTTGTTCCCCAAGTTAGCAAGGATTCAGTATGTTCCATCCTGATGTGCACGAACCCCAACCATCACTACACAGAACTAATCTCATCCAGCAGTGTAGCTCTGACCAGTAATGGTTGTAGGATCGATATGCGGGGTGTGACATGTCATTTGAAACAACGTGGATTCGCGGATCTGATGGTAATGCTGTATGCGCCACGTGTACAACTTCACACTACAGAAAGCAGGTTGAACTATGTGGGATGCCGGGCAGGCCTCGGTTTGGACAGCTTTGGGGAGGAACTCTGGCCAGATCACGATCTGTGCATTTCATTCGATCAGCGGTTCTACTCCTCTGATATTGACGACATAAACCTGGTCCGAACGCACATTTCCGAGATTCTGGAGGGTGGCGATAGCAAGGACAAATTCGAGCACACCGTGGGAACGATTAAAAAACTCCAAGAACGGGTTTACCACGGGATAAACACTATTCTAAACAGAATCAGCAGTCCCAAGGATCACCGGAAACTCAAACGGTTGGAGCTCTCTAACTTCAGCTGGAAACCATCTCACGGGACAATTAATCTCTTGGATAGTTTCGACGATGGTTACCGGGGAACTGATTGTGAGATATTCCGTCCTCACAGCCTCCTTGGGTTCCAGGAGGAGGAAGTAGTGAGGATGATCGAATCACCGGAGATGGTTGAAAAGGTTGAGGATCTAAGAGAACATGTTGCATTTCTGAAGGAGACTACAGGGGTCAATAGCAGCCGGTTCCTGACTTGTGAACTTTGTGATAAGAGTACTTCTAATCCGAGGGAGTTGAAGATTCATCTGGAGAGTGAAGAGCATTTGATGGAGGAGGGTCGGCTGGAATTGTGGACTGCTCCTAGAAGATGAGAGGAAGATTTGTGGACTGCTCCTAGAAGATGAGAGGAAGATTTGTGGACTGCTCCTAGAAGATGAGAGGAGGAATTGTGGACTGCTCCTAGAAGATGAGAGATCAAAACGGATTTGTGAACACTTCCTAAATAAAGGATTGATGGGCATTATCAGAGCAAGTGAAAATATATGAGAGTTTATTTATTGGAGCAAATCATGAGAATGTCAGATTGAAAAGGTGACCATTCAGTAAAATGAGTGAGATTTCAGAAAGTGCGTGTACCCGTTACCGAATATTTAGTAAGAGTTTTCTAGTTGATTGCTGCTGTATTTTAAGTTTGTGCCATTTTACCGGGGCATTTTATTTGTGAATTATTGCTATAGCAACTGTTAATAAACATGACGTTCAGTTTATTTTTCTAATCTAAAATTGTTTTTAATTTGCCCTCTTTTTAACCGAGTACCTACCATTACCCTAATAATACAACTCTTCCTTTATACTTTAGACTCTCCTTAGCCATGGGTATTGCAGTATTTCTGGTAGAACTGGCAGCGGTATTCCTCCTGGTTTGTCTGCTATTCCGTCGTCATGGTGACGTCACAAAACTCCACCCCGCAGTCACGTGCTCAGTCTTGGTCACGTGGTTCTTTTCTTTTGTCATTGTTTGCGTGGTGCCCATGGATGTCAGTAATGTAAGTACTCTGCACTCCAATTATTGGATGTTCTCAAATAGATAGATCAATTAATTTCATTCAAATGGCAGTTGGTCTCTTCATTTGAAATTTGAAATTTGATAAATTAGTATTTATGAATTCTAAGAATTTGATAGATCTTCCTCCCATTAGACCCTGTACGATAAGTGTGTGACTGACAGTTGTGGAGAACTACCAGCTACAAACTGTACTCTAGTTTGCAGTAAACCTATCAGCTACGTGCCAACCCAGTACCTAGAGATATTCTGGAATATTGTGTTTTGGTCTTCCCAGCTGTTGACTTGGTGAGATAGATGGGAAACAATGGTTTTTAGTATAGCAAACCGTGCGGGGGATGGCTATACTAGATATCAATCAAGAATGTGATTATTGGGTGACACGTGTTTGGAAAGTATGTACTGTTGCCATGACAGCATGACATATTTATTGGATATATATCTTGCCCATGATTGCGCACTAACATTATATCTCTCTCACACCAGGGTTATCCTGCCCCTGCTATCTTCCTATGTGGCAGCGGGAGAGTTCACCATATCTGGCAAGATCAAAAGAGCATTGTTTGAGAATGCTGTGATATATGGCACTCTCGGTCTGTTGTTTGGTGTCCTATTGATCTATGTGGTAGCCAGCAAAAAACTCGGCATGTGAGTAATATTTATTGAACGAGATGTTACACACTTTTTAGCTGAACCTTAAAGGATTTGCACTGAAACAAAATCAAAACATTAATTTTCATCACAGTCCGATGTTTTACATTCTGTCGTCTCAATGGCTTCCCCTGGACACTTTCCAAAATCAATCTTCCCCGCACACTCACACAACCGGTATCTCCTGGCGATGGTAGCCTCACTACCACACGCCCCCATATTAGGACACTCCTCTCCCGCCCACTCGCTCCACTGCCACGACCGTTTAGGACAGTGAACCGCCATCTTCAAGGGTGCATCCCCACACTCCGTAGGATCAGTATGGACCCCACAAGTACACAGCCGTGTTGCGGTTGTATCGATTGATGGCATGCCACATTCCACGTGCGGGCATGGCTCAACAGCCCAGGGGGATAGCTCCCAGGAGGCGGTAGCGGGACATGTCACTGCCTTTAGGATGGGATCAGTACACCGACCTTGGAAACCTAAAGTGCACGTGCAGACTCCCCGCTGGTAGCTGGTGGTGTTGAAACACGTGGGAAGGGAGGGACATACTACCGGGTGGGGGTAGGTCATGTGGCAGGAGTAGCTGTGAAGTGTTACCACGTGGCGTGACGTCATTATGACGTCATGGGACGATGTCAGAGCGTAGGAGACAACGTATTCTGTTTCCTCGTCTGTGGTAGGGTATATCTCCCCGACATATGATGACGTCATATCAGTTGTTGTGGTTACCATGGTGCCTGTTTCCTTGGTAACGGGTGTCCAGGAAACTGAACCCTTCACAAACCACCCAGGTCCACGGATCTGCAACTCAAATGTAACTGCAACAGGACGTGCGGGAACACTATCAGGATGAATTTGAGCGAACACATCGGAAGGTGGTACTATCTCAACAACATCCAGAGTTGCAATTATCGACTTGTTTTTCCCTTTGTACGCGAAGGAGAAAGTGTACCGCTGTGTACCAGGTGTATCACTGGGCGGTACTTCAAGCTGGTACGATTTCTCTCCCGTGGTAGCTAGTGTGGTCGCTGAAACTGGTTTCTCTACCCCCTCGCTCACAACAACCCCATCCTTATCCGTTACCAGGAGGGTCGAATCAGGCCAGGTAGCTGCGTCTGATCCCAAAACATCAACCGTTACCCATCCTGGCTGGCCTGTCTGGGTGATATTGTTATGGACCTTTAGATCCCATAACTGAAGGGAGACCGTCCCTGTTTCGATACAACCACACCCCATGGAGAGCTGGAATTCTAACTCCATAACTCCGATCTGTTGAGCACTAGGAGGGATGGATAATACGGAAACAGGTGTAACTCCATCCATCAGATACTCCTTGGAGGAGTAGGTTGGGCTCCATGTTAAATTATCCAGGTCCCCTAACTCAGCCCCCTCAACTTCACACATTACCTCCACACTTTCGGTCGCAGAAACAGGTTCCGCAGTATCATGACACGTGACCCCCAGCACTCGAATGTTCCCCATGGTATCACTGGTAGAGACATTGTAGGAGCCTGGAACAAGGGTTTCTAATGGCGGCACGAAGGTCGAGATGGAGTATGTGTTAGTTTGGATTACTGAGGTGGAGGGAAATTCTCCGATAGATCCGATAACCCAAGAGACAGAGTTGTTACCACCTAGTAGAATGGGTTGGACCTCCATTATTCTCCCAGGACAGGACCCACTACTGACAATATTAGGAATGTATGTTGGCCACATGTTAGATGGACAGTTGATTATTCGGCCTGTCAGTTGGTTTATTGATTGTATAGCGTCATCAGCATCTTGGCAATCACTGATACAAACTTCATTTTCTGGGTCTTCTGAAGCTACCACCTCACCAAATGCGTCCTCAGGATCTAGACATCCTCCTATACAGCTCTCTTCTTCATCACCCTCTTCTTCTTCATCTGCTGAGTCTTTTTCTTCTTCTGTTGGGTCTGTGCTTGTTGATTGTATGGCATCTTCTTCCTCCTCTTCGTCTGGTTCTCCTGTAGCAGATGTGTCCTCCTCGGCTGATAGTTCCCCCAACACATCCTCCCCATCAGCTAATAGTTCCCCCAACACATCCTCCCCATCAGCCATTAGTTTCCCCAAGACATCCCCCTCCTGATGGAACGTGCTGATGTGTGGTGGTAACATAACCAACTGCCCAACATCATCATCACAACAATCAATAAACCTGATCCTGTCCTTACAGTGTCCAGACCTGGCCAGTCTATACCACTCCCTGACCTTCTGGACACACCCCTCACACTCCCCCTCCACAACCTCACCATCACACAGGTACCCAGTGTCACACCCAAACTCCCCACAGTGCTCTTCATTACACCTTGGGTTGGAGAATACCCGTCTCCACTTTAACCTGCCACCCGTACTCCCCGGACATTGTCCAACGTTAAACCATTCCCCGCACCCACTGCACTCAAACGTATCACCAGGTTTTGGGCCGCCATCGTCACTATGGTAACCAAGACCTGCCATACCACACTGTCCCCAATCACACGACTCCTTTATCAAAACATCTTTACACAGTCCGTTGTCTTCAGTAAACATCCGTCTAACGGTGGTGCATTCTGTGTTGCAGTCTTCTATTAGAACGGATCCCGTGCAGGACCGGGATGTGTCACAGGCGGTAAGGGAACACTCCTTAGGACAGGAGATGGTGGCATCACGGTACAGTCTCCATCCGGGGGCACCTGCAGGGGTGGTTGAGTTAAAATGATAAGATGAGCAGGGAATTGTGGTTCCCCTCCCTCCCTATGTTCAACAGCTGAGTAACAGCGTCTCCCCGCGAAGGGAACCTGTCATGAGCTGTGTGTCATGAGATTGAGTGTATTGTTCTGTGGGACACACTGTCGCAGTTGTTACCGCCTACCGGACGTAACGCGCGAACTGATCATTAGTATGTGACACTTTTGTGCACGCACTTGAAATGCACCTTTCAAGTGCGCGCACGTGCTTCTTGTGAAGATCGAATGAGTTTTAAGTTGACAAGCACTTTGTCAGATTCCCAATATCAAACTACCTTAACGTTGTACTACCTGATCCGTCTATTTTGTTAACCACCCGTTATCTACCGTGTTTCCATTCGTCCACCTTCCCAACATCATATTGACAGTGGTAGCAGTGAAGCTGACGACATTATGCCATCCGACATTCATGCCCCGGTCTTTGATAACCAAACGAACTTTGAGACTTATCGCCGTGAGGTCGACATCTGGCTGTTAGGTACTGGCTGCCCCAAGGAGAAACAGGCGGCCCGGTTAGCTCTCCAAATGAGGGGACGTGCAAAGGAGGTTGCGCTAGGCGTACCCACCGAGCAGCTCAAGTCTGAGAACGGTGTTAAAATCCTCCTCGATGCCATCGAGAAAGTGTTCGGCAGAGACAAAACTGTTTCACTCTTTTCCGCCATTGAAGCTTTTGAGAACTTTATCAGACCAGCTAATCAGAACATGTCAGATTTTATATCAGAGTTTTCCACCCGACTTGGGGAGCTCCGACAGCAGGCTGGAGTCGATGACCATCACAAACTCTATGGATCACAAGTGTTAGCCTACAGACTTTTGGAACAATCTAACATCTCCGATGAACAGAAACGACTCCTCAGAGCTACCTGTGTTGAAATCAGTCTGGAATGCATGATCACACAGATGAAGAGGGCGTATGGGGAGACCCTACCCTCAGCTGCTGAAACCGATCAAACCTCTGAAACATTGACTCTAGTTGTCTGTTACAATTGTAAGAAGACTGGTCACATTGCCTCTGAGTGTTACAATCGGCGTGGTGCCGTACGGGGAAAACGTGGTGGAGGACGTGGTCAGCGTGGATCTGGGGGTCGACGAGGTCAGAGTGGCGATGCCACAGGAGTGTACAAGATGAGCGTTGAAACGGACTATGTCTTGTCATTATCTGAGCAAGTGGGACTTCGTGCGTTGCTGGATACTGGCGCCGCTAAGAGTGTGTGTGGCAGTGATTGGTTGAAGAATTTTGAGAAAGAGTCGTGTATTCGAGTGAGAAGAGAATCATGTGAACAGAGAAGATTTACATTTGGTGATTTATCAGGAGTTAACTCTACTATGATTGCTTATATCCCAACTGATATTTTCGGTGTGAAGTTTACTGAGTTTGCGGTATATGTTCTTGATATTAACATTCCCCTTCTCCTATCCAGGCACTTATTGAGTCAGATGGGTGCAGTGATTGACTTTGAGAGGGATCAACTCCGTGTCTCGGGTAAGACAACTACATTACATCTTACTGACACTGGACATGTGACAATTGACCTTAATAAGAAGCTTTCACCCACTACTTTGTTAACAAATTCTTGTTCAGGGATCTCTCCTCCAGCAATTGCCAAGAAACTCCACAAATACTTTGCTCATGGTTCAGTCTCCAAGATCCAGGATATTGTTAAATCCTCGGATCACCCTCGAAAGTCTGAGATTTGTCAAGAACTCACCAGGGTCACACAAGAATGTGAAAACTGTCTCGAACACAGTGCATCCAAACCACGGAGGAAAGTAGCTTTACCTCTCAGCAAAACATTCAACGAATGTCTCGCTATGGATCTCAAGATGCTGAAGTTCAAGTCTGGAGAATCATGCTGGGTACTTCACATCATTGACACACTGACGAGATACAGTGTAATGGTCCCCGTGAAATCAAAAACTGGAACTGAGATCACCCAGAAGTTCTTCACCAGCTGGATTAGCATTTTTGGACGTCCACAGAGAATTCTCAGCGACAACGGTGGCGAGTTCATCAATGATACCCTACTTGAGATGGCGAGCAGACTTGGAATCGAATTAAAGTCTACTCCAGCAGAAAGTCCTTGGTGCAATGGGATCTGTGAGAGACATAACAGTATTCTTGGAAAGATGGTTGAGAAGACCAAAGATGACACGAAGTGCAGTATAACTGTAGCTTGTGCTTGGGCTTCGAATGCGAAGAACCAGTTGACTAACCAGATGGGATTCTCACCACACCAACTCGTGTTTGGGAGCAATCCTACCTTCCCCAGTGTACTGAACGATGATTGTTTACCTGCCCATGGAGACCAGAAGAGTGAGGACCAAGTGATTTCAGACAATATCAAAGCCATGAAGACCGCCAGGGAGAAATTCATCCAACTCGAGAATGCAAGCAGATTAAAGAGAGCTCTAGCAAGTTCAGGACCAACACAGGATCAGACCACCTACGTCCAGGGAGATAAGGTGTATTATAAACGTGAGCAACACAAGACCTGGTTGGGACCTGCAACTGTAGTTGGAATGACTGAGAACCAAGTACTGATTAAACACGGCGGACAACTACTAAGAGCACACCCATGCAAAGTGAGACTGGTACAACAAAGACAAGAACCCCCAGAGGACCAACAACGGAAAGAGGAGTACAAACGAAACGAGGAATCAAGTTCCAAGAGACACGTCCCCGAGATGCAGACTGCACCGGAAGTGACGACTGATGAAGATGTCCCGGAACCGATAGAGAAATCTAAAGTGCAGCCACCGAAGGCTAGCAGAGTCAGACGTCCAAAGAAGACAGTCCGTGAACCGACCAGAAAATACAATCTCCGGCACAACAGACGACAAACCCCCCCACCAGAGCATCCTGCAGATGAATTACTCATCCCTAGTGAAACAGATCCCGAAGAGGACACTCCACAAGATGGACACAGTGAGAGTAACATTGAAGAAGTTCCCAGAGAACCTACTTATGCAGAGATAGCCGTCCCAACCGAGGACCAGCAGGAGGATGAGGCCACAACAAGTGGACCTGTTGTTGTGAGAGTTCCTGAAAGTGAAACCAGCCCGGATACTGAGGATACACCTGGTCAGAGAGACATAGAGCCAGATCCCACAGAGGACAGCGCCAGACCCAATGAGGAAAAGACTGACTCCAATGAGGACACGTCAACGCCAAAAGATGATGTTGCAGAGCCCACAGAGGACGCAGCAAAGACCCCAGATCAAAACACAGAGGATTCAGATCCCGATTCTGATGCTGAGGAGATCATTCTTCTTGCCGCATCTAAACTGGGCAAGGAAGAAGTGCAGACAGCACGAAATAGGGAGATTGACAAACTCCGTGAATTCAATGTTTTCGAGGAAGTACCCGATACAGGACAACAACCAGTCACCACCAGATGGGTGATGACACGGAAAGATGATGGCACAGTGAAAGCCAGGCTGGTGGCCCGAGGATTTGAGGAAAAACTCGAGGACCCGACTAACTCACCGACTGTTACTAAACACGCAGTGAGGATCTTGCTAAGTTTGGCAACTACCAGTAACTGGACCTTGAAAAGTGTTGATGTAACCAGTGCCTACCTACAGTCTGATAAGATGACAAGAGATGTGTTCATCAAACCCCCAGCTTACCTCAAGAGGAAGGATGTACTGTGGAAACTAAATAAACCACTGTACGGTCTTGGTGACGCGGGAAGAAGATGGTACATGTCACTCACCGCAACTTTGAAAAATACTCTCCAGATGTCAAGAATTGACAAGAATGTATTTTTCACCACTGGAGATGACGGGAAACTACAAGGATTACTAGTAATTCATGTGGATGATATTCTTATTACTGGTGATCACAACTTCTACAAGAAAGTTAAACCCGCTCTTGACAACTACAAGATAGGAAGAGTTGAAACAACTGAATTCGACTACCTGGGATGGCAGTTGAAACAGCAAGGAATTGATATTTGTGTATCCCAGGAACAGTATTGTAAGTTTGTCAGAGAGGATATCCTGGACAAGATGAAAGCTGTTAAACCGGTACCACAGAATCAAGAAGAGGTTGATGAGAATCTTCAATCCTATATGAGAACGGTGATTGGAAAATTAAACTGGCTGGCTACCCAAAGCATGCCACAGATCAGTTTCAGTCTCCTTGACATAACAACGAAATCACCCTGGACCGGCAAAGAGTTCAAAGAACTGAAGAAGATTGTGACCAACCTTTCTCCTTCAACGATAACCTTTTCCCCTTTTAACCCTACCTCAGCTGAGATAATTGTTTACACTGATGCCAGTCTCGGCAACCTTGCTGACAGAAAGAGCGGAGCAGGAGTTGTAGTTTTCTGGGGAGACAGCTCTGATTTCAATTTGATCGCCTACTCGTGTGGCAAGGTAAAACGTGTAGTGAAGAGCGTCTTTGCCGCAGAATTGTATGCTGTATCTGAAGGATTGGGATATGGAGTTATGATCAAAGCCCTCCTCCAGGAACTATCTTTTGACCCTCCCATCAGACTTTTCACAGACTCCGCACAAGTTGTGAGTTTGGCAAACTCCGTCTCAGCCGTACCAACTGATAAGGGAAGCATCTTGGAGCTACGTGAAGTTCAAGAGAAGGTCGAAAAGGGAGAAGCATCCATCAACTGGGTGGAGTCGAAGTCTAACCCCGCTGATGTACTCACAAAGCGAGGAGTGAGTCCCAGAGTGATCGAGAGGATGATCTAGTGTGTTTTTCAACCTACTTGTATTTTTTAAACTTTATTTCTCCAGTTTAAATATTTTATCGGACAACTGACTTTGTTTTTCTATTTTATTCCAGACAAAGACAACATGTACCTTTTCGTATCTCAGTATTTCCACATTGTTAGTTTTTCCCAGTTAACTCTCACTTGTATTGTTACGACATTGACAAATGACAGTTTTAGCCTTGACACGGTTTGGAACCCTCTCGGCGTTCATTGCCTCATCGGTCTCGAGTTCGGTAAGTCCTTTTGAGAAAGAAATAGAGGGGAGTGTCATGAGCTGTGTGTCATGAGATTGAGTGTATTGTTCTGTGGGACACACTGTCGCAGTTGTTACCGCCTACCGGACGTAACGCGCGAACTGATCATTAGTATGTGACACTTTTGTGCACGCACTTGAAATGCACCTTTCAAGTGCGCGCACGTGCTTCTTGTGAAGATCGAATGAGTTTTAAGTTGACAAGCACTTTGTCAGATTCCCAATATCAAACTACCTTAAGGGTACGCTAACCAAAAATTTTTTTCGAGTGCAGGGAAATCTCTCACCGTAGGGTTGTAGGCCATGCCAAGGAGACCTCAAATATGCAATTTGAGCTCTCAAGTCGAATTCATATTTTTGCTACAGCTGCTTGAAAAATGAACTGTAAATACGTTTTTGGCATCTCAAAAAAATTTTTTTAAAGATAGGAGCATGAAAATTTGGGGATTTGAAGAGGACATGAAAGTGAATAACCACAAAATTTTTTTTTGCAATCCGAGCTGATTTCCGGTCCTGAGATAGATTTCTTTTTTTCCACTTTAACGCCCTATTTGGCAAAGTTCCGAAAACATGTGAAAGCTGTAAATTGGTGAAAAGTTGCGTCTAACGATTATCTAAGTGGCCATAAATTTTGGGCGTGTCCTTATTTGAGATAAGCTGTACAGAGTTTCTTTTGTGAAAGCCGTCATTTCAGAAATAAATAAATTCCCTGTATCTCAAAAACGGCTGATCGTAGAGACCTGAGACTATGCTTAAACGATTCAGAAGGTCCGATTTTGGGGGGGTCTTCTGAGAGACATTTTGCTCCTACTTCAACCGTTTTTGCTGTAATTGCGAAAAACAAAAACCCATCTTCGCCATCGTGGATTTTTTGTGATTTTGTTTTTGGTGATTATAGGGACCCATATGGACCAAATAGTGAAGGAATTAGCTTGTTACACATTTTTCCATAGTTTCGGTCCTTTCTTAGCTAAAATTCCCTAATTACAGGATATTGGAGTTTAGCTTTTGCCCTTTTCATAGAATTTGTTTTTCGCAATTACAGCAAAAACGGTTGAAGTAGGAGCAAAATGTCTCTCAGAAGACCCCCCCAAAATCGGACCTTCTGAATCGTTTAAGCATAGTCTCAGGTCTCTACGATCAGCCGTTTTTGAGATACAGGGAATTTATTTATTTCTGAAATGACGGCTTTCACAAAAGAAACTCTGTACAGCTTATCTCAAATAAGGACACGCCCAAAATTTATGGCCACTTAGATAATCGTTAGACGCAACTTTTCACCAATTTACAGCTTTCACATGTTTTCGGAACTTTGCCAAATAGGGCGTTAAAGTGGAAAAAAAGAAATCCATCTCAGGACCGGAAATCAGCTCGGATTGCAAAAAAAAATTTTGTGGTTATTCACCTTCATGTCCTCTTCAAATCCCTAAATTTTCATGCTCCTATCTTTAAAAAAATTTTTTTGAGATGCCAAAAACGTATTTACAGTTCATTTTTCAAGCAGCTGTAGCAAAAATATGAATTCGACTTGAGAGCTCAAATTGCATATTTGAGGTCTCCTTGGCATGGCCTACAACCCTACGGTGAGAGATTTCCCTGCACTCGAAAAAAATTTTTGGTTAGCGTACCCTTAACGTTGTACTACCTGATCCGTCTATTTTGTTAACCACCCGTTATCTACCGTGTTTCCATTCGTCCACCTTCCCAACATCATATTGACAGAACCACCCTACCACTTTGAAACGAAGAGTATGATCTGCAGTTAATGAGCAAAATTTAGGCTTTTTTACTCGCTCACAAACAGAGTGTTATTTACCATTGGCAGTACACAGAGGTGCTCCTTTGACCCTGGTATAGCCATCACAAGCCGTACAATCAATTACTTCAAGGGAGGAGGCCCTCTCCCCTGGTAGGGCAAGGAGAAGAACAACTATGAGTAGCATACCAGTGCAGAACTGAGTGATCACTGATCATACGAGAGATGATGATTATGTTTTGACTATTCGGCGTTGTTTAAACTTTTATTAGGCCATATATTACCCGGTCAAAAAATGCTGACTCATAGTGGATCGAATTCTTACTAGCTAAACAATTGTAACCTCTTCACCAGTTAAGTCATACCCGGTATCGAAACTTACTTTGCCGAACCCTCACAGAGCATGCCAGGTGTGATCTGCTGTCACTAACCCAGTGCCATCCTCCTTCAACCCCTCCTTCAACCCCTCCTTCAACCCCCGTACCTTGTCTACCAGTGCCATTACTTTTCAGGGAGGCTATCAAGGTGTTATGTATCACGGCTAGTAACACATGGGGTCTGTTAGTTCTCATCTTTCTCATGGGATATGGATTTGTACAGGTTAGTGTGTTACTGAATCAGTTACCATGGTTACTGAACCAGTAACAGTTACCATGGCCACCAGGTTACCATGGTGACTGAACCAGTTACCATGCAATGGTTACTCACTGGTTACCATCAAGTGTTACTGAATCAGTAACCGTTACCATGGTTACTGAATGGTTACCACTTATAAGTGTATGGTTACTAAGGTTACTAAATGGTATCCGCTGATTACAATTATTTTCAGGTTCCCAGGGCGTTTTGGGAGGTAAGCTCGTACAGTGAACAGTTGTCTAAAAAACGGTTTGACGTTAGTAAGATCAAGATTGAGTTAGAAGAGGCATCGGAAAAGCTCAACCATATAGTAGAGGTAAATATAATACCAACTAGTTTACGATGTCTTTTTATGTGTCTTCTTAGCCTCATTGTAAGTCCCTCGCCCCTCATTGAGGCCCCTCAATACCTGCAAGGAATGACAGCTGTTGTGGTAGTATGAGTGAGTCACTGCAGCCCTCAATATACAGTCGGACCCCGATTTAGTGGCATCCTCGGGGGGAAAAATCCTGCCACTAAATCGGGGTGCCACTAAATCGGGTTCAAATAATGTTAATTTCCTATATCGGGGGAAAAATCCTGCCACTAAATCAGGGTGCCACTAAATCGGGGTCCGACTGTAATATTATATGTCTGAATATATTATCTCTGTCAATCAATACAATGAGTCAGGCTCTATTCCAAATCTGCAGTTTGTATGTTCGTCAGTATGTACACGTTAGGATATATGCAATTATTACTGTCTTGACCACATACACGCAAATACATGCATTAGGGAAATGCATAGTAGACTTCTGTAACTGGAGTGAATGAATGAAGGGTGAATGGATTTTTATCAAGGAAATTATCCCTATTCCACCTGCCCTTATTTCGGTACAGTCAGACTTCGATTTACCGGGATGCTCAGGGGAAAGGGTTTTGCACGGTACAGTCGGACTTCGATTTACCGGGATGCTCAGGGGAAAGGGTGTTGCACGGTATATCAGGGTCCTACTGTATTGTAAACCTCTCCTCTTCTCAGGAAGTGAGACACATAAACCGGATGATTCCACGTTCTCACGAGCTGAGAGAGTTCGTTAATATAATCATAGACAAGGTAAAATTAACAAACAAATATTATACAGACAAACAAATAATGTAATACATGTATGTTTTCGCATGGGGGTCAATAATTGTTGTGGATCCAAAAAATATGTAACTGTTTCTTGTCTCACTTACAATTATTTATCTTCACTCCGCAGTGCTATCAATTTAAAAATAAGCTCCCCTAGAGTCCCAATATTAAGGGGGCCGGGGGTCCAATATTAACTACCCCCCCCCCCTACAGAGTCCCAATTTACGCAGTGAAGACCTAGCTAATGTGAACTATGATGACTACGCCGCTGGGAGGGAAGACGTCACTGTCAGCAAGGCTAGTTTGGTAACAGTCCATACGAAGGTTATCTCAACCCATACCAACATGCATCGATGCCAAGTGTAGGTTTATTTTGATATATCGTACCCTCAGTCTTCACAATGTGAGCTACATAAGGTTTAGTGTGTGTACAAAATTACACATTTTAACTTGATCTACCCAACCCTCACAGTGTGTGTACCCGTGTGTACATGTATTTTAACTGGCGGTGTCTTGAAATTACACATCAGCATTTCCATTTTCCCATTCACAACTTGTGTGTCGCTTTGATCCAGGCCTGCAGTAGGTCGACAACTTAACTACCGATTGCAGACTAAATTGAGAGAACTGCATAGTGCATACTCAATACTGAGTTACCAGTGACGTGAGAGAGATCGGGAATGGTTCCTAATTTACATTTTGGTCGCAATTAAAGAGAGAACACTCGTGAGCGCGAACTCCGAATGGGTCTGAGAAAGGGTTCTCCGCGCGAGGCTCCAGCAGAGGATTCGGCGCGCGCACATTCATCTCCAGATGTGACAGAAGCAGCTTGAAATCGAGACAGACTGACAGTCAATCGGGTTTCACTAATTTCGTAACACAACACATGTAACCTTGTGACACCCTGCCAGGCTTTTATCGAGATAAACCGTAACTGTAATATTTCGTTCACTTCCACAAAAAAAACTATTATTTTCCACGGAAATATAGCTGAAATTAATTAAATCGAGGCTTTCTTGGCTTTTTTGGTCTTGGCGGTCTTCTTGGTAGTCTTTTTGGCTTTCTTGGCGGCTTTCTTGGTAGTTTTCTTGACAGTCTTCTTCTTTTTCTCATCGGAATCGGGTATAAGTATTCCATTGGGCTTGGGCAAATCTGGCAAATCTGGGGCTTTAGGAAGTTTAGGTTTGGAGACCTTTGGAGCCTTCAGTTTAGGTCCGGGTAGATCTGGGGCCTTCAGTTTGGGTCCAGGCAATTTTGGAGCTTTCAATTTGGGCGCTGCCAGTTTGGGTGCTTTCAGTTTGGGAGCTTTCAATTTGGGTGCTTTAGGGAGTTTAGGCTTGGGTATAACAGCAGGAACCTTCAACTTGGGTTTGGGAACTTTCGTCTTACCCCCGGCCACTTTAGGAACCTTGGGCTTTGGAACATCTGGAACTTTCAGTTTAGGTTTGGGGACATCAGGAACCTTCAATTTAGGTTTGGGGACATCAGGAACCTTCAATTTAGGCTTTGGTACATCTGGAACCTTCAGTTTAGGCTTGGGTACATCTGGTATTTTCACAAAGTCCAAGGCCAATTCCTCAAAAGTAATCTCCGGGATGGGTGCTGCGAGAGCAGCGGAAATCACCAAAAACACTAAAACACAAAAACGAATCATATCTCTGTCAAACAGAGAGAGAGGGTGTAGAGAGATAGTTGAGAAAGAGATTGCTTTGCTTGCAGGATATTGCAGTTAGTACACAACGTGTAAAAAGGCTCCAGGCGCTAGGAAACCAGTACAAGCTTATTAAATGTGTCTGGTTAGGCATATTCTTATATTGCGGCCTGTTTTCAAAACTGCAGGGGTGGCCCCATGGAAAATGTATATTTGGAAATTAAAATTCTAGAATAATGTAGTAGATGCCCAAATATGGACTCCCCCCCCCCCCCCCCCCCCAACTTCCAATTATATCTAACAATCCCTCCCTTCCCCCCAGTATTTGGGATCGGACAGTTGCCGAGGGGCTAGCACTGGAAGACTGGGTAACGATGCGGCACAAAGAATACCGATCAGAGTCTGTATTGGACAGTTCGGCCTACTTCATAAGAATCCACGCTCTACCACTCGCCCTCAGACTCATATCTCTTGTGTTTGCCATAATATCTCTTGTGGTGAGTCAGATATTCGAATTCTTTCTGTCATTGTATCCCCCTGGCTATATATGCCAAATTATCCTATTATTTTCCACCCCGGCCCCCAAAGTCCAAACAACTCTCTTCACAAGCCAAAGTACTCAATATCCTAATCCCACTCCTCCCCAGTTGGTATGGAGTGAGATGGTATTTTCAGTTAAGAAGCCTACCCTGTCTCTCTGTGCCCTGCTTGTCAGTGCTGTAAAAAGTCCTGGAATCGTAGTGGTAAGTAAGGCATTGCAGAGTAATGAGTTGGATTTAAAACAAAAACAATAGGATATGTATCGGATAATTGTTTATTAGCCGCATGATAACAATCTATAGAGTATAGAGAAAATATCTCTTCTACAGACTATACTGTTATACTCAGCTCAGTATTTTCTCCTAAACCCCCCTGATTTTCAGTACTTTCTCCTAAAAACTCCCCACTTTTCAGATTGTCTGTGTCCTCCTCATCAGTTACATGTGTCTCTGTGCCTACTACACAATCTTCAAGCTACGTGTTTTCAACTACTACTACATGGCACCAGCCCAACAGACGGACGATTATTCTCTCCTTTTTTCTGCTACTGTTCTATCCCGGTTAACGACTCCACTGTCTCTCAACTTCCTAAGTAAGTCAACTTCCTAAGTAAGTGTTAACTATCCACCAATCTCTCTCTACTTGTTACCCTTCCCCTCTGTATAAAACTCGATTCCAGTTACCTCTCCCCCCTCTACTATATTTGTTTAATCCCTCCCCCACCCCAAGGTGTGGTACATCTGGATCCCCGGTTTAATTCCGACATACTGACAGCGTTCACCCGCATTATGGGTAGCTTTGAGGTTATACCTTTTATTGGACAAGGTAACTAGAAGTAAAATGAACAAAATCAATTAGTAATTATTTAGTGTAGTAAGCAATTGAATTGTTTTGGAGCAGAATTCATTGTGAAACACTTTGATAAACCACTTCTTCTTGTTCAGGTTTCAACGTTTATTACCCCATCCTAATTGCTCTAATTGGCCTCGCTACCTTGTTCAAACTGGGAACACGCTGCATGTCCTTCCTTGGTTTTGAAACATTTGTATCTGACGATGAGATAACTTTAGATTTTGTAGAGGAGGGAAAACAGCTTCTTCTTAGAGGTAAATAGAGCGACGGGCCCGTAGAGCCACCGACGGGGCGGGAAGTAAAATGTTTCTCTCAATAATCATTAGCTATCAATCTGAAACAGTTTTCAAACCCATAACTCTTACAACTTTTGAGATCACGTTTGTCTCTCTGCCAGAACGAAGAGCCAGAGAAAGGGGCGAGGGGAGAACGGACAGCAAGCCTCAATCTGCCTCTGCTTACGCAAATAACTCAGGATTTAGGAGAAACGAAAACAAGAAACTGTTAAATACTAACACTCATAGAGCTGGTGAGTTAATTGTTTAATTCGAGTTCATCAAACCCTCTTTTACAAGCAGTTAGCAGTTAACATCTCAACCCAACCCTCCTAATCCCAATGCAATGGTTTATTACAATTTACGATGCTCCCAAATAATATAACCCAAATCCCTGCCCAGATCACGACAGAGCCCGATTATTGGATAACGAGGAGAATGCAGGGGACTATGAACCAGTATCACTTCTCGATGCAACCAATCCCTCATCATCTTCATCAACTAGACGGGGTCAGCAACAGCAAATGCAAGGGAATAAAAAGTCATCATTCTTCGATGATGTTTAGAAATGTGGGCACTGTATTATTGTGTGAGTTAATTGTAAACTGAGAAATGAACGTTTGGTAGTAGGACTAGTGGACTAAAAGCTAAAACAATATTGTGTTGCATGTTTCAAAATCAAAGAGGGGTATCCAATATTCGTTATGTTATCACAATCAGTATCACTTCAACGGGCGTTCAAATATATTCAAATTACATATCACAATTAGGTCACGGTCTAGCTGATAATCATTAAATGTCCATTGAAGGGACAATAAATACAAAGTCTGTATTATTATTTATAAAATAAGATTAAGAAATATGAATAATTCATAATTCGGTTCTGATTTATTTTGAATTGAAAGATTGTCAAATTTAGCTGTAAAGTATTATGCAGGCAGGCCTGTATGCTACAATTATATTTGTGATGTGATAAACCAATTATATTTTCAACTTGAAATCTTTGTTTTCCTAATTTGTAGCAAAATTTGGCATTGTTGAATCTGGCGCGGGTTATGTTGACTTACGCTGCAACCGAGACGGCGCGTGATTCGGCCCGAGATTCAATGCGCGCGAAGAGACTTTGCATTTGAAAAATTACTCGGAGATCTCAAAATTTCTAAATTTTTGAAGCGTTCGGATTTCGGAAAATGAAATTAGCGTGTCTGGCGTCTGAAGAACCCTCCTGTAAACTTCCAACCGCAACTAATGCCTATAGAGTTTAGGGTATGTAAAAGATGTGTTCATTACAGAAAATTTAAAACCCAAGTTCGGGGGTTTTCAAACTTTCTAAGGTCAACGGCAAACACAGTTGGCGTACGATACCATAAATATCAGTTCAGCACTGTATGGATCTCTCCTTTCCGCGCCCTACGTCAAGGCAGGGAGTACTAAACTAATGTATTGCTCTCACTTTTCTCAAAGGGGATAAAAGTGAGAGACATACTTTTACTAAAAAACCTTGTTAGAGGGGATCATATCAGTATTCCCTTGGGACCATATATCAGAGAGAAAGGAAGATTGAGATATTTTTTTGAAACTGAGCAACGTCCTTGCTGGCTGCTCTTCGATATTATCGCACTGCACCGGTGTTATTGTCGGAAAAAATGGAGAAATAAAAAGTTCCATACATACGGGATTTTGATTTTGGACCTTAACACTTCTCACCCATCAATGTAGTTGTTGTTGAAAATATGTAGCATGTTAATGTATGTACATGTACTAACTTACACCTGATTTGTAACAGTTGCTCTCTCTCTCTCTCTCTCTCTCTCTCTCTCTCTCTCTCTCTCTCTCTCTCTCTCTCTCACATCTCCCAAACAAGTAATGCACAGTAGCGTTTCAAAGGTGCCCCAAATGAATATACTTATAAACTATAGAGACTCACTTTGTTTGAGACATGCTCATACGATCTACGACAAGTCGCCAATTTGCTGTAACAGTTAACCATATTTTCGTTTTCTCAGTGCAGTGCTAGGTGAAAGAGTAAGAGAGTGATGGAGAGATAGTCCAGGGTCCAGAGAGAGAGAGAGAGAGAGAGAGAGAATGAGAGAGAGCAGTCATATTTGCTGCTCAGGACCAGGCTCTACCAACTAATTGGTTACGAGCAATCATTCAGAGAGCGGCTGATACTTCTCCGCTGTGCAGAATTTGTCGTGAACACAATGAATCGGTGGAGCACATACTTAGCAATTGCCAAAAGCTAGCTAACTCTGAATATAAACAACGGCATGATCGAGTTGCGGCTGCGATACATTGGGGTATGTGTATCGATTCTGGGTTCGAGACTACCACTCCTTGGTTTCTTCATTATGCAGAAAAGGTACTAGAGAATGAACGCTATAAGATCTTATGGGACTTCCTTATCCAATGTGACAGAACTATTCAGGCCTGTAAACCTGACTTGGTGCTTGTTGACAAACGGAAGAAGGAAGCGATTATCGTGGATGTGGCTGTGCCAAAAGAACGGCTTGTTGCAGACCGAGAAATCGAAAAGGTTCAGAAGTACCAGGAGCTCCGGAGAGAAATCCAGATGGTTATCTAAGGTAACGGTCGTGCCTATAGTAATAGGCACGCTCGGCGGTGTAACGGATAAACTCCCAGAGTATCTATCCCGGTTGACCAAACGCATCTCGTCTTCCCAGTTGCAGAAAACTGTCCTATTCGCATCCTCTAATATTCTGAGGAATTTCCTTGACATGTAAAATTGTTATTTTGTAGTCTAAGTTAAGTTTTGGGCACAAAGGATTGTAATAACTATTTCCCTGTCCGCTTTCAGTTCCACTTTTCTTAGTGACGTCAATCCTCTGCGCCCATATGTTTTAATTTTTCCGGAGCCCAAGAGAGTGGTTTAGGCAGGT
This sequence comes from Hormiphora californensis, assembly GCA_020137815.1. Lineage (NCBI taxonomy): Eukaryota > Metazoa > Ctenophora > Tentaculata > Cydippida > Pleurobrachiidae > Hormiphora > Hormiphora californensis. Next base: position 5,610,727 of record CM035358.1, read on the forward strand.
AGCTTCTCGCTCGCTCCCCTTTCGTTCTCTAAACCTGTCGTTCCCTTCTTGGGCTCCTCTCTAGCTCTAGACTTCTTTATGTTTATATTGTGTCAACCGACTTCAGTGGTATTTGGGGCCCATATCGTTATGTCCATCTAGTGGCTGTGGGTAGTTTAAGTTAAGCTTTGGGCACAGTGGGTTGTAATAACTATGCCCCCTTTCCGCTTTCAGTTCCACTTCCCTAGTGACGTCAATCCCCTGTGCCCACTTTTATTTGTTTCCGGAGCCCGAGAAAGCGGTTTAGGCAGGTAGCTACTCGCTTCCCTTTCTTTCTCTAAACCTGCCGTTCCCTTCCTGGGCTCCACCCTAGCGTTAGACTCCTTTATGTTTCGATGTTATCTGACCATTGTTGGTATTGCTATAGCGGCTGTGAGTAGTTTAAGGTAGGATTTGGGCACAGTGGGTTGTAATATCTATCTCCCTGTTCACTTTTAGCTCACTTTCTCATAGTAACGTCAACCCCCTGTGCCCACATGTTTACTTTACGGGGCACAAGAGAGTGGTTTAGGCAGGTCGTCTCCTCTCCGCTCCTCTGTCCCTTGGGTACGGGTGCAGAACTCGGACCCTTTCTCTCCTAAGCCTGCTGTTCCCCTCTTGTGCCCCTCCCTAGATGTAGAGTTTTCATTTTTGTTGTCCTAGGTTTCTATTAAGGGGAACTTGCACTTATGATCATATGGGAAGTGGGAAGACCCTTTTTGGTCGGTATATCATTTCTACCCTTACTCCCGCCGTTTGTGTGTTGATTGGATTAGGTAACGTTTATTAGTAGGGACATTTCAGCAGGGAAAGTAGTGGGAGTTGGAAGGGGGTCGGGAACCACAGCCCAGTTAAGTATCAGTAAAGGAAACCACAAGTAGGGAGACGAAACTATTGGACCAGACCACCTAGGAGGAAACACAGCTTGGGGTATAGCCTGAAATTTGATCTCGGAAGGCCAAGGGGGCGCAACAGGGAGAGGTGGCAGAGAGGATCTCGACTTGTTTGTTAAGAAGTACGGGCCCTGTCACGTCCTCCAGGTGCTAGAGACCTAAACCTCGTACGAGCCTCGATCTGTTCTACTCGCTCGCCGGTAAGACGATTTTTAGGATGAGGAGTGCATGGAACTTCCAAGCACCCCACAAAGGAAAGAAGACACGTGTACAATAATGCCGTGAAACAACCCAAATGGTTTTGCCCGGAACCCTTACGCAGGGACTATGGACAGAAACCCTTATCCCAAGACAGGGACACAGCGAGGACTAGAAGTCTGCGGGTCAGGGGCAGGGGAAAAAAACTCTAGAGTCAACAGCAAACACACCCAGAGGACCGTGAGCAGGTACGAGCGAAATAAAAGAGCAAGCGCGACGAGGTAGAGGCCGAGAGAGCCCCCGAGAGTTAGCGCGAACGAGCGAAACTCCTGGGCCTTCGCTCCTCGAGTCCGTCATCTTATCTCTTCTCGGATCTCTCTCTCCCTCTGCACCGCTCTCTCTTTCTACTCGATACGTCTCTTCTTCCCTCCTTCTCTCCTCTCTCTGCTCAATCCCAGCTTCATTCTCTCTCTCTCTCTCTCTCTCTCTCAATCCCGCTTCATTCTCTCAATCCCTCACAATTAGAGGGAAAGATGGAGAGGGAGAGAGGGAGAGAGAAATGGAGAGAGAGAGAGAGAGAAATTTGAGATCACTACACAGTGTCTGTGAAACCGGGGAGAAACCAAAGGGAGAGAGAGAGCCCCCCCCCCCCTGCGCCGCGACGCAATTGGAGAGCACTAAAATTGTCCCCTTTCTGAGTTACGCCAACTGTGTTTGCCGTTGAGATTAGTTCCTCGGAGCCACGGCAACCGGCAGAGGCCAAAGCTCGCCTCACAGCCGAATTTGTGCTAGAATCGATTACTAATAGAAAAGAAATTAACATCACCACTGATTACTATGATGAAATATAATTCCTGACATCTCGCATCGCAGCAGCAGCATGTACACAGTAACAGTCCTCTCAGACGGGTACTCCCAGATAAACCCTGATGGGAGCATGGAAGCAAACGGATCCTGCACGCTAGTGAAGGGAGGTGATATTGTCTTGATAGTTGATACCATGTCACCCTGTGACTCGGATATTCTGCCTCAGCTGCTAAAGGAGAAGGGTGGTGTGAGTGTGGAAGAGGTGACTCATGTTGTGTGTACACACGGCCACCCCGACCACGTGGGATGTAATCATCTCTTCAGGAAAACTAAATTTCAGGTAGATAAATTGAACATATTTTTCGCAACAACTTTTTATTTCTCCAGTGGACAGATTCCTGATCGCCCAAATCATCCCCATCTCACCCCCAGATGGTAGGAAGGGCAGCGTACTCCGACCACACCTACCTGGACATGTCCTCCCACTTCAAGGACGGTAAACCCATGCAAATAGAGGGATCAAAACGGCTCGTCGTCCTCCCCACCCCAGGCCACACACTGGACAGTGTGAGTGTGTTAGTGGAGACTGCCCAGGGGAGGGTGTGTGTGGCGGGGGATCTGTTTGAGAAAAAGGAGGATGTGGGTCAGGATGAGATCTGGACAGAAGCGGGAAGTGAAGATGAAGGAGCTCAGATACAGAACAGGTAATGAGCTGAGATTAGGACAGGTATAACTGGGGGGGGGGGGTGACACGTAACACTTTGTAACACTTTGTAACATGTAACGTGCACAAAATATTTTCTGCACATGTTACAAAGTGTTACAAGCGTTACAAAGTGTTACAAAGTGTTACAAAGTGTTACAAAATGTTGCAAAATGTTGCAAAAAATGCCCATTTTGTAACATTTTGTAACACTTTGTAACACTTTGTAACATTTTGTAACACTTTGTAACACTTTGTAACACTTTGTAACACTTTGTAACATGTAACGTGCACAAAAAGTTTTCTGCACATGTTACAAAGTGTTACAAAGTGTTACGTGTCACCCCCCCCCCCCCCCAACTGGGAGCTGTATTTATATATTACCTCTTCTACTCTCTGATTACCTTGTTTCATGGACCTAAACTAAACTCCCTCCCAGGTGCCGAATGCTCCTGTTGGCTGACTACATTGTTCCAGGGCATGGTCCCATGTTTCGAGTTACTTCTGAGATGAAGCTAAAGGCTCAGACACAACTTACCACTGTCGATCCGGGCTCTATAAATCAGTTTGGACTACAAAAACTACCTTGAACTTTCAAAATAGTGTTAAAGGGTTAATAACTATATGGTATTTTTCACAGGGGTCGAGAACCAGTTGTTTTTTTAGTTTGTTATAAAAGCCAGAATTGTTTGTTTCCATTTTACATTTTACAATCACCCGTTTTACTGCTTCGTGCATGTGCAATATTTAAAGCCAAAAGTGAGGCATATTTCTTGCTTGTTCGACCCTCCCTCCCCGTGCGCTGCGAATGAAATAGAAAGGGTTTGAACAAAACTTATTTCCGATGCTGCTTTAGGATGATGGGGGAAGATAGCATGGCAGGGGAGGATCAGGACAGAGAACCGGAGGAGGGGGAATCTCTCACAATACTAATTGCTACAGGTAATGTATTCTATTGCATGGATCGGGTGTGCTAGCTGGTACACATCTCTATCTTTCTTTCCAGTAGGATCATTATATATATATCGACCTATAACCTGTGTGTGGGGGATTTTCCAAGCACTAAACACCATTGACACCTCACACCCCCTGTCTAATCAGTATATAATATCCCTTCTCTAATCCGTAGACAACCATCTGGGTTATATGGAGAAGGATGTTGTGAGAGGTGAGGATAGTTTCAGATCTTTTGAAGAAGTCCTCCAAACTGCAAGGCGTGAAAAGGTATGATTTCAATTTCACCTCTCGGATAATAGTCTGATAACTAATTGTTCTCGGAAATTTCGGCCTGCGCTTCTTATTCTGAAATCTGAAGTGTTCGAGATCTATTCGCTTATCCCTCTCCAATAAACCATGTTTCCCACAGGTGGATATGATCTTGCTGGGAGGAGATTTATTCCACGATAACAAACCATCCAGAACTACGGTCCACCGAGCCACTACCCTCCTCCGGAAATACTGCTTTGGAGACAACCCCATACACATTGAGTTTCTTAGCAACCAGGCCTCAAACTTCCATACAAGGTAAATACTAAATGGTAATTTTAAAAAACCCCTATATACTGAATACGTGTATATAATTCTGGAAGTGATGAAAATAACTGAGGACAGAAAACAATCCATGCTCTCCCCCACATTAGTCAGTTTGGTAATGTGAACTATGAAGACCCCAACCTAAACGTGGATATTCCAGTATTCAGTATCCATGGTAACCACGATGATCCCTCCGGTCCTGGTGGACTATGTGCACTGGACCTGCTTAGCGCTAGTGGGGTCATCAATTATTTTGGTAGGGGTCCACTCAAAGCCGTAAAGTTTGTACCCAGTTACAATACTGATCACATTTCACATACCGATTTCTTGAAAATGATCGAAATCATCTTCCGTGTTGACTCTTCTGACTCAATACATGTTCAAAGTATATATGAACGCAATTCATTTCCGTGCAGGTAAGGCAACATCGATTGACGAGATCACTGTTGAGCCTCTACTCATGAGAAAGGGACCAACCTACCTGGCTATCTATGGGCTCGGTTCCGTTAGGGAGGAGCGGCTTACACAGAATGTTCAAACAACAGCACGTCCACTTTCTCCGGCCCGATCAGGGACAGGAGGATTGGTTTAACATCTTTGTAATTCACCAGGTAATGATGAGCTGTGACTGAACAGTGTGTCATATAAAGTTATGCACCTGTTCACATTCTGGATGATATGTGGTTAATAGTATTCTGAATTATGGTATATTCGGACTATGCAAAGCGTATCGCTTCAAACGCTCCCGGCCTAACCAAATAAAACTTGGGAGTTCCCACAAAGGTGAATCTGGATTTATAATAGTTGTTCTGAATTGTATTTTTGTTATTACTGACCACCTGTATAAATATGGTGCTAAACACAACCCTACTACTACTACGACTACTATGTACTAGTAAATACATCCCGGTGCAGCACTCAAAACAGCGGAATTTAATGTAGGGGGCGCTCTCTAAATACAATTAGATCTTCGATCATGAGGCTACTACTACTACCTAGATATTTCTGACCACCTGTATTGCAATAGTGCTAATCACCGCCCCATGGAGTAGTAGCCGAAAGGGGGCTGCTTTTTTTTTCGTCTTCAAACATGATCATGAGGCTGCTATTTGTGTCTGCAATGTAAGTTATCCAACGATTTCTACTTTTTATAAAGAATTAGTGAATAAAATAGCAAGAACATGTTGTTTCCATTTCAGAGTCTTGCTTGCCTTTACAACTATTCACTGTGGCGCTAAAGAACGGTTTGACATCAAGTTCACGAAAGCTTATTTCTGCACCGGCAACTCCGACTGGATTGGTAACCTTGACGGCGTGCTGAAAAAGTATCACGGCTTAATTGAGATTGCAATACCTGCTCTGTGCTATGAAGGTCGGGTTTCAATCGATGTCATTAAAGGCTTCCTTCGTGACATCCCAGAATTGGTGGGGGAAAACGAGAATGAAATTAAGATTTGGGGTAGATGCTTCCGCAAAGCGTTCGTGAATTTCGGCAGAAATCTGTTTTGTAAAAAAAAGTACCAAACATTGGTGATGGAATTCATTGTGGAAGAGGTACTGTGGAAGAGGTACTGTCCAGAAATCTCCTGTCAAACCTCCTGGGTATGGAACAAAATTGTGGAGCGAGGACAAAAAATTTCGGCGGGCAAAAGTTATTGCAGAAAAACTTCATCTCACACCCACAGAAGATCTAAAAGGCAGTTTGACACGGCTTCATTTCTTGACATGATTGAGGCATCAGTGTGTGGCCCTACATTTCAGAATGTTATTGAGGAATTGGAGAAGTTGACTGATGGCCACACCGTTATAGGCGCAACAATCTGGGGGGATCTGTTTTGTTGTCTCAAAGACGATAAATGGAATTAAAACTGTGTCTTCGTTGTGAGAAATAAATCTTTTTCCAGTTTTAAGTTGACTTGATTTATGCATTGAAAAATCTTTGTTTTACGTTTAGACCTCTCTGAAAACTCTCCATTGATATCACCACGCCACAACATGAAATATTCCTCCATGAGTATATGGTAAACACCTGTAGAATGTACGTCTGAATTTTGATTTTTTTTTCTCTAAATATTCTTGATATATTTCTGGCCACCTGTATTGCTAATCACGGCACGATGGAGTACTTGTCGAAAGGACTAAGATTCAGTGGGCTGCTTTTTTCTGTCTTCAAACATGAGGCTGCTTTTTGTATCTACAATGTAAGTAATATCCAACGATTTCTACTTTTTGTAAAGATAGCAATAACATGTTGTTTCCATTTCAGAGTCTTGCTTGCCTTTGCTTCTGTTCACTGTGGCGCTAAAGAACGGTTTGTCATCAAGTTCATGGAAGCATATGTCTGCACTGGCAACTCCGACTGGTTTGAAAAAGTTGACGGCGATCTGAAGATGTATCAAGGCCTGTTTATGATTGCAAGACCGGTTCTATGCGAAAAAGAGCCCTTTACAATTCCTGTAATTAAGGAAATTTTGGGTGAAATGCCAAATTATATGAAAATGGCCAAGAAAAAGTATATAACGTGGAAGAAGTGCGCTCTGAAAGCTCTTATGAGTTTCTACAAGTCTAAGATTTGTGATGAGAAAAACCAGAGGTTTGCAATAGAAATGTGGAAGAGCTACTGCCGGACAATCACCTGCCAAAACTCCTGGGTATGGACTAAAATTGAGGAGCGGGGACGACAAAGAGCGTCTGAATTGGGATATTGTGCTAAGCCTAAAAAACATACCCGACGACATAAGAGGCAGTTTGACACAGCGTCATTTTATCACATGTTGGAGGTTTCTGTGTGCGGAGAAGGATTTGAAGCAATTATAGAGGAACTCTCGGATATGACTGGTGGCCGGGTTTATACAACGATCATAGCGCACATTTGGACCAATCTTGTGTGTTGTCTCAATGACTAGAACTATAGGGCCGGGGAGAAGGAACAGTTCTTCATTGCAGCTAACACCTTGAGGAATCAAGCCCTGATTATCAGGGTGAGGGACTCTTGGAGGAAGAAATAATGACACCGTATTCGTAGTAATAGACCGATCTTGTTCTTTTGAAAATTCGCTAAAACATCACAGATAGACTGTCTTTATATTTCTAATTTTTGATTGATGCATCGCAAAAAAACCGTTTTGTTTTTGTTTACTAAAGAAAACGAAACTAACCGCAATAAAATCCTGATCAGATCTCCTTATAATATGTACATAATAACCACAATCTGTCCATCATTTTATATCTCATCATAGGTATTTGGTCTTTGCAGTGCCGCTTGTTATAGTGGAGATACCGTATTGGGAATACGGTAAGAAGACGCAGACTTTGCGTAACGTGCGAGTGCATACTTATTATATGTCAAAAAGATCATGTTTTCAGCACGTCATGGCGCTCTGATAGGCTGTGCTTGCGCATCTTCTTACCGTATTTCAGACCAAAACGGTATTTCATTACCGTTTTCCCACTATGTACAAGCAGCCTAGTTATCTCTAGATCTCTAGATCTCTCTCCCTTTGCAGAACCACGTTAAGCGGGGTACCCAGGAGACCTCGTACATTCCCGAAGACTTCCTGCCTCATTTCATGGATCTGATTATATGGGGCCACGAGCACGATTGTATCCCAGAGGTTAAACACAATGAGTCCATTGGGGCATTCGTTTTACAGGTACTAACTCACTCTCCTTTTAGTCTATAAATCACGGTATTTCCCCGTGGCTCTAACGTTGGCGAGTAACAGTTTAGTTGTTTATCCAAATTTAACAGTAAAATCAAGTGTCATTGCATGGGTTGCTTGTCCAAAAGATTCCAATGATCACCTTCACCAGCCAGTAAATACTGGTCCCTGATTGGCTGATAACCAGTCACGTGACCTAAATAACGAGTTCTGATTGGTTGTTGACTTGGTTCAGTCGGTTCCTGCAATAAACACCTTCACCAGCCAGGTTCAAGTGTTGCGACATCACTATCGGAGGGAGAAACGTTGCCCAAACACTGTTTCAAGATGCAGATATGGAAGAAAAAGTTTCTGCTTACTAAAATACCGCTCACTACAATTCGCCCTTTTCTCTTCAAGAGTGTGTCCTTGGTAAGTTTAGGCCTTTCTTTACTTTAAAATTCTGTGATTATTAGTACACACATCTCCCCATCAACTCCGAAACTGAAATTGCATCACTATTCACTAATTGCGTACGAGGTCTTTCTAGAATCTAGGGATGGGAGCGAATCATTCTCTCCTACCCGGTCCTACCCCTTTCCGGTAAGAGAGGGTACTCAAAATAACTGAATGTTCTCGAAGATGGATGAAGATATCACTGAAGAACGGGAGATATACACGTTCCTCCAATACCACGTGGACGACATGATCGAAAAGGCGGTGGGGCTGCAAACCGATAATTCTCCTGAACTGCCTCTTATACGGTAATTAGGCAATTAAAATTCTTTTTTATTAGCGATTAAATAGTTCGTAACACCAGTGTTTTTCCGCGAACCAGTGTGCTGATTTTTTTAATGAGGAGGATTGGATCTTAATTCTGATACTATTGTAGAAGTAAACGTTTAGAAGTCCCACGTTACAGATTACGATACGAGTACGGTGCAGAACATGCCCCGATTAACGGTGTAAAGTTCGGCCACGACTACGCGACACGTGTTGCAAACCCTAAAGATATTCTACTAGCTGTAAAGAAGAAGGAAAGGAATGCCACAGGAGGAGGAGGGGCTTCTGCCGGTGCCTTTGAATCAGGTACTACCAAGTATACCATAACGGGGTAGCGGAATTTGGTAGGGAGCCCACGAGCTCTGAAAATGTAGTCAAGTACAGATCTGGTATGTGTATTTTATGAGGGTCTAATTAAGCTATCACCTCTCTTTAGATACCACACGCGGTGGGGGAGAGGATGGAGAGGAGGACACTAAGACAATGGCAGACTACACCCTCGAAATTCTTAAAGGTAACCACTGCATTTCAGATTGCAGGTGGTAATTTATATTTTTATCCAAGCTTACACCGACCTTTTCTATCCGTGTAAAGGAGGGTTAAAACATAACTAAGAGACCCCTATAATAATAATAGCTGTGTATTTCACCCCCCCCCCCCCTGCAGAGATGAATAATAGCTGTGTATTTCACACCCCCCCCCCCCCCTACTGCAGAGATGAATAAGCCGATGATGGTACTGGGTGAAAAAGGTCTCTCCATTGCCTGTGAGGACATGGTCCACAAGCTAGAGAATGAGAGTATACAGGAGTACATCAACTTTGCAATGGAACAGTGTGAGAGCCATCTGAGGGCTAACACTAAACTAGGTAAATCTGGTATTATTTACTGTTTTCACCCAATCTAACAGCACCCTTAATGTCTCTCCCCCAATCCCATCCAAAAAAAGTATCCCACCCCATCACCGCTTCCTTCTCTTAAACCCATGACACCCCTAACCTCCCCAGATGACAACTTGGTGGAGCGGATGGCAGCTAGAAAGGCCGTTATCTCTCCCCCTCTCTCTCTTGTCTCTCTCTCCCTCTCTCCCTCTCTCTCTCTCTCTTGTCTCTCCCCTATCTCTCTAGTCTCTCCCCCCTCTCTCTCTAGTCTCTCCCCCTCTCTCTAGTCTCTCCCCCTCTCTCTAGTCTCTCCCCTCTCTCTAGTATCTCCCCCTCTCTCTAGTCTCTCCCCCTCTCTCTAGTCTCTCCCCCCTCTCTCTAGTCTCCCCCCTCTCTCTAGTCTCTCCCCCTCTCTCTAGTCTCTCCCCCTCTCTCTCTAGTCTCTCCCCCTCTCTCTCTAGTCTCTCCCCCTCTCTCTAGTCTCTCCCCCTCTCTCTCTAGTCTCTCCCCCTCTCTCTCTAGTCTCTCCCCCTCTCTCTCTAGTCTATCCCCCTCTCTCTAGTCTCTCCCCCCCTCTCTCTAGTCTCTCCCCCTCTCTCTAGTCTCTCCCCCTCTCTCTCTAGTCTATCCCCCTCTCTCTAGTCTCTCCCCCTAACCTCCCCAGATGACAACTTGGTTGAGCGGATGGCAGCTAGAAAATCTGTTATGAGCAGGGAAGATGCTACGGAGGAGATAAATGCAGCAAGGCAACGCTGGGAGCAACGGAGAAAAGAGAAAACGGAACGGGGCGAGGTAAGAGATATAATGACATGTTTTGAGTTGCTCACACCAGGGGGCCATGAAAAGTGTTTAATTAGAGTACAGACCCTGTACTATGCTGTCGAAAAAACTTGCCAGTGGGAACTGTCCCTGTTGAAATCCCCAACTCACAGTTCCTAATCTCAGGTTGACGACTCAAATGACGATTCTGACCCTGATTTATTGGATACGGAGCCTGTAAAGAAGCCAGCCCGGGGACGGGGAAGTCGGGGAGGTCGTGGTTCAAGAGGTGGCGGTCGGGGGTCAAGGGGAGGCAGGGGATCCCGTGGAGCGAGGGGGAGTAAAAAGGGGACTTTGGATGCTATGCTGAAATAGACAGGTCTCGTGATGGAAGGGTTTTTTTTAACGAATATCAATTTAAAGACAGTTTTTATTTATTTACCTAGCAAGGCATTTATTTTATAGTTTTACTTAACTTATTGATTTCATGGCAAATTGAATTCTTGTTTTCTTCATGTGATGCTACTTTGTTAGCTCTTTTTTATGCTCCATCGCATCACTTGCCTGATATGAGAAACCAGAAAACCATGTTCGACATTATGAAATGTTGTGGAACGTGACCGGGTATCCAGTCCAATCGTTCAACTTCATGGGTAATGATTCAGCCGATTCGTCACACTCTTGAGCTGTCATATGCGTAACGCGCGAAGGAGCAGTTATGGAGAAAATCAGGTGTTCTCATTTCATAACGCGCCAACCACACCGATCCCGTGGTCAAGTGAGTGAGCCACCGCGAGGTTTACGACATTCGGCTGCCGATTGTCCGCGCAGCGCGTGGGAAAATTTCAAAAGTTGCTCAATTTCAACTTTTACAAAATCACTTTTTGTTTTTTTCCGCCAACCTTTTCAATTTTTTCTCCCCTGTTGATGGCATCTTTGCGCTTTTGTACTTTGTCGTGGTCCATAGTGACCAATACCACTTGCAATGGTACATTAGAGTCTCCCTCCATTAACATGTGATCCAAATTTCGTTTTTAGATTGTAGGTCAGGATGGAAGCTGTCTCTCGAACAGCTAAAACCCCTCCACGGACCCCTAAAAACATCACGGAAGCAGTTGAGCATTTTAAAAACTTGAAAGCAGATCACATACCAATTGGTATTATACAGACACTTAACTTGGTGGGCTCTAAAACATCTCCAACAACTGGAAAACCTATTCTTAAGACCGTCAAAGTTCCCATTGCCAATGGTAAGTCTGCAGATTAAGTGACGACAAGCCATAGTATTATTACTATTCCTTTTAATCCCCCATCTTCGTTTTTAGGCAGGCAGGCCACACAAGCGGTGGTCCCTCGTCCAGATAATGCATGGAACTATGTAAAACAGAGGGAGTCACTCGGCCATCTAACAGACCAGACACCATGTTTTTGTGGCGCTGGAAGGTAAGATCTTAGATCAGAGTTGTAATTTTACAGATCGCTATTGTAGCAACTTAGTTGCACCTCTTGATGGGTTCCCTTAACAAAACTTATGTACCCCAATTACAGCCGAGATGTGTCATTCCTGTACGACGCTAAGGTGGTTGCCGACCGAACCAGGCCTCTAACAACCCTGACCAAGGCGGCAGAGGGGAAGCATGAGGTGAAGTTTGGAGACACCAAGACTCCTGGTATTGAGGTAATAAACGCTTCAACAGCTCACTTTTTGTATACTGACTTTCCTCTATAGTTACAAATAGGAGGTCAACCTTTGTCAGTGATGTAAATTCAGATTCAATAATATTTACAAAAGGAATACTTTCATTACTAAGGTATTACCTTCTATTTCAGGAAGATTTTGATTGGGCAGCCGAGAGTCTGATTCCAGAGGAGTATCATGTTGTGAGGGTGAGCGGTGTTCATGGGCTGAACATCAAAGATGCTCCTAATACCACCCTCACTGAGGAACATGAACATCACGTTACCATCTTCCCGAGCCTGAAACCAAACAGCAGAAAAGAGGTGTGTGCCGAGCTGAGATACTTAGTGATTCGGAAAATTAGTGGTTAATATATGATATTGTACAGATATTGTATAAAGAATGTACACTATTTCAGTGATTGCATATCGGCATCAAGTCCTAACTTCTTCCAATATCAGGTAATACAATTAATGGAGACGATGGATCAATTGTTAGCTGACGCTGGATGCACGCAGAAAGATATCAAACAGGTACACAACTCTTTTATTTATCAGTCCGGGGTTTTTAAATATTTGCTATTTTCCCATCTAGATCCATACATGGCTTCATTTATTTGACAACAATTTATCTGTTTAGGTTGAAACTACAGAGATTCATAACCTGTTGGAGCTGGTCAAAAAGGAACAACACATTTACAACGTCGTCTTTCATGAGCTTATCCGTCAGGTATAACATGTTGATCCGCGGGTTAGTGAATCTTTGATCTGTTCAGACCGTCTCGTGCGGTATTCGAGTATGAACAATACAATGCAAGATACAATAACGACACTCTTCTCTTTCCCAGGTGACGGTCCAGTGCAAGGACAGGGGCAAACTATTGGCCAAGGTTAGGGAGTATTATCAGCGGCTTCTAGATCGGATACCACGACAGGTCATGAGGTACGTCACGTTACACGAGAATATATACTGATATATAGGGTCATCTTTGCCTAGATAAATCAGAATGAGCAGCTGAATCAAGGGAATTTCTATGAGATCATTTAAATCATTGCTACTCTTTCCCCCTCTCACTCGCTCTCATTTCCTCCCTCAGTTTACACCAGGAAGTAATGGCTCAGCGAGCACTTGATCGTCGTCTAACTGACGAACTTATCCGATTCAAAACGGCCATTGCCCAACTATCTCGGGAGCTAAACGAGGTCCGAGAGCACGACCAGGAGGTCACTCAACAGGCCCTTGAGGCCCAAAAGGACCTTGCCAGTGCTTTGAGTGAGAGTGAGAAGAATGCTAATTTGGTTGCGGAGTATCACAGTTTGTATGAGATCCAGAGGAGTCGGTTGGAGTTCCAGATATCCTGTTTGAATAAGGAGAGGGATCTGTGGAGCAGGGCTGTCTACGATCTGGCCGTCAAGGTATGAAGGGGTGGGCACAACAGGCGAAGGGTGGGGTGATTTAAGACTTTTTGTACTCATATTGCCAGGGTGTGGTTCTTTTAGTTAGCTGTCTTAGTACCATATTTTCTAGCCTTTCTTCTGTATACATTTATCATACACGTGTTAGTACAAGGCTGACAATGTGCCCAATATCACTCACTGCTTGATAGATATATGCATGCTTGAAAGAGAGAGAGACACACACGCACGCACAAACGTGCTATCATGATATTGATGGTTATGCATCTAGCGCTATATCATTATCTCAGAATATTCTAATCATATTCATGCTGATTAAATTGTTAAACTCCTTCTCTCTCATCCCCTCCTTCTATCTTTTTCTCAGGTGTGTCAAGAGAGAAATCTGAAAACAGCACGAAGATTGCAACTCTGTGAGCAATCGTGGAACAAGTTGGCAGGACATTTTGGTCTTATCCTCGCTGATGTCGACTCTAAAGCGGTAAATATGATATTGTTTAGAAAAAAAAACAACTCGGTTGAACTGCAGTACCTTTTGGAGGGGGGTGGTGACAGAGCTACCAGTCTCAACATCTCATTAATTGTCAACTTAGCAGTTTTTATACCTGATAATCAGCAAAGTTATTTCGATTTCTCCCAGTTACAAGAGCTACAGAACAATGTCGACCATTGGAGGAACAAGATCGGGGCCTTTTCAAACGAGATGGAGACTACAGATGACAGCATGAGGGAGAAGCTGGAGAAAATCTTGGAGGAGGTGGATTATTGGAAGGATGATCTGAATATCCGCATACGGTACAGAAGGGGCTGTTTAGGGGGATTTAAAGAAAGACTAGCTTCTTGTTTGAGTCGATAGAGGGGACCCTAATTATAGTACAGTCGGACCCCGATTTACCGGGATGCTCGGGGGAAAGGATTTTGCCCGGTAAATCGGGTGCCCGGTATATCGGGGTGAAATACTGTTAATTTCTCATATTATATCGGGGGAACTTTATCCTCCCGGTAAATCGGGGTTCCGGTAAATCGGTGCCCGGTAAATCGGGGTCCGACTGTAGTTCATTGGTGGTGGAAGAGGTGGACCCAGGAGTTTTTATCTCTCCGAATATCGCTTATCTTATCACTATTTTGTGGTTCAGGCCGACAGGACGTGTTGAGATACCCCCTGACTACCCCATAGATAACCTCTTCCAAAACTGTCGAATGTGGGAGGAAATGTTGAGTGTGCTGATTGAGAGGTTCAGCGGGGACTCACTTTTAGCCAGCCAGGAGGTAATAGACTGAATTCCTTGTTGTATTTCAAGTTGGTTACCTGATGGGTGGGGTTGCCATGGTTACAAATGGTTATAAATGGTTCTTGATTTGTAACTTCAGCCGTTCTAACCATTGCTAATTTATTTGACAGGATTTGACAAAGATCAGTCGGCTGGTAGACGTATGGAAGGATTCAGCAATAAACATCTTCGCTCACCACCCCCGGAAAGACAGTAAACGACACCCCTGTCATGAGTCCCTGCTAGTGGTTGACAAGGAGTGTGAGGAGCTAATGCAACAATTTGTAGTGAGAGTCAGCGGAGAGAATGGTGTTGCTCGGGGGATCATTAGTCTGGTGAATCCGATTGAAACCTGGGGTAACAGGTTGATGGCTGTTACAAAGGGAGAGGACTTGTTATCTGACGCAGAATGGGCCAAGTAAGTCTATCTGGGACTGTATATCATAGTCACTGTTCGTACTGTGATCGTCAAACAGTTCAATGCTCACAACAGCTCAGATAGAGGGTACTAGATTGAATGGTATTGAATGGTATCATGGGGGCACACGGCCACAAGATTGTTGTTGCATTGAAGACGTGATATTGGGGCAGACTGAGTGAGCGCGCGCGGCAAGGAGCTGAGCGAGAAAAGCAAGAAGGCGTTATTGATGTGTGTCGTTTCCATGGCGCGCGCCTTTACCGCGAGATTTTAGCATTGTTCCTGCTGCCACATTTTAGGAGTCAAGCTAAGACCCTCTCGGGCCTTGCTCGATAAAAGGGCTAGAACAAACCTCACTGATTGAACATTAACTCCTCCCACAGGCTCCTTTCCAACTTACAAGAGTGGTCCCACACGATGGTCAAGGTACTCAGTCGACTAAAGACCTGCGTAGTGATTAGTGAAGAGGATGATATTACAACTATTCCACCTAGTATTATGGAGGACGTCCTTATGTCTGAGGACGACGATTCTTACAATTCAGAGTTAGTACCACAGAGACAGCTGTGTGATATACAATCTGTCTGTTCTGACCGCTGTTCTCGTTAGTAACCAACATATTCTCATTTTGAGAACAGCGGTCAGGGGCGAAGACTCTTTACTCAACGAAGAATAGGGCCAGGCTCTGATAAATGTACAGAGCTAGAGGGTACTCTAAACTCCAGACTTTCGAGAGGGTGCATCAGTACACCTGCGTGCTAATAACACATGGTCCAATTCTTGCCATATATATCCTGCCTAGCCCAGTTACACTCGCTTCCATCCCCAGAATCAGTTTCCCCAGCTCATCTCTCCAACAGTCAACACCGTTCTCTATCTCGTTCTCTTTATTCTCTGGCCACTAGAGCTGTTCCCCCAATTACCCAGCCCATATTCAACTACTTAATATCTTCCTCCAGGTCATCTATAATGAGTGAAACCCCTGAGCCGGACTACCTCACACTGGATAGGGTTCTGAACAGCGTCGACAGATGGCTCAGGTACGTGTGTTGCACAGATTTGATATTCCATTCCATCCATTAAACGGACACACCCTTACTTCCATGTGGTTATATTCTGCAAATACTTAGCAAGAAAGTTGGTAAAATCTAAGTCCATGGCCGGAACAAAGGTGTAATATAAGTTACCCAGTACCCACACTATTCATACCCACTCTCTCTGTATAATATTTACACTCACACCACTCTCTCACCGCAGAGATAACTAAATGCCTCTTAGTTACTGCTAAGAGACACCTCGAACACCCCCCCCCCCCCCCCCCCCAACAGTTATATTATCTGCAGTCTCACTGCAGGCCAGAAACCCCACTTACACCCCTCTAACTGCAGATAGCAGCCCCACACCGCTCACACCCCCACCCTCTCCAACCCACTCTCTCACACCCATCTCTTCCTGCAGGGACACCTCAAACACGGTGGATAGCAGCCCCACACCGCTCACACCCCCACCCTCTCCAACCCACTCTCTCACACCCCTCTCCCCCTGCAGAGATAACTGAATGCCAAACTCTTAGTTACTGCTAAGAGACACCTCGAAAACTCCCCCCAACAGTATTATCTGCAGTCTCACTGCAGAACCCCCACTTACACCCCTCTAACTGCAGATAGCAGCCCCACACCGCTCACACCCCCACCCTCTCCAACCCTCTCTCACACCCATATCTCCCTGCAGGGACACCTCAAACACGGTAGATAACGAAAATGCGGTGATTGTAGAGACGGTGAGTGTCCTGCACACGGATATGATCAGGTGGATGGTCATGATGATTCTGGAGCTCACCAAGGCTGACAAAGTTCTCTCTGATGGTAAGTATAATAAGTTCAAGTCTTGCCACGTTCGTTTCATGAGTCTTATGATCAATTCGTTGATGTAATTAGTAATTATAATACTGAGCGATTTTAATAGGAAAACCCAATCAAAAATCATTGCTCCACCCCTAATGAGAATAATGAGATTTTAAATGTTGCTGTCAGACCAATGCTCTAACCGCTGTAGTTCTCGTGCTGTCAGACCAATGCTCTGACGGAAATTTTGAGATTAGGAAGAACTCAACATGATCTCGAGAACCGAGTTTTAAAATCTTGGATATTATATAGAGTCTAGAATAGAGAGATATTTTGCGATCTACCCGACTTTCAAAGGTGCGACACAGCTTATGGAAATTACATAAGTTGTGTCGCACCTTTGGAAGTCTGTTAGATCCCTTCGCAAAAGATCTCTCTCTCTCTCTCTCTCTCTCTCTCTCTCTCTCTCTCTCTCTCTCTCTCTCTCTCTCTCTCTCTCTCTCTCTCTCTCTCTCTCTCTCTCTCTCTCTCTCTCTCTCTCTCTCTCGCTCTCTCTCTCTCTCTCTCTCTCTCTCTCTCTCTCTTCTAGAAGTTCTAGACTCTCTTATAGTAAAATTCTTGGATTAAATACGTTATACGATGAGATTTAAGATTACATAACCACCTGCAGCAGGAACCGACCGAACCAAGAAATACTGGTCCCTGATTGGCTGATAACCAGTCACGTGACCTAAATAACGAACTCTGATTGGTTGTTTACTTGGTTCGATCGGTTCCTGGCAGCCACCTACCACTTCTTATCTGGTATCACCCACATCATCATGACAAGCTGGACAGGACGGTACTAAGCACTTCCTCCGAACTAGTCACTAGACTTGAGTTTATTTTGAATTCTGAGGAACTTAACCTTGTCTCCGAGTGGGGAAGAACAAAGCCGAACAACGCAACACCTAACCATTTTGAATATTACAGCCCTGAAAGCGGATGAGGGAACTGAGACTGAGCCAATTGGGGGTACCTTGGCGAAACTGAGTAACTATGATACGGCAGGGAAGGCAGTTTGTTCAAAACTTAGAGAGTTTACCGCTCATATCATGAGGTTAGTAAAAATGGTCAAATCCGTTTGGTTTTCACAGTCCAACAAATGGCTTAGGACATATTTCTTGTCATATTATTATTATGTCCTTCCCTTTTGTTTTTCCGTTGCTAATCTTGTTTTTTCCTCATCAGATGTTGTAATGATATTGTCCTCGAGATGGTATCTGATAAAAGTAAATCTAGTGAATCAGCCGAAAACGAATACAAAGATCTAAAGAGGCTAGAGGTTAGTTATCTGGTTCATAGTAACTAATAATAAATATCGCTATTGATCAAGTACACCTTTTTTACTTGTCTGCCAAGTAAAAAAAGGGTTGAAGTGATCAGACTGCTTCCAATTGATCATTCTCAATAAGAGAGAGATTCTCAAAAATAAGGTATAATGGCAGAAAGAGAGAGAGAGAGGGTTGACTGATTAAAATGTCCCCAGGGCGTGTCGCCCTTCTAATTTAGTCATTCAAGAAAATCAATCAACTTTAAAACCATTTGACTATGTTATTGAAACTTCAAATCAGCGTACATACATCATTTTCTCTAAAAGCTGTCCCTGATCCAACTTGCTCGACCCAGTTTCAAAAATGGTTTGAACAAAACAAGTCTCTGGTCAAACTTGTTACAGCGGCAGGGTTTCGAATACAAAATCAAGTAGTTTTACAACTATACTTACAATTAAGCAACTAAAAACTTTTCTGACAGTCTGACACAGTCTAATATCATCAGGAACCGACCGAATCAGGAAATACTGGTCCCTGATTGGCTGATAACCAGTCACGTGACCTAAATAACGAGTTCTGATTGGTTGTTTACTTGTTTCGGTCGGTTCCTGAATATCATTATAGCAACGATCTGTTTTCATCTGATATATCACGTTAATTGATAGACCATATATCAAGATATTCTTCTCACCTCTTCCTGTTGATATAATACACAAGAGATCCTATGCTGACAATCTCTGTGCCCACACAGACACAGTACTCACAAAACTTTACCAACCGTCTACTTTGTGGCACACTAACTCCCACAAATGTCGCCACTAAATAGGTCAAAATCACCATTTTCTGGTAAAAGTTTTCTCTTGATATCTTCAATTGCACCGTGTACAGGAGTGACACACAGAACAGTCCGGTAAATAGTGTGTAGAAAAGGGCTGGGACAATGGAGGGTAGGATTATCTCTTTGACGAAAGTTAGAAGGCTGATTCGTCTCCAAAGCCGCTTGCAATCGTACTTGTGGAGGCAAGTTCCGCAGCGGGATATTTTCTTGCGGGTCAGGTGGTCTTTCAAGCAGGACATGTGGCTTGAAACTTTCCTGATGGAGAGAAGGGTGAGAGAGGGAAGGGAGAGAGTGAGGGAAGGGAGATGCAATGGAGGAGTGAGATGGAGGAGAGGGGGAGAGAGAAAAAGAGTAAGGGATCATTAGAAGTTTGAAAATTGCCTCTTTGTAAATGGTTAGGCTTCCTACTAGCACATGAATAACTATAAAACTATTCCTATTCCGAGAGATCCACAGTGAAAGAACCAAAGTTGTTGGAAATTATGTAATCTTTGATAAACTCAGTATTCCTATCCGAGAAGATTCAGTTTGATAAATAATTCCGGCAGCAATGTCGGGCCGACATAATTACTTTTCCATTCATTTCCCTCTTATTGGTGAAAGGGACATGAGTAAGGGCTAGGTAAAACATATTCTTTAATTAATATTTACGTGCAGTGACAGAAAGTTTCCAGCATCCTATCATCAATCTTGCCAAGACCACAAAGGTGACACGTTAGATAGTCATACACAGCAGATACTGATTGAGTTCCCATGGACCCAGGACCGAGGCTGTTTTCTGGCTGCGGGGGAAATATCAATTTGTCAGTAATGACATGAAAATTCGTTAGGAATGACTTATGAATTCGTCAGGAATTAATTAAGAAAGAAGAACCATAAATCATGTAAAATCGGTCCCCTATTTATCATTGGTAATACTGTGTCTGTCATGCCATCTCTCTCGGACAGTTCGCTACTTACTATGCTCGGCAGAGAGTTTTCTGGGATGGTGTTCATGTTCACGTGTACTTCCTCAAAATGAATTGCCATGCTAAATTTGAGAAGGAAAATGATTAAAAATAAAATTAATTAAAAACAATTAAATGGCAAATTAAAGTTTGTTCCTTAATCTAAAGTCGTCTTGATGAGATGTTCGCTTGTCTATCATACATCTGCCAGGCCACTGCTCTGACAGTCCTATCGGATTTAATATTGCTAATTGGTTTTGAGAACTGGACGGTTTCTTAGAACTGAGTTCTAGGTAACTTTCAAATTCTTGGTATTGTGTTCTTCACAGAAACGCGGCCTGGTTGTCAGACATCATCCTAGGATGAGACACCGAAACGATGCTTGGAATCTTTTTACAGTTGCAGCCACTACCGCGGGGGGGGGGGGAGTGTCTATATGCATAACGTATATCTTATGTAAGAGATATTGTGGTCATCTCATTTCATCCCACTACACTGTGTGATATAGATACTGATATAGATATAGATATGTGGGATGGAATGAGATGAAATTTGATGGGGGGGGGCCAACGAATTTTTTATATATTTCCTTAATTTTGGAATTTTTTATATATATATAAAAATATATAAAAATATATAAAAATATATAAAAATATATAAAAATATATAAAAATATATAAATACAGTCGGACCCCGATTTACCGGGCCCCGATTTACCGGAACCCCGATTTACCGGGAGGATAAATTTCCCCCGATCTAGGAAATTAACGGTATTTGACCCCGATATACCGGACACCCCGATTTACCGGGCAAAACCCTTTCCCCCGAGCATCCCGGTAAATCGGGGTCCGACTGTAATATATAAAAATATATACAAAGTAATACAAGCTTTTAATTTTTTACTAATAGTTTCATGCTTTCGCAATCGTCAGAAAAAAGAAAACTTGCAAATTTTAAAACGTTCAACTTCCTCTTCGACTCCTTCATCAAACCGTTTGTTGAAGTGATGCCAGGTGTCCTCTCCGGTGGGGACATTTGTTAAGAAGCTCCCCTTTCTTGTTAATTAGTCCTTTCCTCGTTAATATTGCGAACTTTTCGGCCAGGCATAGAGAGCAGGTGATGTTGCCTGGGCGGTATGGTGGAGCTTTGGCGATGATCTGCCATGTTATGTCATACGTTATCTGTCTGTCATGGAGGCTCCAAACTAGTTTGGAGAGTTCTGTCGCTGTCCTGTGTTTGTCGTGTCTTATTGTCGCCATGTGGCCATTGAACCTGGTTTTGAATGACCCACCCGTCATTCCCACATATTTCTGTTCTATCCCGTTGCTGTGTTTGATTAGTGCTTCGTAGACTACACCGGATTTCAGGCATGTGTTTCCCACAGGACAGTTTTCTGGAATTCTGCAGTTACACTGGCGTTCACTCTGTTTTTCCTCATCCTCCGCTTTCTTGAGTATCGCTTTGTTGTGAGACTTCACTATCCCGTCCATGTTTATCATACATGAGTACGAAAGTTTTATTGTTCTTTGAATTGGTCAGACTGCACTTCCCACCACAACATCCATTCCACGCATTGTTTAACAAGAAAACAATAAAACTTTCGTACTCATGTATGATAAACATGGACGGGATAGTGAAGTCTCACAACAAAGCGATACTCAAGAAAGCGGAGGATGAGGAAAAACAGAGTGAACGCCAGTGTAACTGCAGAATTCCAGAAAACTGTCCTGTGGGAAACACATGCCTGAAATCCGGTGTAGTCTACAAAGCACTAATCAAACACAGCAACGGGATAGAACAGAAATATGTGGGAATGACGGGTGGGTCATTCAAAACCAGGTTCAATGGCCACATGGCGACAATAAGACACGACAAACACAGGACAGCGACAGAACTCTCCAAACTAGTTTGGAGCCTCCATGACAGACAGATAACGTATGACATAACATGGCAGATCATCGCCAAAGCTCCACCATACCGCCCAGGCAACATCACCTGCTCTCTATGCCTGGCCGAAAAGTTCGCAATATTAACGAGGAAAGGACTAATTAACAAGAAAGGGGAGCTTCTTAACAAATGTCCCCACCGGAGAGGACACCTGGCATCACTTCAACAAACGGTTTGATGAAGGAGTCGAAGAGGAAGTTGAACGTTTTAAAATTTGCAAGTTTTCTTTTTTCTGACGATTGCGAAAGCATGAAACTATTAGTAAAAAATTAAAAGCTTGTATTACTTTGTAATCAGCTCCAGAATCTTGATCCTGTCGAGCGCTTTACCAGCAATCCCTTTATAAGCAAAGATATAAAAATATATAAAAATATATAAAATAAACCCTTTTTTCACCCCTTTTACTTTCAAAAAAGGGGATTATTTCCATCTATTGTTCACTTGAATATGTTTCATAGAGTTAATTTAAGTGTTTGAGAGGGTGATAGCTGTTTTACATAATTGAGAATGTGTTCAAAAGTGAATTATGCACTAGGGGTTGCTAAGTTGAAAAATATCGCTTTGGAACAATATGTCTGGTATTCAGTGGGTAATTTTCTACTGATTTCCGAAGTTTCAGCCCAAACGGTTGAGCCACTAAGGATCGCAAGCGCCTTTCATAACCCGCGTTTTTGCGTAAATAATGGGAATTTTAGGGTTAATGAAGTCAATGGAGCACTATATTTTGTATACCTTGCTGTATACTCAAAATATCGCTTTGGAACAATATGTCCAGTACTCAGTGGGTAATTTTCTACTGATATTCGAAGTTTCAGCCCAAACGGTTGAGCCACTAAGGATCGCAAGCCACTTTTGTGACCCTTGTTTTCGGTGAAAAATCGGGGGAAAATCGAAAAAAAAATTTTAAATTTTAAAATTTCAAAACACGGAAATTAGTCCCTAGAACATCCCAATACACGTGCAACACTTTAAAATTGTGTATTCAAAAATTTTCAACTTAGCAACCCCTATTATGCACTGTCAAAAGTAGAACTGGTGAAGAGAGGTTCCGGCCTAATAATATCTACCAGTTTTGGTGTGATTTCAATCATTTTTTGTATGTTGATCCGTGCAGATGTACTAGAACTGGTGAAGAGAGGTTGGGATCGCGAAACTAAAAAAACAAATCATTTTTGACGTCATTTTGACGTCATGACGTTATTGACGCGACGTCACGATGTTACAAACGTCACATTGATGACGGAAAATCATCAGGATTATCTAGATGAAGATGCTGACCAAGTTTGAGATCAATTGAATGATATTTGATCCCGCTATGGCGAAAAACAGCTTTCTGTTTTCACACTTTCGGCACAATTTTTTATATATTTTTATATATTTTTTATATATTTTTATATATTTTTATATATTCATATGTATTTTTATATATTTTTATATATTTTATATATATATAAAAAATTATGTTTTTTTTTTCCAAAAAAAAGGTATATAAAATATATAAAAATATATAAAAAATGAGCGTTGGCCCCCCCAATTTGATCTAGTTGAACATATATGGCAATGTTAGACAACATCTATAATACACGAGGTCACGTCCAAGCAAAGTACCAAAGAGCGAATACACGGCTGATTTATAATACTAAATTCATTAAATTCATCTAACAAAATTTTGTTCATATTCAAAGACAAAGAAAGAGTGTTCAGAAGAATGTGGGGTGCATTAAATTAATAGTACGAGCTGTATTTTATGCAAAATTTTCGGATGAAATATTAAATGCATGCAGAAGTTTCATGAAAAAAACTCATTTCAATTCATGCAGACTAAGCAGAGCCCTATATTCTGCAATAAACCGTTGTGAAATGAGCACTAAATATTGTATGAGGGATCCTATACCACAGCTGCAGTACTGCAGATCGCAAAATGAAACAAGGAGTTAGTCAGATCATATATTGTAAAATCATGTTGTAAGCTGTGTGAGATTACTGAAGCATTATATCAAACCCCGAAATGAACTCTCTCGCGTAACTTATAATAGGGGCGTATCTATCTGTAGAAATATTAAACTGTTCTTGATCTAGACTATTATATGAATTTGATTTAAATAGGCAGGCTATATATAATTGATTTTAACTAAAAACGGTTGTCTCAATCAAATGTCTTGAGATTCTTGAGAACGTTTTATCTTCGTTTACGTCTGAAGATTTAGACAGCCTTTCAGCGTTCAACTTCGGACCATTTACAAATCATAAAATGAATATCATTTGCACCAGATTTTAAAACTACAGTCAGACCTCGATTTACCGGGATGCTCGGGGGAAAGAGTTTTTCCCAGTAAATCGTGGTACCCGGTATAATATCAGGGTCAAATACTGTTAATTTCCTATATCGGGGGAAGTTTATGCTCCCGGTAAGGGTCACCACACACCAAAGTTAAAATTAAAATTAAAATTTTAATTTTAACGCCGCACACACCAGCGGCCGTTAAAATTTCTCTCCCCCATTCTAAAAGTAACAATCTCGCGCGCGATTTTAACGGCCTGTTAAAATTTTATCATCCAACGCGACCGTCAAAATCGTGCGTGAGATTGTTACTTTTAGAATGGGGAGAGAAATTTTAACGGCCGCTGGTGTGTGCGGCGTTAAAATTAAAATTTTAATTTTAATTTTAACTTTGGTGTGTGGTGACCCTTAATCGGGGTTCCGGTAAATCGGGGCCCGGTAAATCGGGGTCCGACTGTACATATAATTAGAATTTATTCGAAAAGAAACACAAACTGCCCAAACAAAATTTAAATATAGCTTGATCAACGACAAAGACCGGGAGAAAATCGTTATTTATTTGCTAGATCAAAACTTTATATGGATTTTAGTATGTGTACCTGTAAATGAGCGACCTGCGATCCTAGAGGCCCTGATTGGCGCCTCCTAGGCCACCTGCTGCTACTTAAAGGGTGAAAATATGGCCTTATAATGAGGTGTTAACAAGGGGCGATGACAGTGCAGAGGCCTAACTTAAGAAAAGGACAGCTGGTTATAGTGAAGATGTTGGTTACGAAATAGCCCCTCTCTTGCCAGCGCACGTGGAGGTCGTGAGGCGACCCTATAGAGAGTAGAGGGGTTATTTCCTAATGCGGAGATGCCACGAATTCTAGCTGGAAGGGCATGAATGACCGTGACAACTATCTGCATTATGCATGCAGTCAACTGCATAACCACTTAGAGACAATAATTCTGCGTTGTACCCTTAACGCAGCCTATAAAACGTGCCTATAAAACATGTAACCTATTACTCTCTTGGTGCGGTATAGGTTTAATATAAGTGAATATTTATATCTGGCCTACCGCACTGTTATTAGTGAATAGGTTCATGCATTAGTAATGTATTGAATAATTCAAGTTGCCGGCTGTTGGGGGTAGTATATGTAGCTGAAGAAGAGACATGAGATGGAGAGAGATAGGTAACCCACGTAGATTAGGGTAGGCGGGGGTAATTCGGGTCAGTTGGTAATTCGGGTCACTTGTTTGTAATTCGGGCCATTCTAATGTAACAAGATTTGGCGGGAAAATTTGAAATACGGAATATCGTTCATTTCCCGATTTTGGATTCAATTGGTATTCCCGTGAATTTGCGGAATTTTTTCGAGAAGAAAACATATGATTTTATCCAATGGGATAATTCAGCACTTATTGGCTAAGTTTTTGAAGGAATTACGTCATTATTGATTTACCAAAATGACGTCATAAAACAGTGTGTCTAATTCGGGTCATGTTTGTAATTCGGGTCACAGGCAAATCGGCTAATTCGGGTCACCTTATTTTTGCGATAAATCAGCAAGTTTGAGTGATTTCTGGCCCCATATTTTATGTTTTCTTCTCGATTTGGGGCCTCTGGGGGCCTTTAGGGGCCTCTTGGGGCCTCTAGGGGGCCTCTAGGGTCCTCTAGTGGCTTCTAGGTGCCTCTAGGGGGCCTTGAGGGGTCTCTAGGGGGGCCTCTAGGGTCCTCTAGGGGCCTTAAGGGGCCTTTAGGGGTCTCAAGGGGGCCTCTAGGGGGTCTCTAGGGGCCTCTGGGGGCCTCTAGGGGCCTCTAGGGGGGCCTCTAGGGGGCCTCTAGGGTCCTCTAGTGGCTTCTAGGGGCCTTTAAGGGGTTTCAAGGGGTCTCTAGGGGGCCTCTAGGGGGCCTCTAGGGTCCTCTAGTGGCTTCTAGGGGCCTTGAGGGGTCTCAAGGGGTCTCTAGGGGGCCTCTAGGGGCCTCTAGGGTCCTCTAGGGGGCCTTAAGGGGCCTTTAGGGGTCTCAAGGGGGCCTCTAGGGGGCCTCTAGGGTCCTCTAGGGGCTTCTAGGGGCCTTTAGGGGGTCTCTAGGGGGCCTCTAGGGGCCTCTAGTGGCTTCTAGGGGCCTTAAGGGGCCTTTAGGGGTCTCAAGGGGCCTCTAGGGGGGCCTCTAGGGGGCCTCTAGGGTCCTCTAGTGGCTTCTAGGGGCCTCTAAGGGGCCTTGAGGGGTCTCAAGGGGTCTCTAGGGGGCCTCTAGGGGGGCCTCTAGGGGGGCCTCTAGGGTCCTCTAGTGGCTTCTAGGGGCCTTGAGGGGTCTCAAGGGGTCTCTAGGGGGCCTCTAGGGTCCTCTAGGGGGCCTTAAGGGGCCTTTAGGGGTCTCAAGGGGGCCTCTAGGGGGCCTCTAGGGGGCCTCTAGGGGCCTCTAGGGGCCTCTAGGGGCCTCTAGGGGGCCTCTAGGGTCCTCTAGGGGCTTCTAGGGGCCTTTATGGGCCTCTAGGGGCCTCTAGTGGCTTCTAGGGGCCTTAAGGGGCCTTTAGGGGTCTCAAGGGGCCTCTAGGGGGCCTTAAGGGGCTTTTAGGGATCTCAAGGGGGCCTCTGGGGGCCTCTAGAGGCCCCCTAGAGGCCCCTAAAACAGCCAACCAACAGCTGGCCCGAATTACAAACACTTGACCCGAATTAACCGCATGATTTCAGCGGCAACACGCTGTGTTGGTAATTCGGGTCATTTGGTCACGTGTTTGTTTGCGAGGGCTGTGATTGGCTGAATACGCGCGTGGCCCGATTTAGCCACTGACCCGAATTACCAACAATACGCAAACTAACGATTTCGTGGGCTTTTTTATGTGTGAAAAAGGTTGGATTTGAAAACTTCAACAGTCCAAATATCTTAACAAGTGTCACATTGGATAAATTGAATAGATTTTATGTGCAGACATTCTGCCACAACCAAGGGAATACCACTTTAATCAAAAAGGTGACCCGAATTACCCCCGCCTACCCTAAGTATATAATAGACAATGGTATTGATTAAGCTGTTTCCTCACAAAACCTATACAGTCGGACCCCGATTTAGTGGCATCCTCGGGGTGCCACTAAATCGGGGTCAAATAATGTTGATTTCCTATATTGGGGGAAAAAATCCTGCCACTAAATCGGGGTGCCACTAAATCGGGTGCCACTAAATTGGCGCGGGTTCCGACTGTATTAGATATTGATCTACCCCGTACCATGGTATCAATGTCTTGCCCATTACCTCTCCTATTTCTCAACAATTCTTTTTAGGGTGAGAGCGAGGAGTGGATAAAGACAGCGAACATGCTGATAAATGAGGCTGCTAATGAGGATGGAGCGGATCCTGCCACCAAGGTATGTATGTTCTAACCCTCCTTTACATTTGTAAAAGGGGTCGAGCTAGGCAAGGTATGTAAGAGTGCCCTGCTTTGGGGCAATGGGGCATCAATATGGTTTTACATTTTTGCAAAGGGAAATGTGCTTATATTGACTTGTTCAGATGATAAAAAGGTCTCCGCAAAAAAAACTGATAACAAAAAAAAATATAATATAGTGTGTATTTGTTGATTAAGGGGTTGAGTCTCACCCCTTACTCAACAAGTACGTATGCGACACTCTGTTATATTGGCGGGGGTATGTGACTTTTTAGCTTAGCTACATATAAGGCTGCTGAGACTCTCAGTGAGAAAACTGATCACGTGACCCGTTGTACAGCTGTGCAGCCACTGGTGCAAAACTATCATAATTATACTGAATATATTTTTTCAGCAAATAAGGCCCTATTGAATCTTTCAATCTTTAGTAATCATATTATAATTGTACTTCTCAACCTGTCACTCTCCCCCCAATCAAGTGTGACAGTAAATAAGACCCTATTGAGTCTTTCAATCTTTAGTAAAATCTCTCAAGCTGTCACTCTTCCCCCAGTCAAGCGAGACATTAGACGGCCAGGATCAGACAAATTCAACACAATCACTAGTAGAGCCACACATAACTGAGGTGCGGGGAGAGCAGAATGTTTTTATCCTTGGGGATGATGAAAATATCCAGCCGAGCACTGTGGATGATATTATATCTCGACATGTAAGTGACAGAATTCTCCAGAACTCAGAATTTAATTCAAGCTTGCTAGGAATATTTTTATAAGCTGATAAGATAGTAGTCATCATGCAATCTGTCTCCTAGCGGGAAGATTCGATAATTTTCGTTCTCTACCTCTTTATTAATTAATCGCATATTATTAATTAATCGCATTTTCAGAGTGGCTCAAGCTCTCCCTCAGCACAAGGTAAGTCAGATCATTTGCATTGTGAAGGGGCTATGTGTGTAGACTACTACATTGTAGAGGCCTCCTTGGGTATGGTATGTGGTGGTAGGACCTTTATAAATGATATTGGCTTTGGTCACTTAATGAATTCTACCAGGGTCCCAGTGCCCCGATCTTGCAAATACCCAAAAGGTTAATAGTGCTTATTTGGAAGCAATCTGGACACAAGGAAGCAATTTCAACTAAAAATCAATTGGTGATAAATTGCTCCCGAAGGAGCAATTGAGCCCCTCCTAAAAATTTTCAAACTGAAGACTCTTCAATAACGAGTAAAGACAGCAGTAATACTGTATTGAGAAGCGGCACAGCGAGGAGATCGCATTACACAACTTCGTACGTGTCCAATTAGCGGCAGCAACAGCGGCAGCAAAATCTGTGCAAATATGGGGCAAATAAGACAAATAGCGTTGCTTCCTCGTTGCTTCCTACCAAAATACGGTTTTAATCGATCATTTGACACGATTTTTTTCTTTGCACAGTTACATATTACTAGTGTGGTTGCCCAGACATCATACCCTACCGGAATGAACCGGTACGAGGACCGCTAGAGTCGATTTATGGCTTATAGCCGGTCATGGAGGAAGCAATGGATTTCCTCAATTTTGAAGAATTATCTAATTTTTTTAATGTCATATACTTGTTCTAAATACTTATGGGGTATGAAGAATTGCAGTTTTAAAGCAGGAATCGTACATACCAAGGGCGGAGGACGCTTACAAATACTAAAAATATTATTGCTGCCGGCATTGCTTCCACAGTACATTAACTGTATAATGCGAAAGTGCACACTCCAAGAAAGGGAAATGGTTGACGTACTTTGAAACTGGGTAATCTAGAGGTCCAAGATACAAAGATGTGACGTGAAATGGAGCTACTAATTCTAAATAGGAACGTTCGACTGACTGTTTTTATGAAGGAGTCATACTTTATCCCAATTCAAAGCTACAATGACGCCATTAGATACATTAGATTACGATTATCATTTTGCATCCTCAAATCAGTACTAATTCAAATTCGAGGCTACCGAGGGTCTCTCCCATTCTATCCTGATCTAATAGATATGAATCTAGTACCTCTATTCCTTTTATAAATCACGTTATTAGTATAACCTATTTCTATCTATTATGCGAGATGTTGTACAACATGACATTGTAAATTTGTTCTATCTTTTCCCACGGTCCCAATTCATTCTCATTTTGATCTTTGTCTACTGATGATTGGTGCCTCCTCGTGGGCTTTAGGACTGTAACTCACCCGGACAGTAACTCGAAAGTGAGTTATTGTCCGAAATTTGGCGTCGACTTTTTTTTTCTGGTGACTTTCTGTCCGCATTATTTTCGACTTTTTGCTAGGACAAAAAGTCGATAGCTAGGACAAAATCTCGAAATTTAAACTCACCTAGGTGAGTTATGCGGACACTAACTCGAATTTTGTTTCGAGTTGGTGGACAGAAACTCACTTGCTAAAACTACGAAAATGTCGAAAATTTTGGTGACATTTTCATTTTCCATGGCAGGTGCCAGGTGAGTTTCTGTCCGGCCGATGAAATAGGTTTCCAAACAAAATTTTTGAGTTTTTTGTGCTAGCCATCATTATTACAAGAGAAACAAGTTGTGTGGTTGACATAAATACACTGTAAAACCCATCTCCCATCCCTTTCTCTATCTCCCTTCATCTCTCCCTTTCCCTCTCTCTATCTCTACCTCCCTTCCTTTCTCTCTCTCTCTCTCTCTCTCTCTCTCTCTCTCTCTTTCCCTCTCTCCATGCTGCTCTTCAGAAGCCTAGAAAATCCAAAATTCGTCAACAGAGAAGATGATGAGGAGTCATATCTGATGGAGTCATATTATAGGATCGGACTGGGCTCAGTAGAGAGAAGTCTTGAGTCGTAGTTGCATAGTGGGTATGGTGTGGATAAGGAGGAAGGATCCACAATCAGTTATAGGTCTCGATGTGATAGATTGTCGAGGATAGGTGGGTAGCTATAGGCTGATTGGGAACATATTGGAGAGGAGACAAACCACTGCGAGTGATGAACAGCTCTCTTTGTCTCTCCATCTCTCTTCCTCTCTCTCTTTGTCTATCCATCTCTTTTCCTCTCTCTTTCTCTTTGAATGGTGTGATAGATTGTCGAGTGAAGGATAGGTGAGTCACTGAGTAGGAGAGCAGCTGCAGCCTGCAGCTAGGCTGGTTGGAACAGATTGGAGAGGAGATATAGACCACTGCATGTGATGAACGATGAGATCCATGATGGGAATTAAGCCCGGTAGCTAGAGCGACAAAGAGAAGCAGAGCTCAACCAATGTATGAGTGAACAACGAGAACTGAACTAGCCCGCCCTTTCTCCCCTCTCTCTCTCTCTGTCAGGCTCTCTCTACAACTTTGCATCCCTCTCTCTGCCAACGACGCCGCCATGTCTTCCCGCCGTTTTCTCTCTGTACATGAAGTGAGTTTTAGTCCGGACAGAAAATCGAAATTCGCTATTTAAGCGGACAAAAAGTCACATATTTTCCCGCCCTTTCCCTGTCACTCTTGTTCCCCCTGTCTACTGAAAGTGAGTTGTAGTCCGAATTTGTGAGTTTAGAGGGCGGACAAAAAGTCGAATTTCGACATTTTTAGCGGACAGAAACTCACCTTCGCCCCCACAACTCGAATAGGTGAGTTAGTGTCCGCCCGGACTCTAACTCACCGTAAATAGTGCTAAACAGTGGGGCGGACAGAAAGTCACCTGATCCGGACTATAACTCACCTAAATTCGACATTTTCAAAAGTGAGTTATAGTCCGAAATTTTCGAGTTCGAGTTCGAGTTATCGTCCGTTCGAGTTTCTGTCCGGTACCCTCCTCGTGGGGCACCATGAAACATGTGTATAGACCTTAAAAACTGCTGTTGTTTTTAATTTGTAATGCGAAAGTGCATAAAAATTTGCCTGAAATAGGACCCCAGTTTGGTGGTCCGTGGTCTAAAACATCAATCGGATTTAAATACGTGTGTGTCTCTAAAAATAAAAGTAAAAGTAAAAGTAAAAGTAACAGTAAAAGTAAAACCCCTTTATTAAAACTGGGCCACTAGCTCTGTTAAATACCCACGTTGCTTTCATATCAAAGGAGTTATAAACTTGACAGTTTTACAAAAGTTGTGATTATAAACTTGATAGATTTACAAAATTATAGTAACTTTCGACTGTCGATCGACCCCGTGACATGATTTTTTCCCCTTTTCATATCCTAATTAAGAGCTTGTTTTACAGAGATCGGAAAGACAGGAAATCCCCTCTCTGATGCGGAAACACACGTCAACCTCGTTAACGAGATAAACAAACAAGTCCAGTAAGTTCCTCCTGGTTCCAATCCAGAATCTGTTCAACCTCTACCCACCCCCACCCCTCAACTCAATTTTCTTTTCCTCCTAACTTCAAAATATGTTAACAAATGAAATGCAATCTATAATAGGAGAGCTATTCAGTACAATATCAATATAATAATACTCAAATAATTCCCACAGAGACACAGTGACTCGAGCTAAATCTGCGGAAGAACGAATTGCTGAACTGGAGCAGGAGCTTTCAGAAGCAAAAGGTATTTTTTGATCGCATTCAGGAACCGACCGAACCAAGTAAACAACCAATCAGAGTTCGTTATTTAGATCACGTGACTGGTTATCAGCCAATCAGGGACCAGTATTTCCTGATTCGGTCGGTTCCTGATCACATTTCACACCTGAGCATGCTATGATATTCTCCGGCAGGGCCAATATGATATTATCATATTGGCCCTACTGGCTACCAGAAAAAGTAATCTGCATGCGATCACACCACTATATAAATCGATTGTGCATGAGTGGCCATGCATTCATTCGGCCATTGATTCATTTGTTTTGTTCACTGGGTCACGGTCAGATCGGATCGAGCAAGGCAAATATTCAAGCAATCTACTTTTCTGGTAAGAGCTAGAAATGACTCTCTTACCTGGCTGATATGAGCAAGATCAAGTGCAGGGTCACACAACAATAATTTGATATTAGTTGTAAGGGTAACCATGGGAACCATATACTATTAGGATATTAGAAAGGCTCCCATGCACTCCCACAGTTATCGATAAGATCAAGGTAACTAAAAAAAAGACTGAACATGGGCCAGCATGCGGCTTGTACGTGATCATCGGTTTACCAATTCATCAATCGGACAAGCTCTGTATGAACGATTCAATTAATCTTAGGCTTCTCTGATCTCTATCTCTAAGTAGAATCTATCTCTCTCTCTATCTCTGTGTTTCTCAGCTTTATAAAGCTATTAATTAAAGCTGTAATTAATAGCTTTATCTACTTTTCTTCAAAACTCCTCTCTTCCAGTAAAAATAATGGATCTGGAGAAAGACCTAGAGGAAGAAAAGTTACGTCCAACAGCAGTGGCATCGGGACCCACCGCCAAACCTGCCAGCCGCGCTGCCAAGAAACCTCCTAAACGACGTGAGTACTAATCATACTGATTACGAACATCTGATACTGTATCGGGACTGTATCGGGACTGTATCTGGGGGGTCGGGGTCATTTGGGGGAACCCTAAAGTAGACCATCAATATCCTGATTTTGGAGGATGGAAATTTTTATCTTCGACTTTCGAGCTTATTTATATGGGTTTATCTTTTATTGGGGGGGGGGGGGGGGCAAAAAAACCAAACCCGCCCTGAACCCCGCGATTGACCTGGATTTTTTTAAATAAATTTCATCTTCAACCCGATTTTCACAGATGAACCCCCATATAAATATCAAAAAACGATCAGCAAATTCTAACAACTTCTTAATAATTTCAGATTAACATAACGAGACGCTTGTAATATATGTTAGTATATTGCACTGGGCCCAACCTTTGGATACTGCACCCTTGTGATTGGTGTGTTACTTTATCATCAGCGGGAGCGAGAAAGAGAGCGAATCAGAGAGAGAGAGCGAATGAGAGACACTATTTCTGTTACAGAGAGAGAAACCTATTGCACTAGGAGGCCTAATGATATTAGGTCATATATTGGAGAGTGGTTATATGCGGCAATATGCCAATTGCTGTGAAGAAACATATATCTGAGTAGTTCCAATTGTGTGGCGTTCACTCGACGTCTTTGTGAGGGATCTGTAGAATGGGAGATCAAGGTTCTAATTGTTGGTTGAGTCCTGTGAGTCGAAGACATTATATTGCGCACCCCCCCCCCCTGATCAGTGATCTGTATAGGTTGAGTTTATAAAAAGAAAAAAGGGTAAAAAGAGTGTAAATAGAGCGAAATATGTACAGATCGTTCATTGTAAATAATAGTTTTATATTTTCCACACAAACTAACATGAACAATCTATATTTGAAGATGTGGAAGGTATTTGGGTTCGGGGTCCCCCTCCCTTTCTTATACCGAGTATTTATTCTCGCTCACTCTCAATTTCATCAATCAATTTCATCACTAGCTGGTACGGGTAACACTGACAGTTGTCATGCTACGCAGTCTGAGTGTCCATTCGGCTCGCCGCGTAATTGCTCAAGATTGACAGGTTCCTGCACTCTGCAGGTATCCTGTCACCCTGCACTCTGCAGGTACCTGTCACCCTGCAGGTCCCTGCACTCTGCAGGTATCCTGTCACCCGGTAAAAGGTTGGGTACCCCAAACCTTGAATCAATACCACACTTTAAGAACTTCCATCATTTCCCATTATTAATCCTTCCCCTCAGCAGATTGCCATTCCAATTGAGTCTTCACAGCTGGAATTCTAAAATAAAGAAATGCATGTAAGCTATCCTGTAACTGCATGAGGGAGGGGTAACTTACCAAATGAGACGTATGTCAATGATGAATCTAGTTTCCTTCTCTCACCCCATTCTTCATTTACTGACTGACTAATTAGTTCATTAAACATTCCTGTTTTTCAGTGATCCTGATACCGTTTTTACTGGAACTGAAGATGCAGCTTGTTTTGCGCGGGGACGGAGGGTCGAACAAGGCAAGATGCAGCTTGGAGTAATGGTAAGCTTGGTTGGTAGTCTTTAACCCCCCCCCCCCCCCTGTCACGCCGTGAGAGATGACTGGTGATTGTCAGTATTCTGAGATGATTGTTCATCTCTCTCTTTCTGTCTCTTCTCCCTCTTCTACGGTATAGCTAGACAGATGGCGCATCTTCACAGACAGACATGGAGAGGCTCTGTGTCTCCGTTCCGATCGAAGAGAGAGAAGAAAAGAGATGAGGGGTAGCATTGGATCAGTCGGACGAGAGCTCTCCTAAGGGAGAGCTTCTCTATAGCGGCGACGTAAGTCATCTACGCTAGCGCGCACGTGTATTATGCTCATGCACAAGAGATTTTATGGGGGTCGCACTCTCTTCCCAAACAGCTAGCTCTCAACAAGCAGGTGGGTAGGTAGAGCCCTGTGTGTCGGAACGTGTGGACCTTACGAGAGAGAGAGAGAGAGAGAGAAGAGGAGAGAGAGAAGAGAGAAGATAGGAGGCAGAGGAGAAAGAGAGAGAGATATCTGTTCTAATCCTTTTCGACGAGTAGAGCTCTTGTGCTAGTAGTCTGAGTCAGAACCCTGACAGAAATGTCAGGAGAGAGAGAACGTGGACATGGAAGATAGGTTTAATGATTCGTCGAGATGCTCTAGATCCTTCTTTCTTCCTCTGCTGTATGTCGGTCTAGCTAGATCTCTTGATTAGGTACTCTCTTCTCGCTAAAATCTCCTTCATTTCTTCTCTCTTCACCTTCTATCCCTCCTTACCCAGCTTCTCCCTATCTCTCCTCTCATCCTCTGCTCTCTCCCCCGACGTATTCATGAGCCTCCTTCTTTATACACGAGTCGCGAGCACCCTTTTCACTCTCGTTCCTTATCTATCTCTCCTACTCATATATCGGACTAAGTCTTATCTCTCTTTTCCCTCTCTTCTCCTCGTCTTCTCCTTCTCTCTCTCTCTCTCTAGCTCTTCTCTTCTCTGTCATCTCTCTCGTCTCTCTCTCTGTCCTCTTCATCTTGTCTCTCTCTTTCTTCTTTCTCCTCTCTCTCTCCTCAGGGGGGTCCATTTTTCCCACAAATAAAAAGGGGGCAACAAAAAAAGCATTTTTGGGGTTCCATGTGACCCTCCTTTGTGGGGGGGTTTGTCGGGGGACAGGGGGTTGGGGGTTTCCCTGGAACCCCTTTTTTTTTTAACCAGAAAAGAGGGGAGAAAAAAAAGGGAGGGAAGGAAAAGGGGAGAGAAACGAGGAGAAAAGGGGAGAGAGAGAAGGGGAGGGGAAGGGGTGAAAAAAAAATTTAAGAATAAGATGGGACAAAAAGGTTTGGCCCAAATTGCGGGGGTTTTTGAGGGAAGGGAAGAAAAAAGGGGGAAAAGAAGAGGGAGGAAAAAAATTGTTTTTTGGAAAAAGAGAGGAGAAAAGCGCCGCAGGGGAGGTGGGAGAGGGGCTAGAGGGACAAAGTAAAGTTTTGGGGGTAGTTTTTCTTCCCCAAACAAAAAGACCCAAAAATAAAAAAATTCTTTAATTAAAACATCTTTTAAATTTTTATTTTAAACCCATCCTCTCAAAAAAGGACCCTTTTTATCGAAAATCCAATCTCTCCCTCCCTTCTCTTTCCCCTTCTCCCCTTCTTTTTCCTAATCTATATTTCGAGGAAAGTTTTTCAATCAAAACCCTCTCTTTTCCTTCATCTATCTCTTTCTATCTTCTTTCCTCTGTATCCTCTTCTTTTTTCTCAAAATTCCCTCTCTCCTCTCTCTCTTTTTAATTTTCTTCTTTTCTCTTACCCTTTTCTACCTTTCCCTCTATCCCCTATCTCTCCTATTTTCCCCCTTGCAGTGTAGTGCTAGGGGATAGGAGCAAAAGAACCCAACCCATCGCGGGCTAACTTTCCCCTTTTTAAAAAAATTTGCTTTCCAGAATTACAGCTAAACCCCCTTTTTACCGATGGTTTTTAAAATTTTTCAAAATTCGAATTTAAAAAAAAAATGACATAATTTTATTTTTGAAACTGGCCCCAGATCCCCCCCCCCCCCCCCCTTTAACTACTAAAGCGTGCCGGGCTTCCCAGGGAAACCCCACGGGGCCTTCGCAAAGGGGATAACGCCGGAAGGGGAAGGAAGGCCCCTTCTTCCCCCCCCTTCCCCAGGAAAATTTCCCAATCCCAAGGTTCATAATAGGGGGACGTTGGATTTGGGGGCTCTTCTCGGGGTTTTTTATTTTTTCCCGTGTGGAATTTTCCCCGGGGGCCCCCCCTTTGATGCCCCCCCCCCCCCCCATTGATGGCCCATATGAACGGGGCCAACGAGGTGGTTTATTTGGACTAGGGCCCTTTTCAAATTTTACCTTTACCCAACAATTTTTGTTTTTTTGGTTGTTAGTTTTCCCCCATGCTGACAGCGACGCCCCCCGATGCGTTTGTCCCGTGGGGGCCCAAAAAATAGGATCTTTCGCCCCCAAGAAAATTTGGATTTAATTTGATTTAAAGGCGGCTTCATTGCCCCGGCAGTCAGTTCGGTCCCCCAACACACACAAATTTTCCAACCCTTTGATATCGAAATAATTAGATACCCCCAGTTTTCCCCCCTAAAGCGGGTTTAAATATGGGGGTTTTCTTGGGTCCCCCCGGTTCTAGAGCCCCTTTTAGGTTAAAAAAACCCGCATTTGGTGAGTTTTTAGCTCCTCGGGCCTGTGGCCAGTCCACCCAGTTTAAGTCTACGGGGTTCCCCCAAAGTTCAGAATCGGGGGACTTCGGGAAAGACTTCCTATTAGGCCCCTTTATCCCACCAGTTGATCCCAAGCCCCCTTGAGAACCCTACAAAAACCGCCATCCAATTTTTTTTCCCATAGTAGATGAAAGGGGGCCCCCTTTTCCGCGCCGTTTTAAAAAAGAAGGGGTTTTCTCAGAGAAGGGAACGGGTTTGACCTTAATGCTCCTTCTCAGGTCATTTTTCCCAAATTTTCCCCTTTGAGTCTAGGACAGGCGCCCAGGGCCTTTGCCTTCCTAATGTTAAAATCCTTCTCCCTTTGATTTAAAGGTGGGCACCAAGGTAAACGGAAAAAGGGCCCCTTGTTCTAGATTTTTTTTCCCGTTTGACAACCAGGGGAAAGGGTTCCCCTAACAGTAGCAAAAAAACTTAGTTTCCCTTCATTAGGTGAAGACCAAAATGCAGCCGCTTTCCCTTTCCAGACTTTTAAAAATTTTGTGCCGGGTTTGTTGGGTCCCCAAAGGAGTGAAAGGTATCAGGGTAATCGGGGTTTTGTGAAATTTTACTTCAGGATAAAGCCCCATCTTTTCCCCTTCCGGGGGGTAAATCCAAAAGTTTCCCCACAGCCCAAACCTCCTTTATGGACATAGTCAATGCTATAAAAACCCAAATTTGGGCCAGGGGTCCCCCTGTAAAAAAAGCCAGCCCGAATTTTAAAATTTGGGCCCCCGTGAGTCCGGGCCTCCGTTTTTAAAAAGGGGGCCCCTGGTTTTCTCATACGAAAAATTTAAAGCCGAAAATTTAATTTTTAAAGGGAAAACCGAAGCTCCGAACCCCATAAGAAAAACCCCCGTGGAAAGGGAATTTAAAAAAGCACGCCGAAAGTCTATAAAAAAGGTAACAGAAGTTTAAATTTCCTTTTGTTTTCCCCTTCCAAAAAAACCGCCGGGGGGGCCAGAAGTATTGGGAGTAGAAATCCATGGTCGGGGTCCATTTTGGTTTCCTCCAAAAAGGGTCAATATGGGGGGAGTAGGCGGTTGAGGATATCTTATTTAGGTTTTTGAGAACCCGGGGGTCCGAAAAGATTTTTTAGGTTTTAGTTTAGTGATTGGGAAGGGGTTTTTGTTTGGGAAAACTTGGGGAAAGGGGGGTTTAAAAGGGTTAGGGGGAAATTTTAAATTTAAAAATGGGGGGGGGGGGGGGTTTAAAAAAAAAAAATGGGACGCGTACCTCCCCCTTTTAACCCTCAAGGGTTCCTGGGGCCTTTTTCCGGGGCCTTTTCCCCCCCTTTTAAAAAGGAACTTAAAAACTCTTATTTAAAAAAACCCTTTATGAACGTTGAGGAAACTCCCCAATACAATTAATAAAGGTCCTCCCTTTAGGAAAAAATAGGGGTTTTTAAACCATATCCCAGGAAAAGGTTCCCCCCCAAACCCCCAGCCTCCCCTCGAATAAATTCTAAAAGGGCCCCCATTTCCTTTAAAAAAGGGCCCATTAAAACCCAGGGGTCCCCGGAACCCAAAAATTTTTCCCTACAGTTGCATTTCACCCCACAATTTTTGGGGAAAAATTCTTAAAGGGTGGGCCCCCTTGGTTTTCCTTTTAAGAGTTTCTACCCGCAACCTGGGGGTTAATTTTTTCAGTGGGAAGGGGGCCCCGCTTTTCCCTTAAAACTCCTTCCCCAACCCCCTTTTTTTTTCTCCTTTTTTGCCCCCCCCACCAATCGTCCCAATTTTGGTATTTGGGTTTAACATTAACCCCTTTAAAACTGGCCCACCGTGGCGTATCCCCCTTTTTGGTTCCCAAAAAACCCCCCCACAAAGGCCCCCCCTTAAGGGAACCCTAACTCCTAAAAAAATTTTCCTTTCCCCCCCCCAAGTCCGGGGGTTCCCAAAAATCGGCCCCCGAACAAGGGGTTCAAGGAACTTTCCCCCGGGTTGGACCAGCCCCAAAACTTTAGGCAAAACCCAAACCGGGTCATTTACCCAAATTTACCCCGTTTACACCCCTTACGGCCGAAAGATTTTTAAATTTGTCCGGAAAAAAAAAAAAACCTTTTAAAAAACCCAGCCCGGGGAAAATGAAATTTTCCACTTTTTAAACCCCCCTTTTAAAGCCCCCAGATTCTTTAGACAAGAATCCCCCCGGACGGGCCCCCCCCCTTTTCCCCAGCCGAAAGTTGAAGGAAAATCCCCCCAAATTGGGAATTTCCCCGACGGGTTTGGGGGCCCCCGGTTTTAAAGGGCCCCTTAAAACAAAAAAACCCCGAAAAACCCTTTTTCCTTGTTTTAATGGGGGAAAAACCCTTCAATTTGGTTTTGCCTTCCCCCGGGGAGGGCTCAAAAAAGGGAAAACCCTCTGCCTTTTGCGGGTCACTCCCCTTCCCCTTATTTGGGCCCCCTTAAACCCAAAAAAATTTTACCAAGGGGCCCCGGGGGCCAGGGTTTTGGGAAAAGGTTTTAAATTAAACACAAATAGTATTTGGGAAATGGTTTCCCCTTTACCCCTTTTCCAACCCCCCGCCGAATTTTGCAAACTTTGGTTAAACAACCAAAAATCCTTAACCCAAACCCCCCCCCAAAATTTCCCCCTGGATCCCCCAGGGGGAAAACCTCCGGGGGGAGGGGGGGAAACAAAACGGGAGTGAACTTCCCTTTTACCCAGATCTTTTTCCCCCCAAACCCCCAAAAGGGGGACCAACCCCCGGTTGGGCCCCTTTCCTTTTCCAAAAACCCCAAAAGGGGGGATACAAAGGCCGCTCCTCACCCAAAATGCTTCCCGCCAAACCTACGAAGCCCCCGGGAAAGGTTTCCTTTACATTAGGGTGCCAAAACCGTCTCCCCTATTACAACCCCAAAAAACCCGGGTTTTTTTTGGGGAGTTTTTTAAAGGGGGTTTTTTGGGTTTCCGGTCGGAC
This sequence comes from Hormiphora californensis, assembly GCA_020137815.1. Classification (NCBI taxonomy): domain Eukaryota; kingdom Metazoa; phylum Ctenophora; class Tentaculata; order Cydippida; family Pleurobrachiidae; genus Hormiphora; species Hormiphora californensis. The sequence continues at coordinate 5,650,819 of CM035358.1, forward strand.
CCCGGCCATTGTAGCAGGCCCCCCCCCCGAAGGGTTTTAAACTTACCCCCTTCAAGGGGGCCATTGGCCTCGCAAGAATATCAAAGGGGGTTTTTAAACCCCGGGTTGGTTTGGTTGGGCTTAATTTAATCTTTTGATGGCTAAAAGGGTACAGAGAGGGGCCCCCTCTCAGGTTTGGAATTTTAACACCCCCATAACCGATGGAATTTCCGCGGCCCCTGGTCCATCAACCCGGGAAAAACCCCAGGGAAATATCCAAAACCCCCAAAGATAAATCGGCCTTCTCGCCCGAAAAACCCCCCCCTGATAACGTCCGAAAAGGGAAAAGGGGTAAGCAGGGCCCATTCCCGGGCGGGGGTTTTAAAAACCCCGGGGGAAAAGGAGTTTTTTAACCTTTTTTGGTTTAAATACCGTTGGGTTCCCTTTCGCTTATCTGTTTAGTTGGGATAACCCCAGGACCCCGAATAGCGATTAACAAATGGGGACCTTTTTAAAGGGGTGGATTTTTCATCACGCACCCCCGGTTCTTTGGGTTTCGAGGGGGTTGGGAGGGTTTACACGGGATACCCTGGGGGTGAAAAAACCTTTGCCCCCGTTGTACAAAATGGGTCCGGGGCTCAGGAAGGGCCCCTTTCCAGTGGGGCAGAAAAAGACCCCCACCGCCAAACCAAAAAAGAACCCCCCTTCCACAAAAAGGTTTGTATTAAAGTTAGTTATTTGTCAAAAGGCGGACTGGTTATTGTGTGGGGATAGGGAAATGGCCGTCGACAAGATCTGGGGGAATATAACAGAGGCCCCCCGTCATTTTTGACTCTTTTAACCTGGTAAGTTAGGTCCCCCGCAACCAATCAATTTAAATTATTTGCAATGTAAAATGTTTCATACACCAGACACTGGCCCGGAACCCCCAAATTTTTATTTCTTTCAAATTTGAAAAACCCGGGGCCTGCCCTAGCATTTGGAGCTGGTGCAGTGATTTAGGGGATAATTTAACCACCATGTTTTTGTTTAAACATTTTTCAAGTTTTAGGGGCCCCTTTTTCCCCTCATAATAACGGTGGAGGACTGTTCCACCACAAAATTTTAATTTGGTTTTAATTGGGGCCGGGTTCCCCAAAATTAAATTTCTTTTCTTGTTAATTTTTTCGAATGTTTTAGGGAGATCATGGGGTATTTAACCGGGACAAGAAAAATTTAATCAACTACAACTATATTTCTTTTTTCTTTTTAAAAGGTCTTTTAAAAATTTAAATTTTTTGATTGACAAGGGTCTGTGATGGGGGGGTAAGGGTTTGGGCGGTTTTTCAATTCACCCAGTAAAAAAAAAGAAGCACAATCATTCAGCTCAACAGTTTAGTTAAAAAGGTATTTTGACCCCTTTTCTGGGGCGGGAAATGCCCCTACCCGAAGATCATAGACCCCTAGTGTCAGATAAATGAATTTATTTTTAAAGACCTTTTAAAATAAAAAAAATAAATCGAGTTGATTAGATTTCGCTGTAGTGACTGGTTAAATACTTCCATATCCTTAAATACATGACTTTTCTGTAACCATTATTAATGGTTATGTGTTTTGGCTCTTTCTGGCGGTACTAGACCCCGTAAAGACCCCGGGCGCGGGTAGTTTGGGTAGATTGGTCGGGGCCCCCTGTAAAGTAATTTTAGCTCAAAATTTAGGGTAAGCGGTTAAAAGCTATAAATATGGGGAAAAATGGTCTTGACCCCCCCAGAAAGGGAAAATTAAACATCTCTCAGGATTAGACGAGTAAAAAGAAAAAATAAACAGGGTGCCCAATTTGTTTTAGATTGGGGGGACAAAACCAAATTTGGGTTTTGGGGCAAAGGAATTTAAAAAATCCCAAGAGACATGGGCCGGCCCATTTTAAAAGGTTGGGAGAGGGTTTTTTGGGTTTTTTTTCTTGAACGACACGTGGTTTAAAAATTTCCTATTAAAAAATAAAGTTTTTAATTGAAAATTAAATGAATGAATAGAAATGAACTGTAGCATACTTTATTGGCAGATTTCTATCAGTTTCACTAACACTGTATCAGCTATCCTCGGTCCCTGTGGTACTATGTACATGTATATGTTATGTGTTATGTACCGACCGAACCGCATAATAATTTACGTAGGAGTAAGCTTAGAATACATTTAGACCAACACTCAACAGATTAACGTGTAATACCACCAACCATTAGTTAGTGTAATCAATTAAATTGAACACCCCCACACATTCAGGTGCACGTCCATGCTGACAAGGGCGCGGACAGGCTGGTGGTCTCATTTGTAGGATCCCCCACAACTGTTATAGAGGGGAGCCCTCAATGCTGCTGTGATCGTTCACCGAACTGTCGACATGAGGTACCACAAAGGTAATTTAATAAAATGGGTTGAACAAAATAAAAAAACAAGAAAATACGCGATGAATATGTCCTTCAATTATGATATAACTACCCGTTGCAACAGCACAAACTACCCGGTGACAATTCACAGAGTTTTTATTTGAATTGCAAATTCATTTCATCAACTCAGTAAAATAGAAAACAAAGCTGACTCACCCAAAGAAGAATAAAACCGTTACTTTTAATACTGATGCAGCTTCTGTTGCATAATATTGTAATTTTCATAATGATATTTTTGTTATTGGAGTAATGGAGTATTGGGTCGTGGTATAATTACCTACTCAAGCGTAAAGAGCAATCATATATCTCTCTTCGTCTACTTCTGATAATATGGTACTAGAAGTAGACGACCACAAGTGTGAAAGTAATCATAGACTCATTGGATGCTCCTCAAGTAAGGACGTTTCGCCCTCTTTCAATATCAATAACACAGTTGCCATGGCAACTAAATCAATAACCAGACTGAATTAGTGAATTGCAATACTGTGTTCATGTAATCTCAAAGTCACAAAAGCTTGTAAATTAAACTTTACAGCTTTAGCCGCATAAGATATTTTATGAGGGAGAACTGTTGCTTGCCAACACACTGAATGAATTACAATTTACGGCTATAATACATAATAGAATTAGAGATGGGGAAGGGGTATTCTATATTCTACAGTTTGCAAAGTTAAGGAGAAGTTAAGAATATTTTAAAAACCTGTCATTAAATAGACAGCCTAGTGGGTCACGGTAGTAAAATAAAGTATAGGTAGTAAAATAAAAATATAGGGAGAAGACTATAATTCTCTAGTCTGTCAGAGCATTGGCCAGCCAGGCTCGAGTTTTGCAAATTGCAAGACTCGAGCCTGCAATGCAATCCTATTGATCACGACAGATTGATAAATATCAATGATAGTGGCTATAGAAAAATGGCTGGATTGCAGTAAAAATAGTAAGACGATATCATATTAAATTTGTGCTAGCAATTGTACTATAGAGCTATCACAGCTGGTGTTGGCTCGGTATTACCACACGTGTCAAATTAGAGCCCTGACCTCCCCCTTCTAAAGTCACAGTATAGTAGTAGATTCAGAGGGTATGGAGACATGAATGTGAAATCCTGTCGAACCTATAATAGCTGTAGTAAATTCTATGTATATGAAAATTAAAAGAATCTCTCCTCTCCCACCCATGACAGGTGTCTTGAACCCACCTACCCTCTCACCCTCAGGTGTTTTGAACCCGGTTGGGGCACTACACGGTGTCATCTTCACCCCGTTCAGCAACACACCCTCCCCCTTCCAACTAACCAACCATCACCCTCAGGTGTTTTGAACCCGGTTGGGGCACTACACGGTGTCATCTTCACCCCCTTCAGCAACACACCCTCCCCCTTCCAACTAACCAACCATCACCCTCAGGTGCTTTGAACCCTGTTGGGGCACTACACGGTGTCATCTTCACCCCCTTCAGCAACACACCCTCCCCCTTCCAACTAACCAACCATCACCCTCAGGTGTTTTGAACCCAGTTGGGGCACTACACGGTGTCATCTTCACCCCATTCAGCAACACACCCTCCCCCTTCCAACTAACCAACCATCACTCTCAGGTGTTTTGAACCCGGTTGGGGCACTACACGGTGTCATCTTCACCCCCTTCAGCAACACACCCTCCCCCTTCCAACTAACCAACCATCACCCTCAGGTGTTTTGAACCCGGTTGGGGCACTACACGGTGTCATCTTCACCCCATTCAGCAACACACCCTCCACACCCTCCCCCTTCCAACTAACCAACCATCACCCTCAGGTGTTTTGAACCCGGTTGGGGCACTACACGGTGTCATCTTCACCCTCAGCAACCACCCCTCAACCACCTCACCGGTTTGAACCGTGGCATACACGTGTCTCACCTCGCAACCACCTCCCTTCCAACAACACACACCTAGGTTTACGTTGGGGCACACGGCATTCCTCAGCACCCCCCCTCATACAACTCCTCAGTTTACCGTGGCACAACGTTCTCCCCTACACACCCCCCCTCCACTAACCATACTCAGGTTTACCCGTGGCACTACGTTTCACTCGACACTCCCCCTCCACAACACCATCACTCGGTTACCCGTGGCTACAGGTATTACCTAGACCACCCCTCAACACCTAGTGTTTTGAACGTGGAACGGTGTATCTTACCCCATCAGCACCACCCCCTCAACAACTCACCTCAGGTGTTGAACCGGTTGGGGATACACGGTGTATTACCTCAGACACACCTCCCCTTCAACACCACTCCTCAGTGTTGAACCCGTTGGCACCGGCCTTCACCTAGAACACACCCCCTTCAATAACAACTACTCAGGGTTTAACCGTTGGGGCACTACACGGTGTCATCTTCACCCCATTCAGCAACACACCCTCCCCCTTCCAACTAACCAACCATCACCCTCAGGTGTTTTGAACCCGGTTGGGGCACTACACGGTGTCATCTTCACCCCATTCAGCAACACACCCTCCCCCTTCCAACTAACCAACCATCACTCTCAGGTGTTTTGAACCCGGTTGGGGCACTACACGGTGTCATCTTCACCCCATTCAGCAACACACCCTCCCCCTTCCAACTAACCAACCATCACTCTCAGGTGTTTTGAACCCGGTTGGGGCACTACACGGTGTCATCTTCACCCCATTCAGCAACACACCCTCCCCCTTCCAACTAACCAACCATCACTCTCAGGTGTTTTGAACCCGGTTGGGGCACTACACGGTGTCATCTTCACCCCATTCAGCAACACACCCTCCCCCTTCCCAACTAACCAACCATCACCTCTCAGGTGTTTTGAACCCGTTGGGGCACTACCGGTCTCTTCACCCTTCAGCAACACCTTCAACAACATCCGTGTTGACGTGGATACCGGTTTCCCTCAGAAACCCCCCCAATAACACACTGGTACGGTGCTACGTGCTCCCCAAACCCCTCATAACTGGTACTGTCATTCCTCACCCCCCCCCAAACCATCGTTGAACGGGCATCTTTAACACCCCCTTCCACTACACCATCCTCAGTGACTGGGACACGTGCTCTACCTGCAACACCTCCTCCATAACACATCACTAGGTTTGACGGGCTACACGTATCTCACCTCGAACACCCCTCCAACAACACTAGTTGAACTTGGTCCCATCGAACCTCCTCAAACACATTCTGTGGACCGGATTCACCACACCCTCCCTTCAACACCTCTCGGTTACGTGGACAAGTGCTTCCTCGACACCCCCCTTCAACAAACATCAGTGTTGAACGGGAACCGTCTTCACCATAAACCTCCCTCACACACCACCTGGTTGACGTGGGCATACGTGTTACCATAGAACACCCCCTAACCACTCACTAGGGTTACCGTGGCCTACAGGGTATCACCTACAACCCCCTTCCAACAACCAAAGTTTGACTGGGCATACCGGGTCTCTACCTCCAAACCTCCTTCCAAACTCACCAGGTTGACCTGGGGATACGGTTCCTCAACCCCCTCAACAACCACTAGTCCCCCCCTTCCAACAACCCCCTCTCAGGTTTTGAACCCGGTTGGGGCCACACGGGTCTCTTCACCCCTTCAGCACACACCCCCCCTTCCAACAACCAACCCACTCCCGTGTTTAACCGTGGGGCACTACACGGGCATCTTCACCCCATTCAGCAACACCCTCCCCCTTCCAACTAACCAACCATCACTCAGGTGTTTTGAACCGTGGGCACTACACGGTGTCTCTTCACCCCATTCCAACACCCCCCCCTTCCACTAACCACCCCACCCTCGGGTTTTAACCCATGGGCACTACACGACTTCCCCCTTTCAGCAACCACCCCCCCTCCACTAACACCTCACCCAGGTGTACCCGTGGCACTACCACGGGCATCTCCCCTGTCACAACCACCACCCCCTTCCACCCACCAACCCGTTTACCCATTGACTCCGGTTTGCCCCGACACCCCCTTCACTACCCCCATCACCAACTCCTTCCCACTGCCACCTCTCTGCTTTAAACCCGGCCTAACCCCATCACCCCAGTTTAAACCTCACCCGTTCACCACCCTTCAACACACCCCTTCACACATACCCAGTTGTTTTAACCCTGGGTCATCACGCTTTCACACCCACCACACCCCTTCCAACTAACCAACCCTCACCCTCAGGTGTTTTGACCCGGTTGGGGCACTACACGGTGTCATCTTCACCCCATTCAGCACACACCCTCCCCCTTCCAACTAACCAACCATCACTCTCAGGTGTTTTGAACCCGGTTGGGGCACTACACGGTGTCATCTTCACCCCATTCAGCAACACACCCTCCCCCTTCCAACTAACCAACCATCACTCTCAGGTGTTTTGAACCCGGTTGGGGCACTACACGGTGTCATCTTCACCCCATTCAGCAACACACCCTCCCCCTTCCAACTAACCAACCACCCTCCCTCAGGTGTTTTGAACCCGGTTGGGGCACTACACGGTGTCATCTTCACCCCATTCAGCAACACACCCTCCCCCTTCCAACTAACCAACCATCACTCTCAGGTGTTTTGAACCCAGTTGGGGCACTACACGGTGTCATCTTCACCCCATTCAGCAACACACCCTCCCCCTTCCAACTAACCAACCATCACTCTCAGGTGTTTTGAACCCGGTTGGGGCACTACACGGTGTCATCTTCACCCCATTCAGCAACACACCCTCCCCCTTCCAACTAACCAACCATCACTCTCAGGTGTTTTGAACCCGGTTGGGGCACTACACGGTGTCATCTTCACCCCATTCAGCAACACACCCTCCCCCTTCCAACTAACCAACCATCACTCTCAGGTGTTTTGAACCCAGTTGGGGCACTACACGGTGTCATCTTCACCCCATTCAGCAACACACCCTCCCCCTTCCAACTAACCAACCATCACCCTCAGGTGTTTTGAACCCGGTTGGGGCACTACACGGTGTCATCTTCACCCCATTCAGCAACACACCCTCCCCCTTCCAACTAACCAACCATCACCCTCAGGTGTTTTGAACCCGGTTGGGGCACTACACGGTGTCATCTTCACCCCATTCAGCAACACACCCTCCCCCTTCCAACTAACCAACCATCACTCTCAGGTGTTTTGAACCCGGTTGGGGCACTACACGGTGTCATCTTCACCCCATTCAGCAACACACCCTCCCCCTTCCAACTAACCAACCATCACTCTCAGGTGTTTTGAACCCGGTTGGGGCACTACACGGTGTCATCTTCACCCCATTCAGCAACACACCCTCCCCCTTCCAACTAACCAACCATCACCCTCAGGTGTTTTGAACCCGGTTGGGGCACTACACGGTGTCATCTTCACCCCATTCAGCAACACACCCTCCCCCTTCCAACTAACCAACCATCACTCTCAGGTGTTTTGAACCCGGTTGGGGCACTACACGGTGTCATCTTCACCCCATTCAGCAACACACCCTCCCCCTTCCAACTAACCAACCATCACCCTCAGGTGTTTTGAACCCAGGTTGGGGCACTACACGGTGTCATCTTCACCCCATTCAGCAACACACCCTCCCCCTTCCAACTAACCAACCATCACCCTCAGGTGTTTTGAACCCGGTTGGGGCACTACACGGTGTCATCTTCACCCCATTCAGCAACACACCCTCCCCCTTCCAACTAACCAACCATCACCCTCAGGTGTTTTGAACCCAGTTGGGGCACTACACGGTGTCATCTTCACCCCATTCAGCAACACACCCTCCCCCTTCCAACTAACCAACCATCACTCTCAGGTGTTTTGAACCCGGTTGGGGCACTACACGGTGTCATCTTCACCCCATTCAGCAACACACCCTCCCCCTTCCAACTAACCAACCATCACCCTCAGGTGTTTTGAACCCGGTTGGGGCACTACACGGTGTCATCTTCACCCCATTCAGCAACACACCCTCCCCCTTCCAACTAACCAACCATCACTCTCAGGTGTTTTGAACCCGGTTGGGGCACTACACGGTGTCATCTTCACCCCATTCAGCAACACACCCTCCCCCTTCCAACTAACCAACCATCACCCTCAGGTGTTTTGAACCCGGTTGGGGCACTACACGGTGTCATCTTCACCCCATTCAGCAACACACCCTCCCCCTTCCAACTAACCAACCATCACCCTCAGGTGTTTTGAACCCAGTTGGGGCACTACACGGTGTCATCTTCACCCCATTCAGCAACACACCCTCCCCCTTCCAACTAACCAACCATCACCCTCAGGTGTTTTGAACCCAGTTGGGGCACTACACGGTGTCATCTTCACCCCATTCAGCAACACACCCTCCCCCTTCCAACTAACCAACCATCACCCTCAGGTGTTTTGAACCCGGTTGGGGCACTACACGGTGTCATCTTCACCCCCTTCAGCAACACACCCTCCCCCTTCCAACTAACCAACCATCACCCTCAGGTGTTTTGAACCCAGTTGGGGCACTACACGGTGTCATCTTCACCCCATTCAGCAACACACCCTCCCCCTTCCAACTAACCAACCATCACTCTCAGGTGTTTTGAACCCGGTTGGGGCACTACACGGTGTCATCTTCACCCCCTTCAGCAACACACCCTCCCCCTTCCAACTAACCAACCATCACTCTCAGGTGTTTTGAACCCGGTTGGGGCACTACACGGTGTCATCTTCACCCCATTCAGCAACACACCCTCCCCCTTCCAACTAACCAACCATCACTCTCAGGTGTTTTGAACCCGGTTGGTGCACTACACGGTGTCATCTTCACCCCATTCAGCAACACACCCTCCCCCTTCCAACTAACCAACCATCACCCTCAGGTGTTTTGAACCCGGTTGGGGCACTACACGGTGTCATCTTCACCCCATTCAGCAACACACCCTCCCCCTTCCAACTAACCAACCATCACTCTCAAGTGTTTTGAACCCGGTTGGGGCACTACACGGTGTCATCTTCACCCCATTCAGCAACACACCCTCCCCCTTCCAACTAACCAACCATCACCCTCAGGTGTTTTGAACCCGGTTGGGGCACTACACGGTGTCATCTTTACCCCCTTCAGCAACATTGAACAAGAGGAGTGTGAGGATATCGCCAACAGCTTCTCAAGCAACCTCGCCGATCTTCTAGAGGTGGGTATTAAGCAGTGGCGCGTTAGGGAGAGGGAGGGAGATAGAGAGAGAGAGAGAGAGAGAGAGAGAGAGGAGGGAGAGAGAGAGAGAGGGAGAGAGAGAGAGAGAGAGAGAGAGAGAGAGGGAAAGTATTTGTTGAAATATGTAAATGATTAAATAGGTAGAGTTCCTTGGAAGTTATAGACAAAACTGTGTTTTCAATACTTATACCGAATATTCGAAACCATTCATTACATTAATGAAAAGTATCTGTTTCAAAAACTATTTCTGAAGCCATCCAAGCTGGTACCGACTATCTAAACAGCTACTTTCCCTAAATGTACTGATAAGCTAAATCTATGCCTCCGTAGGTCCCAATTTTCAATTTCAACACTCCGGCTATCGAGGAGATGGGATACCAGGGTATCCAGAGTGGGTCCCTGCCCGTGGAGCCTCCCTATGGGCCCGCCGAGGTTAACCCTACCTGGGGAACTACCCTAGTTGGTAAGTTGAAATAGTTCTAGAAACTTCACGTTGTCATGGAAACTTAAACATTCAGCTATGGTTACAAAGCGAATAAATTGAACAATTACAACTAGTTAATTAATCAATTAATCAATTAATCAATTAATCAATTAAACAATTAAACAACCCCCATCCAGGTCACATGAAGGGATTCCTAATGTTCAACGTCAATACTATTGGAACTAAGGAGCAGGCGGGGAAGATCTGCAAGAGCCTAAACAACAGAACTGATATCAAAGCTAGACCTGTGGTATTGGATGATAGCGGCAGTGTGATCATATCTTGTGAGGTAGGAGATGGCAGTGTGATCATATCTTGTGAGGTAGGAGATGGCAATTGGCAGTGTGATCATATCTTGTAAGGTAGGAGATGGCAGTGTGATCATATCTTGTGAGGTAGGAGATGGCAGTGTGATCATATTTTGTGAGGTAGGAGATGGCAGTGTGATCATATCTTGTGAGGTAGGAGTCAGCAGTGTGATCATATCTTGTGAGGTAGGAGACAGCAGTGTGATCATATTTTGTGAGGTAGGAGATGGCAGTGTGATCATATCTTGTAAGGTAGGAGATGGCAGTGTGATCATATCTTGTGAGGTAGGAGATGGCAGTGTGATCATATCTTGTGAGGTAGGAGATGGCAGTGTGATCATTTCTTGTGAGGTAGGAGATGGCAGTGTGATCATATCTTGTGAGGTAGGAGACAGCGGTGTGATCATATCTTGTTAGGTAGGAGATGGCAGTGTGATCATATCTTGTGAGGTAGGAGATGGCAGTGTGATCATATCTTGTTAGGTAGGAGATGGCAGTGTGATCATATCTTGTGAGGTAGGAGATGGCAGTGTGATCATATCTTGTGAGGTAGGAGACAGCGGTGTGATCATATCTTGTTAGGTAGGAGATGGCAGTGTGATCATATCTTGTGAGGTAGGAGATGGCAGTGTGATCATATCTTGTGAGGTAGGAGATATAGCGGTAGTGTGTAGCACATTTGCACGTATGATTTAGAGCAGGTAGAGCAATTTAAAGAATTAGGATTATTCGATCATTTATATGGGGCAAACAGTAGTGCATAATATTATTATTATGCTGCCTTTACAACAGCCCCGAGCTAAATTTAGAATCTTTTAGATGGTTGGCCACCAAAAACGCAATATATTAAATTATAATACTCCATGGGGGCCTATGAAATGATATGACACTATTATTTAGGAGACAACGTGATGCAGTCACGTGGCTTTCTTGCGAAATGAAGCAGAATAGCAATTGCTGCAGGAGGCTCTAGCTCTGTATACCTTTAAATTTCATGAAACCATTATTAATATTCAATATATCAGTAGTACCTTTCTCCGAATTGTTAAAAGGGGTTCGAGCTAGGCAGTGGTATGATAGGGTATGATAGGGTATGATAGGTATGATAGGGTATGATAGGTATGATAGGGTATACGGGTGACCTAGCTATAATTGCACTTGCAGTAAACTCAGAGGTTTCCTTTCCTCCTTTCTGCGAATTGGAGCACACTGTCGTGGATTAGCTCTTTCTCAGTTTCTAGGAGGTTATGGAAATGTTCAATAGTTCAATGATTTAAGTAAAATTATGAAGGCACCCCAAAACGGCACTAATAAAGTAAAAAGCAGGAAGAGTATTGGTATCATGTGTAAATCTTCATGCTGGGTAAATTTGTCGAGTAAACAAATTGATTGTGTAGCTCGACTCCCTTTTCGCGAGCTCCGACCGTCTGGAGGGTTAGATCATAACAACAAATTGATTCAGTGGTTATGGCGCACGTAAAAATGATGCCTTTTTCTCGAGAAAAAGAATAAATAAAAGGGATAGACGAGAATTAAGATTTTCGAACTTACTGTAAATTAAGGTTCTCTCTCTCTCTCTCTCTCCTCTCTCTCTCTCTCTCTCTCTCTCTCTCTCTCTCTCTCTCTCTCTCTCTCTCTCTCTCTCTCTCTCTCTCTCTCTCTCTCTCTCTCTCTCTCTCTCTCTCTCTCCCTCTCTCCCTCTCTCTCTTTCTCTCTCACTCTCTTTCCCTCTATCCCCTCAGATTGTAGATCCCTCAACTTGCACCATGTACGATGTAATGGAAGCCGTCAAAGAAATGGCTGCCCTTCAAAGTGTCGCAGTTATCGGTAAGTGCTCTGACAAGCCAATGCTCTGACCACAGCCCTTGCTTGAAGAAATGAGAATAGGGTCAGGCCATTAGGCCAATGCTTCGACAGGGTACATGGGTAAATTTAGCTGATATATTGACTTTGAGCATGGGGTAAACATTTCATAAAGAATTAAATTGAGGAAGTAATTTTGATATCTCCTTCTGGTGATCAACACACACACACGCCCTCTGTACAACAGTTTAATGGGGAATCTCACACATACACGGGCAGAACTCGGTTAAGGAGAGATTAATTAGTATTCTGAATAATGAGTTCAGAGCAAGAATTAAATAGGGAAGAAAATCGAAAAATACTGGGTTTGACCGGGAATTGAACCAGGGACCTCCAGAGAGACATGCTCGGAGCTATAAACCACTAAGCTACCAAACCCTATGTACTGATCGCATTTCATCGCTCTATAGATTTTTCGATTTTCTTCCCTATTTAATTCTTGCTCTGAACTCATTATTCAGAAATTAAATTGACGTACATCGCAAAGTTGCACAATATAGCGATTCTTTTCATTGTGAAAATATAAGAAATAATCCTAAAATATCCGATAATTTTGTGCGTTTTTATAACCAGTCAGTACGATAGTGCACGTGAAAAATATTCCTGGTCTGCATATTGCATAAGTTATGAGCATATTTGGTTTTCCTTTCCCCCTTTTGCCAAGTTAGACTGTTATAAACAATCCCCTTCACTGCTGTTGTCAGGAATTGTTAAACGGTCAGTAGATGAAAAGAAATTCCCCAGAATATTAAAACTTTCTCCCGTGTTTAATTCATTAAATTTAAAACTTTGCCGGAAATTTTGTCAATTCAAATGCATGCTCTTTCATTTGAAGGGAGGGGTCAGAAATTTCTGAGCAATATGTTTCTACCTGAAGGAAAGCATAGTGAGATCCAACTCAGAATTGGATATGATCGCAGCATTGATTCATCTCTCTAGCTCCAATGATAGGATATACAATGTTCACGTGGACGTTCTCACTGATTAATAGCACTCCAGTGGTCCCGTATAACCGCGGGGATAAAAAATAATAACTCATTAATTTTGAAGGATTTTGTCTGACTAGTCCCTACTCCCTCCTTCGCATGAGGCCATATAGCGTCTTTGCCACCAAGGTCACTTTACTAACACTAATCAACCTGATTATCCCTGGCCTAATTATCCCAGATTATCAATACAATTACCCCTGATTATCACCCCCCCCCCCATCCCCCCCCCCGCCCACTAGGCAGTCACATAGTAGGAAGTGTGACGCTGTCAGCACTCATGGCAGCTGCGGACGCGTACATAAAGAGGGAGAATGTGTTCTTGGTTAAGGAACAACAAAAGATCAGATACGTTGTCGATCGACTTGGACTCAACAGTGTCTCAGAGTTTAAAGCTGACTCAAAGGTATGGATTTTAGTACTAAAAAAATTCGGTCGGCGTACATACTTAAAATATTATTGATATCACTGTGAATATTACATACTTTATGTATGTACATATTACTTTATTGATACTAAGGTTTTAATACGAGTGACCATTTGGGAACCATCTGCAAAGTATGAAACTAGTTTCCCCAATTTCAGTATTTTATTTGAAGTGCACGGTAAAGCTAAGCTTTAATAATTTGTAGTTAAATTTACCATTAGTAGTTTGTAGTTTGGAGCTACAAACTAGTTAACTTAGACAGTTATAAATATTTTGCAACTAAACTCCGTCTCCATCTCTCTCTCCCCTTCTCCCTCCCTCTCTCAGCTCCCCCTGACTCAATCTCTATCCCCTCTCTCTCCCTCCCCCTCGCTCAGCTCCCCCTGACTCCCTCCTCTCTCTCCCTCCCCCTCGCTCAGGTGGTTGAGTACGTGCTAGGTGTAAACAGGCACGGTCCACTGATGACGGGAAGTGTTCATTCCTTCATTGAAAGTATCGGAGGAATGACGAGTAGTCCCGGTGGGGGATCTGTTGCTGCCCTTGTGTCAACTCTTGCTGCTGCTCTAGGTTAGTTAAATCTATAGATACCTGGTGTAAAGTAAGGACGGCAATCGGGGGTGTTTGGAAAGGGACGTTCTTGGGGTGGTTTCGTGACACGTATGGGGCGTACCCGTCAGCTGGAGCGTAAAGGCGAAAGTAAACACGTTGTCTTTTATCTTGTGAATGTAAAAGTAACGGTAAAGGATTGTTACAGTTCAGTTGACTAAGAGAACACACGCTTTTGAAAGTTGCTTCGCTCCGACAAAAGAAAACTCACTCTCAAAACACCGATCGCTCTTCTCTCTCAGATCTCAGAAAACGCGCGCGCGTGTCACCAAAGCGACACACACGCGCGCGCGAAGATGCTGTGCTTTTAATAGAACTCAGCGTCAAAACAAGCACCTTCGCGATAGGACACAGACACGAACACACATTCTCACACACACGCACACACAAACACACAGGGCTGGCCCAGTTCTGCACCATTCCATCAAGGACAAAAAGCGCCGTTGCCACCGACTCCTTTGAGCCGGTGACACGGTGTCCTCGACAGAATAGCCCAGAACTGTACCATGAGCACGGGACGATGAAAATAAACGAATATCGAGAAAGAGTACACATGACTTACAAGATACACTCTACAAGGAGTTACGTTAACGGTAAAAATAATTCATTAAAAATACTGTGTAGAATAATAAAATCGGACCATAGCATACCCGGGTAATAAATTAAGATCATTAAAAGCTTCACATTTTGTGAATACAAACATGTTCATGGTCAGTAATACACTGTATAAAATATTACAATTTGTTTCTTTTTCTGTTTCTCTTTCTCAGAGAAATTCTCGCTTTAAACAATGATTTCACGATGAAGGTAAGGAAGAAAGGTCTCTGAAGTTCCAATTAAAAGGGGGCATTGCTGTTCACGTTGCACCATGTTGGCCGATACCGTCCACCCCAGGAACACGATGTCAAAGGATGGCGCACAGGTTGATGGAAAATTGATGATGAGATCTGGATCGGACACCGGTCTGTTTCACTCTTCTCAAGCGAGTTTCTCAGGGGGTAATCAACCTTCAGCGACAGCCGGTTCCTGACAAAACCATTGATCTCAATCCAATAGATCACGGCTTCTCTTCACCTCCTTATCATGTCTCAAGGAAGCAAAATATCGCATTTTCACACTTCACATGAACTGTTCACCGGTATCGCAGATTGGTAGCTGCAATGTATCGTTAGGTAGCACATTTACCCTTGTCATCAGGTTTCAGTTTGTTTCTGGATCATCAAAACATATCAACAGATAGAGGTCAGTTGTATGGTTGCTGTTGTCGAGAACTCTCAACTTGGTTGGGGATTATAAAAATAAATCCAAAAGGATTTTAACGGGTTGTCGAGTACACTCAACTTAGTTGTTAAAATAAAATCGAAATCCAAGAGGATTTGATGGGTTGTCGAGTACACTCAACTTGGTTGGGGTTATAAAAATAAATCCAAAAGGATTTTAACGGGTTGTCGAGTACACTCAACTTATTTGTGTAAAACACTGTTTAAATGTAGAGGGAGATCAGAAGATCTTAACTTCCGGAACAGATGAGCCTCAATGTGGAGTCGAAGATGTTCAGGCATAGCAGCAGTCAGTGTTGGGGAGTGGCGAAATCTCGTGCACTGAGTAGGAACACACTTCATATTCGACCACATGACAACTAACCCCTGAATCGGTCAGGTGGTTTGACATGAGCTCGAAGCCTGATTCTCCGGTCATTTCCTCCTGTAACTGGCGGAGAGGTTTGGTCTGGAGAAGGTGTTTCCGCTGTATCATGGTCATCTTCGGGTTGCTCTGGTGTTGGAGAAGATGTTTCCGCTGTATCATGGTCATCTTCGGGTTGCTCTGGTGTTGGCACGATTTCAACTGAAGTTTCGTTACAATCCGGGTGATCTGCATTTGCATGCTGAACTAGAACTGGCATCATTGGTGGGTTTGATTCGGTTTCCTTCAGTTTCTCCGAATTTTTACACTCTACCGTTTTGCCGTTGCGTGCAAATAACTTCAACTTTCCCACACCAATAACCTTGTCTCCTACGCTCATCTTCACTCTGTAGAGGTAGGGGCTGAGCACTTGGCTCACTGGAAAAGGTCCACTGAATCTAGGCCCAAATTTATGTACTGGGCACGGGATTTTTACCAAAACTTGATCTCCAATTGCAAGCTCCGGGTCATTTAGTCTCTTGTTGAATTGCTTTTTGGCCGCTATTAGGTCTTCATCCACGTTCTGCCTGATTTTGTAACTCAAGTTACAGATTTCTCGGTAGCGGTTGTAGACGGACGCTGGAATGCCCATCTGTGGAGTCTTATCCTTTTTATCCATGGGTCGGCGAAGATGTAACGCATCAGGCATGTTTGGTTCTGTGCCAAATACAATCCTGTGTGCCGTGAAGCCTGTTCTTCTGGATCTGGTGTTGTTTAGCTTGAAACACACTTGGTCAAGATGCAAGTCCCAATCTTTAGGGTTGGATTCAAACAGGGTTGCTCTGAGGATTCGATCAATCTTTTTGTTGCTATTTTCAGCACGTCCAGTACTGCGGGCTGAATAAGCTTGGCCGTGTTGAACTTTCACGTTTAGCTTTTCGAAGAAATCCTTGAATTCTTTGCCGTTGAAGTTTTGATGTTGATCACAGATTATTTCTCTCGGCCAACCAAATTTCCAGATCCAATGAGCGAGAATTTTCTCACGGCTCTCAACGGATGTTTGGGTCTTCGTAGGCACTGCAACTAGAAAGTTTGAATAAACGTCTGTAATTGTTAGGACGTTCTTGTTGCCTCTTATCGTCGATCCACGGGCTTCTGGAACGATATGATCGATTACAATAACGGCGTTGAACTCGTGACACACAAATGTGGCCATCTCGGCTTGGAAGGTCTGTTGACGCTGTTTGTTTGAGGCACAATTTACACACTGACCGATGTATAGTCCGACTTGTTTGGGCTGGGCCGGCCAGTAAAAGTTTCTTCGTAGGTGATCAACTGTTGCACTGACTCCGGCGTGACCTGTGTGGAAGTCATGAGCCTGTCTGATAAGCTCATCTCGCTCCTTCATAGGTACCACAATCAGCCATTTGGAATCATTTGTCTTGAGATCGAGCCATTTTCTTTGCAATACACCATCCTCTATCCGGAGGAGCTGGTACTGTTTCCACAAAGACTCTAGATCAGGTGGGGCCCTGTTGGCTTGTACCACTTGTCTATTCCCGTCACTCACCCATTTTCTCACTAACTTTAGCATGTCATCTTTCTCCTGGACAGTCTCCCAATCAGTCCAGGTCTTTCCAACTACGGGGATCTGTACACCGTTTTGCTGGATCGACGCGATCCTTCCGGATCCTGACGGAAAGTGAGATTCTTGCTCTGCGCATAAACAATGAATCTCCTGCTCATATGACCATTCTTTTTCTTCTTCTTCGTTATTTTCAGTCATGACTTTTTCTGGACAGGTGCTTATTTCTTCACAGCTCACCAAATCGTTGAGTATTTCACAAAGGCCTAGAGTTTCTTCAGAGCCAATACTCTCATGTTGCGGGTGGCTGTCTTCATCTGATTGGGTGGGTGGCTTGTCTTCATTACTGAAGTATTCATATTCCGTGACGTACGATGCTGCAGGAAACTGAGTGCTCTTTATGAGAAAGACTTCGCACTCGCTCACACTGTTAACTCGTATTGTCGACAGAGATATGTCTTCAGAGGAATCTTCAGTAGACATGTACGTTCCTGTATCCACGCTGCTACTCGAGCAGTCTTCATGGTTGGATTCTGTGTCTGCTTCGGACTCTGTGGAGTTGTGACGATCCTCAGGTATCTTTCGGATGACATCTTGTTGCATCTCTTCGTTGTTTCTATCACATAGATTTACAACCTTGACAACTTTAGTCAAATCTTCATGGGTCTGAGGTGTCGTTTGTGTTTCGGCTTCGATCTTGGTTGGCGGCAGGCTGAACCTTGACAACCAATCACAAATCTTGTTTTCCGGGCCACTTAAATGCTGGAGTTTGAAGTTGAACTCGGCTAACTTCATAACTTTCTTGGTTACCGCGTTGTCTGGCTTCGTGAACAGGGTACCTTCGGCTTTTACCAAGGATAAACAGTCTGTTATGACGACAAACTGTTTCACGTTATAAAGATATATGGTCCAGTGCTGGATTGCTGCGAACAGAGCCTCGAACTCCAGCTTCGTCTGTCCCCGTGCTCTCTTGTACTCGGGGAGAGCTCGGCTGTAGTAAGCGACAATCCTTCGTTCTCTACCACCTTCAGGTGTATCCAATTCCTGGGATAGGGAGGCGCCTAAACCTTTCTCGCTGGCATCTAGTGTGACCTCGTAGGAGCTGTAAGGATCTTCTGGATTTGGTATTGCAAGCTGTGTACTTTCCGCGACGAGTTGCTTCAGCTTCGCATAAGCTTCACTACATTCCTTTGTCCATTTGAATTTCTGCTCCTTTCCTCCGCGTATGGAAGCGAATATTGGCTTACTGATGGAACTGTATCCTGGAATCCATTTCCTAACGTAGTTTAATGCACCCATCGCTTGCATCACTTCTTTCTTTGAGTCAGGTTCGCGGAGTGCTAGGAGGTCGGCTACACGGTCTTCAGTGATACTTATACCGCCACCACTGACACGAACTCCAACAAAATCAACTGCATGTCTCATCAGCTGACTTTTGTCCGGTGAAATTTTGAGGTTCGCACCGTACAATCTGGAGAGTAGCCGTTCCAATCGATCCAGATGTTGGTCAACTGTGACCGAAGACAGGAGGAGGTCGTCCACAAATTGGACAACCTGTTCAATCGGGAGGGATCCGAGCAGACGATTCATCATATCACAGAAGGACGGTCCGGATGATCGATGTCCCATCACTGTCTTCGAGAATGCGTACTGGGTGTTCTTATACAGGAAGGCAGTGATCTGTTTCGAGGATTCATCATAGGGAAGCTGCCAGTATCCTCGGGTGAGGTCAAAAGAAGAAAATATCTTGTCCTGGCCGATTTTATCCAAGACATGATCCAAATGAGCCAATGGGAAGTTTGCTGGCATACACATCTTGTTAACGTTCCTTAGGTCGCACACAAGCCTGTAACGCTGAGGCTGCCCTTTAGGTGTTTTCTTTCGTACCAGGAATGTTGGTGAGTTCCAATCTGACCGTTGCGGAAGGATCTCCACCACATTCGTTTTCACCATCTCATCGATTGTTTTCTGCATCTCCCCCTCAAGCTTGTATGGGCAAGGGAATGGAGGGGTCCACTGAGGTGTAGCCCCTTCCTTCAACTTGATCGTAGCTTTGTACATATTGCAGGAACCGAGATCGTACTCATCGTATGCAAAACAGTCCCTGTGTTCCCAAATGATGTCTTGTAGATCTTGAGCCTGTTGTTTCGTGAGGTTCCTGGATGCAGTTTTTACTTTTAGACGCTCGAATAGTTCTTCCTTTGTCCATTTCTCGACTTCCGGTTCCTCAGACTCACGGAGAAATTGGATTCGGTCTTCCCATTCCACTCTAGAATAAGGGTCGTACTCTGGCACTGGGCGGAATTTAGCGGCTTTATCACCCCTTTGGAGGGTTATCGGCTCCTCGCTAAAGTTCAAAACTCTCATGGGAATGTCTCCTTCCATAGCTTCGGCAATTGCGTCACCAATGAGTAGGCCATTATTTTTCCGTGACCAATCAGTTGAGACAAGACCGATCGTATCACCTAGACAATCTTCCTTCAGGGATCCTACGACATACCCCATAGTATGAGGTGGTATTGTGGTAGTTTCTCCCCACCTTATCTGGAGAATCTTCTTGGTGCTTCTTGGTCTTGGCAGGAAAGGTACTGGTTCACCATTTGGGACTCTTAGTTCAGCGTTCGTATAGTCCAAGGCGGCTCCTGTACTACGACAGAATGGGTCACCTAATAGAATATCTGTATCCATTCCTTCGCACACCACGAAGTTGACCAGATTAATGGTGGCTCCTCCGACTATCATACACAAGGAGATGGCGCCTCTGCAAGGTATCCGATTTCCGCTGAAATCTCTCAACTTTCTGTTTGTCTCACGGATCTCAGACACTAGCCCGTACTTACATACAGTTGTCCAGTCAATAAGGTTAACTTGGCTTCCTGTATCGATGAACATGCGCACCGGGTGTTTAGTTTGATCCTCACACCATGCGGGGCCATGGATGAGTCCGTTTACAATAATTTCTTGAGATTTCCGTATTTCTTCTCCAGAGAGGGCTTTCACTTTCGCTGCCTTGCTCCTCTTGTTTCTCTTTTTCTTCCGTTTGGTCTTGGGTTCAGGGATAACATCGTCCTCATTGTTGCCCTCGACCTCAACCACTGCTGAACTATCGACTATTTCATTTTTCTCATCGCTCACGTCAGTGTGGGATTGATTCTTCTCCTGCTTTCGGATGACCACTTTTTCCGTTTTCTTTGTTCTTGGGGAAGACTTAGGAGTGATTACGAGTTCCTTTGAGTCCACATCAGATGCTGTGGAAAGACCTTTATCATTCTCATCGGGTGCTACTTCGGTACCCGCTACAGCTTGTGTACTGTTTAAAGATGTTGCTGTATCTCCTTCTTCCTCTCTAGGATACACCTTGTCTGATCGTGGTGAATCCCAGACGCATTTTACCGGCACAGATTCGGGTGTGGTCACCCTGTTTTCCTCGATTTCCTTCTTCTGTGCCGGGGTCACTGTCCGCTCAATTAATTGGCGCGGCCGGAGTTCTGGTGTGTGTCCGCGTTGTGAAAATCTCCGACCGCTCTCTCGTTTAACTGCCATCCTCGGTTCTGGCAATTTCTGCTGAGGTGTCCATTCTGATGACAAACATAGCATAGACCGTTGGCTCGATCATGTTCTCTCGTTCCAGGCACTGACGATGTGGCTTGTCTTCTGTTACCAGTTGTGAATGTCTGGGGTCGGAAGTTCATGGTCTGCTGATTCTGCATCGGGTTAACATCGGTTTGGATAGTGCTCGCTAGCACGGGACAGTTTCTGGCTTCATGTAGGTCTTGACCACATATTTGGCAAGTTATCTTGAACCTACAGTTTGCTTCCGTGTGGTTCGTCTTCTTACAGAACTTGCACGGATTCCAACTCTTTCTCTGGTAAGGCTGGTTTTGGCTCATTCGTCCGTCACTCCGAATTGCATAAACAGTGGCTCCATAATCAGCACCGCCTCTCTTGAAGATTTTGTTCTGCGTCGCTGCTCTCTCAGCTTCTGCAACCAGAGTTTCAAAAGCGACGTCCTGTTTCTTCCAGTCACAGACATCCTTAGCAACATCACGGTCATGAAGACCATCTTGTAGAGCGTCTATCTTGTTTGCGTTCACACGATCATCGGACTCACCTGGGAACGCAAGCTCTGCTGCCCGATGGATTCTCTCTGCAAAGTCAGATACCGACTCGTGTTCATCCTGTTTAATGTCCTTCAGTTCTAAACGATTTGTCTCAGCAATGGCAGCGTCATTCAGGATAGCATCACGGATGAATTGTAGCAACTTGTGTGGATTGGCCATTTCTTCTTGGCTGAACTTCAGACGGCGTATCCGATCATAGGTGGCATCGCACTTTAAGCAGTTAAGTAGGATTCCACGCACATCCTGAGGGTTCTCGGTCGCCATTGACAGATAATCTTCAAATCTCTTCAGGTACGATTTCAGACTATTCCCTTCCTTGAACTTTGGTGGTTTTATTCCGGAGGGAGGGGTTCTGTATCTGTTTTGGTCGACTTGAGTTGGTTGGACGTTCCGTTGATCTGCTACTGGTCGACTTGCTGGAACTACCACGGGGTTTCTGGGCACGTTTGGGTTGTTAGATGACGTGCTTCGGCAACTCAGAGCTCTTGATCGGTCCAAAGTTCGTGACATTCTTTTCTCTGGTATCCTGGGCTTATCTTCAGGGATTCGGAAACTTTGCTCTCGTTGTGGAGAACTTGACACGATTCTTGACGCAAATGCATGTCGCGAGGTCAGTGGTTTCCGTTCTGGCTCAACTCGCGAAATGTCCAAATCTGCCAGGTATGTTTCTAGTGGGCGCTGGTCGAACGGAGTTTGGTCACCGCCAATCGAGAAGAGGTCAATTGTGTCCCACTGTGACAATGGCTCTTGGCTCAGGCTGACATTACTGACGTGATTCCGTGACATCAGTAAACGTTTTGAAGCTCACCAGTTGGTGTAAAGTAAGGACGGCAATCGGGGGTGTTTGGAAAGGGACGTTCTTGGGGTGGTTTCGTGACACGTATGGGGCGTACCCGTCAGCTGGAGCGTAAAGGCGAAAGTAAACACGTTGTCTTTTATCTTGTGAATGTAAAAGTAACGGTAAAGGATTGTTACAGTTCAGTTGACTAAGAGAACACACGCTTTTGAAAGTTGCTTCGCTCCGACAAAAGAAAACTCACTCTCAAAACACCGATCGCTCTTCTCTCTCAGATCTCAGAAAACGCGCGCGCGTGTCACCAAAGCGACACACACGCGCGCGCGAAGATGCTGTGCTTTTAATAGAACTCAGCGTCAAAACAAGCACCTTCGCGATAGGACACAGACACGAACACACATTCTCACACACACGCACACACAAACACACAGGGCTGGCCCAGTTCTGCACCATTCCATCAAGGACAAAAAGCGCCGTTGCCACCGACTCCTTTGAGCCGGTGACACGGTGTCCTCGACAGAATAGCCCAGTTCTGCACCATACCGACCAATCAGAACTCGTTATTTAGGTCACGTGACTGGTTATCAGCCAATCAGGGACCAGTATTTCCTGATTCGGTCGGTTCCTGCTGCTCTAGGTAAATCACAAGTTGATACTGATCTATTGTGAATTTTTGAGTAAGGACTAAGGGCACCACCGGCCAACCCTTACTCAACAAACTCTGAAAAGTTGATCAAGAACTGAAATCTTTGATGGAGATTGGAGCTGGACAAAAAAAAACGAAATCAATCTCAATATTTCTAAATCTTTGAAAGAGGTTGATCATGATTGAGAGGGATATAGTGATTCCGTAAGAGAGATTGATTTCATATCGACTTGTCAAGTGGGTACAGTCATGAATTTGTGGGATCAGCTGCAAATATAAAGATGTAATTGTGATAGTGTATGACATGAATTTCGTCACTCTACCCTTTCCCCTGTTCTAGGTCAAATGACAGGGTGGTTGACGTATGGGAGTAAGAAGGGCGCCGGAGATGTAATGAGGAACATTCTACCATCACTTCACAAAACTGTCGATAAATTAACACCTTTGGTTGATGCGGATGCAATGGCTTTTAGTAACTACCTAGCGGCCCAGCGGCTACCCCAGGTATATGAGATCTAAAAATTCAAATCAGAATTGCTGTTGCAAAGTATTAGATCTAGGTAGATTTACTATTTTGTTAACAATATCTAGGTAGGTTTAGAGAGAGATATATGTATAGATTTATACAGAGCGTTTCAGAAATAACTTCGTGTCGCGATATTTCGGGATCTATAAGAGATAGAGACTTCTACCTAGTTTTATCCTGTTCATTGGACGATTTTCTTCCTAGAAACATGTTCTGAATTATATATGACAACCTCAAGTACTCGAAATTTGGTTCGTTGACACCATAAGTCGTGCTGCCGCTGCACGGGGCTACCAACTTTTTCTAAACGCCACTGGAAGAAAGCTGGTAAAGATTTTTGAACTCCCGTAGTGCTCAATCGATAGCAAATCGTCTAAGGATGAGATATATATGTGATTTGGGTCTCGACGCGTTGACTAAAAACATTTAGAACAGTAGATGTAACATGAAAAAACGAAAAATGGCGAAATTTGACCTAAATTTTTGGCTTGTTTTAGGGGTATGTTCGAAAACGTCAATTTTTGACTTCAATAAGCCGATGAAGCGAATAATTGACTTCACAGTGGCTTAAAGCTTACTTAGAGCTATCTTTTGCTGCCAAGATATCGGTTATACGTCAGTCCTATGAAACGTGAAGAGACCCGGAAGTGAAAATTTCAAAATTTTGCCAGGGATTTTCAAAGGCCCATTGCTCAACAACGAATGAAGCTAGGACTTTCTACTACATCTTAAACGATAGAGAATTGTCTAATAAACAAGCTTGATGCAATAAAATATCCCTTAGAACCAATTTTTGAGAAGTACAGCAGTTTCAGTACTATGCGCGTTTTTCCCGTGCAGCGGCATTTTGAGTAAGGTACATTTCCGGGTTCGCCGAGAGCCAACCTTGATTAAATTTTTCAAAATGACCATTGTTGTGTGTAGTCAAGAGTTCAAATAACATGCTAGAAAAGGTTTCGTGTAGATATCTTGTATACTTTTGGAGTTTTCGGGACACGAAGTTATTTCTGAAACGCTCTAATATATACGTATCTTACACACAGTCGGACCACGATTTCCCGAAATGGTTGAGAACTGTATGGCGGCGCCATACCCCATTTGATTCTCAGTGCACCCAGATGGGTCGCGGCGCCAGACAGGTTGAGAATTGACCGAGTTATGGCGTAAAACGCTTAATAATCGTGCAAAAGATGTGTTTTTAAAACGGTTCTTGGGAACCGTAGCCGACGGGGTTCTACTTGAAGGGCTCCCTACTATTGCATATGTTCTGAATAAATCTAGACGAAGGAATTGCTTGAAATATAAAGTTTAACAAGCAGTGATTTATCTTTTGTTCGCACTCAACATAACATGATATTTTATTCGAAATATAAGCATAATAATAATTTATTCAAAACAAAATGAAGATAAATGCTAAAAAGATTTTGACAGGCTCTCTCTCTCTCTCTCTCTCTCTGCTGATTGTTTCTCAATTCTCTGATTCTGAAAAGGAGTACTGAACCTGCAATAGCATTGTCAAAATAGTTAGTTCCTATGAATCTTGATTTGAAATTTATAAATCCTCGGTAGGTAGCTAATAAATTTTTCTCTCTATCTCTCGTCTCCATCTAATTGAATTCCTAGCGTTATCAGCACACGAGGAAACAAATCAAAATTACAACTAAATATATAAAATACTAGGTCATTCCAAAAATGGGGATCAGGAGACAGGAGGAGTTTCTAGTATAGAATGCCACAACTTTACCGCGTACTAGGCCATAAAAAAGGAGGAAACTTTATCTCACTACCATCATCAGAGTACTTCCCTTCGACCCCATACTCTCTCTCTTAACACAATTAATTTGCAGCAGTCGGCGGAGGACGTGGAGCGGCGAGAGGATGCCCTGGAGGAGGCAGTATTGACAATTGTTCACGTCCCCCTGAAGATCATGGAAGTGGCATCTGAGTGCTGGGACTCCCTTGATAAACTGGTGACGTCACATAATCCCAGCCTCAAAGCTGACCTACAGGTATATTTCTAGCACTTATTTGTTATGTCCTGACCTGTAGGCCTGATCAGTATGGCCTAGCTTGCTGAGTAACTCAACCAGCCTATGGCACTGCAGATCTCCAAAAATTACAATCCACCTATTACTTGTTCATATGGCAAAATCAATCATGAGCAAGTAAAAAAATATTATAGCGACTATCACTAATCACAAAACCGGTAGTGGGAGGAGACTTGGGTAATATATATGTGAGGCAGGTCAAATGGGACGGAGCTTGGGCAGGATAAGCGTACAGTGAGCTGGCCAGCTCGCCGTCCCATATTTGACCTACTTCCCATATACCAGTCTCCCTATAGGTTCATCAAGTACAACATTATAGGTATCCATTTGCGAGGAGCTATCTCAAACACTTCACACTTGATTTTCGAATTCTATAACCTGCTCATGCCGTTTTGCTTTGCAATTGCTTTTATGCAAAAGTTAGGGAAAATTAGGGCGTGGTTACTAGCACTATTATCATTATAGTTTGTGACGTTGTTGAATCTCGATTGGTTGTTGAATCTTATGTCAGCTCAACAATCTTGTTAAAGATCTGAGTCTTCTAGAAGTTGTTTAGCAATAAACTAGCGGAGAGAGAAATCAGGATCTTTCTAACGGACGCAATAACTACTTCATTAAAGTAACGCGTTGCTTAGTTTTGAGACCAGTACAGTGCGCAAACCTGTTTCAGGTCTTATTTGTAGCACGAGGCCCGGAGAATTATAAATTTTAGTGGCCACCCCCCACCCGAGCTCCTAAATCAAGATGTATAATTATACACATAGAATCTTGATTTGGAGCGGGGGGGGGGGGGGGGGGTGGGCTGGGAGCACTCTGTTTCAAAAGAGAGTTATCATCTT